>LD700005.1:2082795-2118633 GCA_003118335.3 Papilio memnon | reverse complement strand
TTGACTTTTTTAATGTAGTTGAGATAAATAATGCTGGCTAAACAATCACATTAAGTATGTTCTATATGTTATCAATATAATGCATGTTATATTATGTAGTTATTAGTTATTCTAAATGAAATACAATGTCAATCAAATTGACAACCTCCCCCTTTTTGAAGTATGTTAAAAACTAAATATTGACATTTACAATAGTACAAATGTATTGAAATCTAAGACCTGATAATATTTTTCTGTTTTTCAGTCACATTAGCCAATATAACAAGGCTTTCTCTAAGTCACAATAAGATCCAAGTAGTGCCAGCCGCACTTGCCAATCTTATGAACTTGGAAATATTGAACTTTGCAAATAATCATATAGAGGAATTGCCCGTCAGCTTGTCTTCGTTACCCAAACTCCGTATTTTAAATGTATCACTCAACCGATTGTATGGACTGCCAAGAGGTTTCGGTGCATTCCCTGTACTTGAGATTCTGGATTTGACATACAATAATTTAAATGAAAAAGCTCTACCTGGAAATTTCTTTATGATGGGTGAGTGATATTTTTTATTAATTTGTTTTTTTTATGATTCTTAAAATCAGCGCTTGACCGTGATCAGACCCATAGAGAAGTGGTAAGTTAGTGGAAGAAAATCGCGCTAATTTAATAAGTAACCATTCACCCTTCTCTTGAAGGCACCCACATTATAATTGGTTGGGAACACTGACACCGGTAGCTTATTCCATTCTTTAGCTGTGCGCACGAGAAAAGACGTCGTTTGGTACATTATTAGTCACAGTTAAAGATTTTTTCTGTTTTACAGAAAGTTTACGGGCATTGTATTTGGGAGACAATGACTTTGAATATTTACCACCTGAAATTGGTAATTTGAAGAATTTGCAAATAGTAAGTAATCTAAGAAAAGAAAATGATAATGTTTTAGTACAGTATTGTACAACATTAGTAGGATGCAGTAATTTTCTTATTTCTTAAGCTTGCTACATATTACGTTCAGCTCTAACCGACAGTTTTAACTGGAGAGTCAAACTGTGGAGTTAAAACGTGTATAGGCAACATTTTTACTGCCAGAACTGTACAGTTAGTTGCACAATTGAACAGATTAGTTAAAAATGTAGCATTTCCACATTCCTACTAAAACATTAAGGCCAGGGTTCCATAATTCAATTTCAGACTTGAATCCCCAACTACATGATGGGATGTCCATACTCTTACTATTAGATATTTGCAGTTATCAATGCGTGAGAATGACCTGATTGAGGTGCCACGGGAACTGGGCCAGTTGTCCCGGCTCCGTGAACTCCACCTGCAAGGCAATCGCCTTGTTGTCTTGCCTCCAGAGATTGGTAAGTGTGTTTAAATGATTAATGATGTAGTTAGATACATAGAATAAGTACTTTATAAGACATTGCGGTAAGCACTCATAAGAAACAAAGTGGATGTCCTTTAAAAACAAAAGTATATTGTATATTGTATATACACTCCAAATCAACCAGTTTCTTACCAAAGTGTCTAACAAAAGGAGTGTCAATAATAACTGGTTGCAAACAGTTATGTGTTAAACACAGCTTTTAGCTTAAACACATGTCGTTTCATTTCATACTTCGACTATTGCCATTAATACATGTGTTTAACTAAAGTTTATATTTTTGGGGTAATATAGAAAGTGTCAGAGCGTCGGTGGCTCATTGGTTTCAGCACTTGACTTGTAATCTACAGGTCTTGGGTTCGAATCTCGCCATGTACCAATGTGATTTTCGATTTTTTCGAATTTTCATATGTATATAATTTACCCGACGTTCTTACGGTGAAGGAAAACCCCGTAATGCCTGCACATATCGGAGAAGAAATTCAAAGATATTTATGAAGTCAACCAACCCGCAGTGGGCAAGCGTGGTTGACTATGGGCTAGTCACCCTAACTTAGGGTAGGCTCCGAGCCCCTCGGTGGGGACGTATACTGAGCTGGTGATGGTAGAAAGTGTCTTGTTTATGTGAGTGTTCAAATAGTTTATTTATGTTGAAAATGTAACGTTTTTTATTTTATGTTTTCTTTTAGTAATAGTTTTGTCATTTTAGTTATAACAGTAGAAATTGGTAGGTTCCCTAGATTTAGTGGGCAACAAGTCTGTGCTGAGGTTGGAGGGTAACTTCTGGGTGCCTCCCATCGAGGACCAGTTGAAGCTGGGACCATCACATGTTGTAGACTATCTGCGCTCCGAGACATATAGAGTGTGAGTATTTTTATATATTGGGTTTTTGTTGTTTTATAGAACAAAAAACATTTAAACATTCATAATTTAGATTCACAAATATAGCTTTAGCCTATGACTTCGTCTGGGTGTAATTAAAGAAAGATAGTAAGTAGTCTATGTGTTCTTCCAGTCTATGATTAACGGATCTTGGTATCTCCAAATGTAATTCATTGTAACAATAATCCATCCGTCCAGACTTTTGTATTTATAGTATTACTAGCTTTCGCCGGCGAATCCGGCCGCGTGGAGTTTTAAAAAAACAAAAGTAAATAGCCTTTGTGTTCAGCAGTTTATGCTACAAACTCTAACAAACATCCATCATTCCATCCATGTAAACATTCGCATTTATAATTTTAGTAAGGGAGCAAGCAAAGAGCATTTTCACGCATAGAGAAATTAACCCTTAAATGCATGATTTTTATTTGATTATGAAATATTTCAGTATAGGTTTTGAGTCACAGATTAAGGTAAAAATAATCAAAAAAATCTTGGTTTCAATAAAAATCATACTTTTGACTTTTGGCCACAATATGCATTTAAGGGTTAAAACATTCTCTTCGGGATAAAAGATTTTTATCCCAGTCCCTCTAGATGATTGTTAAATAATGTTGTTAATATAGGTTATACAGCCGGCACATGTCGGCGAAGCCCCCGCCGCCGCCGCAGACACTTGACAAGAGCAAGAAGGCCAGTCGGGCCAGGTCTTAGGACAAAACTAATAAACCTTCTCTGACAACATACAAATATATATTTGTGTGTTTAAGCAGTGAGAACCTACTGTAACTGCCTAATGCTAAATATCTAATATTTTAAATTATTGTGTGTTAATAACAATTTAACTTTTGTATTTGATGTATATTTGAGATTGTTTGATGGCGAAATGACTGCTTTAAAGGTAGAGGAGATATACAGAAGATTTATGCCTCCCCTCCCCCGCCAAATTTACTTTCCATTCCCGTTCTTTCCTTGTACGAAGAGTATAAAAGGAAGGAGAACTAGTTTAACTTCGTGTGGAATAGTATGACAAAATTAATGCTTTTTTAAATGTTATTTTTGGTTAATTGTGTAATGTCAATCAAATGTTTGTGAAAAAAAACAGTAATGGTCAAAACTTCTAAGATTTAAATGTTTGCTTTTCTTGTTTACTATTTGACAGTTTAACGGTCATATTTAAAAACGCCGATTACAATATGACAGACGTCGAAATTATAAAATAAATTGTAGTTTAACTGTGGCCTTATTTAACGTACAGTAAGTTCATTAAATAGGGAAAAAGTTGCTTTCTACGTCTCACCCATTTGGGTTAAGACTGTACTCCTAAAACTATGGTCAATTTTAATTAAGTAATTACTAATATTGATAAGGAAATGGAGTCGCAGAAACGATATGTAAAATAAAAAATTATTGCGTGAAAAAATATTTTTATTAACAATATTAATTAAACCATACTCAGTAATAAATGTAATCAAATAACCAGATGTCTAATTTGACTTATATGGTGCTAATTAAATTACAAATTAATGTATATATAAGAATAATTTTAATATACTAAAATAAATTGTGACTCGCATATTATTGTTTCATTTCTTGTTCAGTACAATTTCATATCATCAAGAGAAAACATTCCAGCTTAACTCAAAAACTACTAAACTTAAGTACCAAGTATCCACACAGCCATATAAATGAGTAGGTAATAATTATGAAACGCAAATTACATACAAAACTCTTTTAATATTGAATAATTTCTTACATTATACAAAAATACATAAAATAGCATATAAAATTTGTCTTAATCGAAAAGACACAAATTGCATTATATATAGTCAGTCAACAAAACATACTATAAGAACACGCACACCTTTGACTAAACCATTTTTTTATACCATAAGGTGGCAAACGAGCAAGCGGCCACCTAAATCCGCCGAAATGGCGAAGCGACCGCTGCCCATAGTGCCGCAATTGCTATGCATTTCCTACCCTAAATCGACGGAGGAAGAGACGCACATAAAGAGGAGATGTCCCCCTCCTATGCGACTCATCCACTTTCCCATCCAATCCTCGCCTTATGAGAAAAGGGTGGAACGGGAAATGGAGTAAAGTTGGGCCTCCGGCACCACACTCATCAGACTGTACGCGGAATTGCTCCCGCTTTACGCTTGTCTTCTGTGTGGTCGTATTGCACCGGGCGAGCCGACCCATTCGTGCTAAGATGTTAAAGTGGGCTCTACCACTGTTGGGCTATCGCACTTTGATTCCTATGAGCTTATATGGAGGTCACACACTACTCGATTTTTAGTTGTCCAAGTAAACAGTTGAATGTGCTGCGAAACAAACGACACTCGCAAAACTGTTGTGCGATTGTTTAGTCAAAGGTGTGCGCCCGCTCTTAATGTATGATTTTACAATATTCTAAAAACACAACCAGATTCATTCTATATCACTATTATAAAATTGTTATATTTTATTACTTTACTCAAATATTAAGATATAATTGACTTTAGTATAGTAGATAGCTTTTATATTAAATATTATATAAAAATACACAAACCCTCGAAAAAAAAATTAAGCAAACAAAAACATACGATCCTTATGAGAAAAATCTATAAATAAGAACACAAAAGGCTTCAAAGAGAAACAAACATTTTAGGTACAAAATTAGCAGCAGAGATCAGTAACCTTTTCTGACAATTAAAAAATACGACTATTGAAAAGATGTTTGAATAAGACTTGTGTATGATTTATTTTAACCCTTAAATGCATAATTTTTTATTTAATTGTGAAATAAATATTACAGTATAGGTTTTGAGTCACAGATTAAGGGAAAAATAATTTAAAAAAATCTTGGTTTCAATAAAAACTATACTTTTGGCAACAATATGCATTTAAGAATTTCTTTGAAAAACAAATTGAAATCACTAAATTGGTCATCGAAATGTTGATTCCTGCATCACACTTTTTAATATCTTAAAAAGACGTCACACAACTGTCCTGGATTTAACCCATAATATATTAATAGCTCCTATAAACTCGTATATTTAATACAATTAATCACCATGTATCAAACATATTTCACAGACAAAGAAAATATTTCTACCATTACTTTAAATTTTACCCAAAAATAGTACTTATCAAATTATTTTATAAACATGAAAGGTGTAAATCGCATAATTACAATAGTGGTAGCCTTCTGTATTGTGATCATTTTATCACAATCCAATCATCATGTCATCACAATTCATCATCATCAGTGTCTGAATCATCATCGGAGATGTCGTATGCGCGCGTGGAGTTCGCCACAGGCTTGTCTCGTTCTAACGAAAACGCGTACGACTCGTAGTCCATCACCTCGTCATCGCTAAGGTGAGAATTACCTTCCACGAAACTTGCAAACCTGTTACCAAATAAATCATTTCAAAATATCGGCCAAAGAAGCCTAAATATGATAAGAATTCCGTTTCTTTACTTGCTGTTGCTCGCGACTTCGCCCGCGTGAAATTGAAAAAATAGTAAAAATATAGCCTATATTACTCAGTGATACATGGTTTTTTAATGGTGCGAGCATTTTGAAATCGGTCAAGTAGTTTTTGAATTATTTGAATACATACAAAAATCCAAAAATAATGAGAGAGTCTAGACTATATGAATAGTAGCAGTAAACAGGTAAAAGTTACTATTGTCGACGAAATTTAAGCTACCACAGGGAAAAAAATCCTCATATTTATAATTGTCGTGTTGGGGGGAGGTAGGAAGTGAAGGTTAAGAGTAACCTCTTGGCATCGCTGATCTTCATGATGACGCTCCACTGCTTGCAGTCGGGGCTGCTGCAGTACTGGCGCAGGTCGTCCAGCGCGCGCTTGGTCTCGCGCGCGCCCTGCTCGTAGTACTCCTCGCTGGACAACATCCGCCGCGCGCGTGGAAACTTGCGCCGCCTCACAACACATTTTACTTTTTTTTAAACTTAATTTTTTCCTTTTTTAACTTATTGAAAGAAGAATAATGTACGTACGTGAGTTTAAAAATATACTATATAATAGTCAAACCAGGTGTGGCAAACGTTTGCGTACCGGCGTACCATTTTTCTAAAAAAAATGTCTCCACATTATTTTACCATTATTATGTATTACAAACAGAAATTTCTACACAACACACTTATCTATTATACAAAAATATTATATAATATTTTGTGATTATACATTTATAGCACATGAACCATTGGTTCACCATCCCTGCTCTAAATTGTTTAATATCTTTAATTTTCTCTAGCAATAGCACATTATTTAAAAATGTACCAGATACATATCAAAACATCATGTAATTCAATCGTTTTTCCTAATCTTAACAGCCATTCCGAACACCGTTTATGAACACATATTGCTTTAACAAATTGCCTTGATGGTAAATAAAAGGTAACTCACCAATATCCCTGCACCCTGTATAGCCAGGAGTGCGGGAAGTACTTGAGGCAAAGCGCCAGCACGCACAGCGCGGTCGACGCCTCGCGGTACTGGCTGCTAAAGAATGTTATAATACCACCTAACACCTGCAACAATACATTTTTATATAGCTGGTGCTCACATGAAATTAAAAAAAAACGATGTGTTCTTCAAGACAATCCTCTACCTCTATGCCAAATTTCATCAATATCCATTCAGCAGTTTAGGTTACAAAATCCATCCACTTTCGCATTTATTCTAGTATGAAGTATAATTCATAATTCCGGCCAAATTCTACTATTCGAAGTTACTTAGCTTACTTTAGTTATACTTAGATCTTTTATAGTCAATTAAATATGAAAATGATAAGTCAAGATTACATACAATTAAAAAAAAATAACTAAAACCCACCAGAAATATATTACACTATTCTAGTGGAAAATTTTTCACTATTTGGTTGTTATAAATATTGTTGCCTTTTAAGAAAATAAATTTTGCAAAAGATTTGTTGTAAAATACACCTTACAAGTAAATTATTATTCAAGCATATTCAATAAAATGTAAACTATCTTATTGCATAATAATTACACACAAAACATTATTTTGGTACAAATGTTGCAAAACTTACTTGTAATGTCCACATAACAAGGTTCTTGCTTCTCTGGTCCTTCGGCGGACCAATTCTATAGCAGACCACAAAACTAACGAAGGTCACAACCAGCAAGTACCAGAACATATACACTTGGTACGACATTAGTATGCTCTGAACATTCTCCCATACTTGACGGAGTAGGTACACACCCACTGTCCAGCCACCGATCAGTATACCATATGTTAGCGTTTTCTGTAATCAAATTCATGGACTAGATTTAGACAAATTTCTACAAAGATTAGCTTAATGTAATTCAGGTATGTATTGTAACATTATGGATGTTTTACTACTTTTTCTAAGTAGAATAGATTGATTTAATGTACATATAAGCTTAACACATTCAGTGGCATCAACTGCCTCGGTGGCCGCTTTCTTACGAAATTGTTGTAGCAAAGTAGAGGTTGAAAGTGCACCTTAAACCATACATTCTGTATTTTAGATATTTATCAAATAATTAATAGATTATCTCACCCTAGGTAGTAACTTGCTAAAATAATACACCAGCAGTAAGAAGGATGCGGAGACTCCGACCAGAACTCCACAAACATAAAAGAAAACTGGATTCCCACTTAGTGCTTTTGACGAAAATATCAACACTAGACCTAGGGTCATTAGTAGGACTCTCCACATATCAACTCCTGTAAAACAAAATAAATTTAATATTAATAAGGCAATTTTTGTTTAACCTGTTAAGGATCTGGTTTAAATAATCTCTTGTTACGTTTTGTATCAATGCCAATCTATGTAATCAAGTGTATAGATAAACAAGCGATATTTCTTACTAATTATCACAGAAGAGTTCTAAAGAGACTCCCTTAGTATACATTTAGTTTGAAAAAACTTCATAAAAGGGGCTTTTTATGTATCCAATAAACAACTAATGAATTGGTATACACTTAAAATAATGTTCTAAGCATTTTACGACTTCAAGTCGCACATTTCATGTTATCATTTAAAATCACTCACTGTGTATCTGTAATTCAATACTATGACGATGTTTTGTGTCTATTGCCATACATGTTGGTGTAAAAAGGTCAATTGAGATACTCTTGTATGATTTCTTCTGGAAAGGATTGACAACAGCCCAGCCATAGCTGTTCTCCGTGTAGTCTTTATAAACATCCTCCGGATTATCTCCAAGATATTGACTGAACTCATCATTTTTTATTTTTAAATTAAACTGTAAAACAATTACATTATATTTCAGACAGTTATTTGCGAAAGTACTAAACTGGTCAATCAAAAGTAGACACTTTTTGAATATATAGGCTACATTTTAATACAACAAATATCATTAAACTTACTTTAACTGTCTGCCACAGAACAAATAAATTCTTATTACATCCACTGTAACAATATATGTCAATTGTTTCTTTATTTGGTTGTATCTCCCTATCAATTATTGTAGGCCCTCCCAGCCAGTGCACTGTAAATGTAAGAATATATTATATAATAGCGTTTCTTAGTTTCTAGTATCAGTTTTATTATTTCTTTATGCTAAACCAACTTACCATCGTATGGCAATGAATTCACACCGCTTACAAATACAACTAATAATAAAAAGTTACGATAACGCACAAATGATTCCATGTTTATTCTATTATCGGTTTGACTTAAATATGATAAGACTAAACTTAGTAAAAAAACTTAACATCACAATGGTAAATATCCTAAAATAATCACATTTTTAGCGTCAATACTACACTATTTATTTCTTAAGTTTTTCGCTGCTAATGCTTAAATATTTATTAATCTTGTCTCTTGTTCTCGATTTGTTTATTTTACTTTATGTTTGACAACCTCAAACCTCAAATATAAACACACTTTTGCTTGCTTTTTGCTTCCAGGCAACGCGTGCAGGTTCATGGAAACAAGTAGATTAATAAAATATTGTCATCCTTTTTATTATATGTAAAAGAAACAGAGACAAAAATATTTTTAGCACATTATATTTAGACGATGAAATCTTACTGTACGTTTGAAGTTTGACTTGATTTGTCATTGACAGACAACTTTGAACCTTTGCACAGACAACCAAAATATAACAGAATATATAAGAATCGATTTTAAATAAATTCGATTTATGTTCTATAGTTTCAATATGAATATAATTTATTGAATGATTTTCGAGATATTTGAATAAAATATTTAATAAAATAATAAAAAATTGAATAAAATAAGTCCTCTATCGCCTAAACGAAGCGACTTTGGGTAGAGGTAAGTTGGGTCATTGTACACGTCTTTCTCAGACACCCTGCTTATGGAACTTGGAAGAAATTGTTGTTTTTTGATTTGTAACATAAAACATATTGCTTATTTGTCTTCCTTTTTCGTTCTTTAAAAGTGACTAGAATGTATAGGTAAGTTATTTATGTAGCAATATGTAGGTAGAACTTAAGTTTATTTTAGGAATTTAGAGATGTGGTAAGGGTGAAGTATTTAAAATAAAACAGAGTATTGTTTAAATCTTACATTTATTTGGTAAAGCATAACACAAACAATGGTCATGTAAGGCATTACAAAGGCACTCAAACTGTACATTGTACTTTAGTATTATCTACATCTAGATATGACATTTAAAATTCAATTAAAAAGGAATGTATGGAATACTGTGAAGTAAATAATGTTCTAAATGGAATACTGTTTCATATGAAAAAGACATTATTTTTCAGTCTACATATAGGAATGATTTTTTTTTAAATAAATTTATCCATGCCCCCGAATCACAGTTCAATTACATTAAAAGGAATTCATTTTATATTGCATAAATCTATAGTAAAAATTATAATGCTTACATTTTTCTTCATTCTACCGTAATAATATTTTATGGAGCAGTTTACATAAAATATTTTTTTAATATTTTTTATATGATCACATTAATGTTTTTTTTACAAATTTCATTTAAAATAACTTAAGTTTTTAATATAACAATATATTTTATAAACTGTGTAAATTCAAATTTATATCGTTAATGAAGCAAAGTTTCTAGAAAATGCGTATCAATTTTTTAAAGCAAATTATTTTTTGTAAATAAATCTCTTCTCTAACTTTGTATAATAAAATCAAGACAGACAAATAATTTTAAGTCTACTATAAAAAATTATTAAACAATTTAGTTCTAAAAATATAGTTAATTTTATAATTTCATTTGACTTTAAAATCATAACTCATTTATAGCCCAACCAGAGATATAAAAACTCTATAATTTGCTGTAAAATACGGAACTAATATCTATGCGCAAATTAGAAAGTAATAATTAAGGTCTCCAGATAGTGTGTATATATTCTTGGTTGGGCTATACAATATAACTACATACGGACCTCTGAAGGCACATTTGAAAGCACTAATTTGTTTAAAATATACCTTAAATTTAATAAATAGGGTTAGAAACTTGTATCGATCATCTAAATAAATTCTGCTAAGGCTGCTGGATTCTGTAAGAAAAATATCACATTGTATAAGAAATTCCTAATTAAATATCAATATAATATAATGAGAAGTGATAAAAGTAATATTATGTATGGAAATAGCAATAGAGGGAGGTGTAAGGTTGTGTAATGAAGGGGAAAGGTGTAAAACTGTGTAAAAGTGGGGGACGATGTAAAGCACTATAAGTGTGGGAGAAGGTGTAAGGCTGTGTTCAATTGGAGGAAGGTGTAAGGCTGTGTAAAAGTGAGGTAAAGTGTAAAGCTGTGTTAGGGTGGGAGAAAGTGAAAGATTGTGTAATAGTGGGAGAAGGTGTAAGTGTGTAGGAGTGTAGGAGTGTACCTGTCGAGCGCACGGTAGGGCGGGCCGTTATGCCGCGCCCACTCGCGCTCGAACTCGTGGTCGAGTATCTCCGCGCCGCGCTTGCGCGTCAGCCCCGTCTCCTCCAGGCTCAGCTCGCACATCTGCATGTCGTCAACTCCTGCGACACAACACAATATCTACTACAAAGTTTACATAACATCAGTAATTTCAGGTCAGGAATGGAAGACTTTTACGCATTAACGTGCCATTCTAGAGAAACAATTACTGCCGATAGATATATCATTAATTTTGACTTTTTAATTATAGAGTACGAAACGCATAATTATGACTTCGCATTCACATATCATAGTGTTCTAGCTGTTGCTCGCGACTACGACCACGTGAAACTAAATAATATAGCCTATGTTATTTATTGATAATGTAGCTTTTCAATGGTGTAAGAATATTTGAAATTGGCCTAGTAGTTTTTGAGTTATTTCAATACAAAAATACAAATCTTTCCTCTTTATAATATTAGTATGAAAAATAAGTTTTGTGATCAATGACGTTGCTCGTGTCCCCAGTCCTAGATTAATCAAAACACAGGATGGGATTTAACGCCCCCTTATTTTGATCGTTTTTTATAAAAGTCAGAGGCGGTTTCAGTATTTTTTAGTTTACAAACCAAACCAAAACAGTGAAGCAATTGCTGCCTATTGCATTAATTGATATTAATTCTCATCAACATAGGATGTTTCCTGTATCGTATTTGTTCGGAAGAAGGGAGGCCGGGGTATTACCGGCCTGCAGCAGCACGGGCGTCTTGTCGGGGTGCAGCTCCATCTGGCGGGCGACGTAGCGGCCGTCGAAGTGCGCGTACCACCAGCCGCGCCGCTCGCCGCCGCCGGGCCGCACGAAGGGGATGCGGAAGTAGCGGTGCCGCGCGCCCAGCACCTCGCGCCCCGCCACGCGCGGCGCCCTCGCTGCACGCACAACACACACTCAGCCGCCGCGGCGTACACATTGTCGGTGCTATGGAAGCTGATTTCATACAGCGGATATTTCACCTATGTTTGTCTGTATTAATATAATTAAGCGTAAATAGACACTTCCTTGTTATGTAATATCAGCAAACACAGTATATTTTTGGATATTTTGTTATTAAAACCTCCTACACTTATGATATTTTTTAACATATATTTAGGTTATTCAATTTCACGATGTTACACTTAGGGGGTGGAATAATTTACTCGAAGAACATTAGGTAGGGATAGCAGATAGCAATGGGCTGAGACCGTAAAAGTCGGTTCATTCTGTCCCTATCACTCGTATAACATTAGACAGGGAGAGCAAATAGTAGTAGGCTGCGGCAGTGACAAGTCGTGTTTTGTCTCTTTCACTCGTATAACATTAGACAGGGAGAGCAGATAGTAGTGAGCTGAGACAGTGAAAAGTCGCGTTTTGTCTCTTTCAATCGTATGGCGTTAGACAGGGACAGCAGATAGTATACAGACCGGCCTCCATGATGGACTGCGGCGCGCGCTCCTGCTCGTGCATGGTGGTCTTGCGGGCGTTCTTCGCCTTCCACGCGTGGTACACCTTCAGTCGCCGGTGGAACTCGTGTCTGCAAGCCTGAAATAGTCATTTAAGTACTTTGGAAATTAATGACGATGATTATATGTCAAAACAAGAATAAAAATAAACCCATAGTTAGTATAGTTTTCAAATATTTCCACTTCAATATACGAGTGGTTGTGCAAATCACAATTTTAGGTGTACCGCGATGCTAGAAGTAATGTGAAAATAACCTTGAACCGGCAAGATATTAAAAAATCAAGTCAAGTCAAGAGTACGGGTTTTTGATCACGTATTCGAGGGTTCGACTATTATCGAAAACCTTCCCTTAACACAAGCCTAGAGCTTAGACTGAATGGTCAATTAAATATTAATAAATTAATAAAAATCTTCTTATATTGTCCAAAAAAGATAAAAACACACCATAATTCATAAACAAGCAGAAAGTCAGCAATCGGAATCTTAAAAATACTATCTTTACTAATCTCATAAAGAGGAAAAATTTGTATTTTTGTATGTATTGAAATAACTCAAAAACTACTGGGCTGATTTCAAAATTCAACCATCAAAAATCTACCTTATCGCTGAGTAACATAAGCTATATTTTTCAATTTTATTTGGACGAAGTTACTACAGCTAGTATTTAACATAGACATTTGCGAAATTAGAAACATTTACAAATCACGTGACATGAACAGCCAATCAGAGCGCGCCACGTCATTACCTCCAGCAGTTCAATGTCGCAGGAGGTGTTGATTGTGTCGCGCAGCTCCGAGTACTTCCACTTGGAGAGATCGTACTTCTGCTTGCCCGCCATCGCCTGCTGCATGCGCACGCGCTCCGACCTGCACGTCACTCTAATGTACACCTTATTGTGATACATTAAGGTTCAATTTGAGTTAACAGTGCTAGTGCAATGTGAGTACATGCGAATTGCTGTTAAATTATGAGGCTCCGCCCTACTCATGCCACTCTAATGTGCTCCTTATTGTCATATGTTAAGGTCTAATTTTTTTACGTAACTTTAACAGTAAGTGATCTTTAGGGTCCGTTCGAGCGTAGATTAGATTATTATCGCAAATAAAATAGATCTTTCTACCATTGAAAAATTGATTGTTCTTCATAAGTAAAGTGCAAAAATAAATTTAAACCATATTTCAATCGTATAAAGCTCAAATTTACTTGCGATAAAAAGTTACTCTGCTTTTCGCCTCTTGTGAGCAGACCCTTTTCATTGAATTATTAGTAGTTTTAATAACAGATTTAGTACTGAAAACTGAAAATTTAATCATTACTAAAATTAATAATTTAACCAACAAACTACTACCAACTACGTGCGGAAGAAACAAAGCAAAAGCCTAATAAAGTTAGCAGGATTAGTTTGTTAAAGAGTCCTCTTTCAATGTAATTTATCAAATAATATAGATTGTATTTGTCGGGCAAATATACAATTATAAGGTACAATTTACTTATCCATGTTAAAGTTATTGGATAATAGAAATTCAAATTGTTTTCTTATTCTCTCATTATATGTACAATCGAGGAATCTCGCGGTGTCCCACTTAAAAAACTACAGTACCTTAAACCATGTACGCAGATTTTAATTGTCTACATGAGTAAAAGTCGGTCAGTCCATTGCTCATTATTATACCGTAATTTGAGCAATTATCTGGTACTAATCGGTTTGTTGTGCAAGATACAAGACAATAAATCTTAAATCATCGCGGATTTCCGCGACTGTACGAATGGAAACCAATTAGTTCATAATTATATCGGCAATTTAGAAATGCAAAACATTTAAAAACAAGGGTATTGATTTGGGGGTATTTATTTTTAACTGTATATTTTGAAAGAGGACGTAAGCCGTGCGAAAGAGAAAACATGCATTGTCCATCTCGCTTGTACCTGTTCAACTTATTCTCCCCGTTGAGTGTGTCCAGTGATGGGAAACTGCGGCAGACATACAACATTACTGACACAAGCTATGTACAAGACGCGTGCGGACACTGTTATATACTTAAACGATCCTTATATATAGAAATATTCACATATCAATTATAAAGAGGGAACAATTCTATTCATGGATTTTTGTATGTATTGTAATAACTCAAAAAATACTGGACCGATTTTAAAAACTTGCACCATAACAAAACTACGTTACCGGTGAGTAACATTTTTACTATTTTTTTCAATTTCACGCGGACGATGTCGCGAGCAACAGCTAGTGTATAAATTCACCAAAACATTCATGTTTTTTGTAGAAATTCATTTTCGTCTAATATATCAAAATTCAAAACGTTTTAATGAAGTCTTTTGCTTATTATTAATTTACTAAACATGAAAACCAATAATAAAGTTGTATAAAAGGTTTATTTTACCTTCTAAGCTGTGGCGGAGAGCCCTCCACGTGTCCGTTGGTCTCCTCGGCGAGCCGCATTGCCATCTCGTGGTCCCGGCGCTCCTGCTCCAGTCTATCATATCGTATTAAATTCGATTTTAATATGTTCCATTAGTTTATGTGTATTGTGTACACATGTAAAGTATTGTATACATGTAGTAATGTGTAATTTACACCATATTTGTAAATAAATTAAATAACACTAGTTTTATTATGAAAAAAACTAGTTAAGTGCTAACTGAACAGCCACGCTTTTCACGCAGTTTCAAGACGAACGAAGCAAAACAATGTTGCCATCATTTAAATTTTTGGCCATAAACACAATTAAAATATTTAATTACATGGACAAGCGCTAGCTTGACAAACATAAAAAGAAATAGTTAACTATTTATTGTATTTGCACATGTGACAATGTGTTTTTTGTTTACACGTGGTAACGTGTGTTGTGTACACATGTGGTAATGTGTATAGAATACACACGTTGTAATGTGTATTGTGTAATGTCCAGCGACCTGTCCCTGTTGTCCTGGTCGGCCTGCGCGGCCTGCTGGAGCTGCTGCTGCAGCAGGTCGGCTGCGGCGCGGTCGCGCTGCTCCTGCTGCAGGCGCGCCGCCTCCTCCGCCTTGCGCCGCGACTCCATCTCCGCCTTGCTGCACCACACAATAACATGCTCTTATTCGAAGTGTATTTCATATATTTATTGCATTTTTCCAATCCCCACTAGCCAACGTTTTCGGTGCATGCATATAGTAAAATGTTACTTGATTATATTTTACAATGGGTAGGAAATTAAACTCCTCCACTGTGAGAATTATTTATCGTTCGTTGTACTCACAGCCTGCGGTGTTCCTCTTCTTGTTTGATCCTCTCCTGCTCCTTCATCTTGGCTTCCTCTGCGGCGCGCATCTCCGCCTCGATCTTACGCAGCCTCTCTTGTTCCTCCCTACCACAAAACAACTTCAATATTCATATTTAATTGTATATACAGGGTGTCCAGGAAAGACTATCGAAATCGCTTTGATGTTTGAGTTTTCGAGGGCCCCTGAAGATTTGATGATAAAGGTTTGTAACAAAAAGGTGTAGTTTAACAAACAAAAACCGATATAAATAGTATTTATTTTAAGGTTTTCAAAATATTTAATCAAATACAAATCTGTCCTCTTTATACTATTAGTATAGATAAAAGACATCTCAAACTAACTGTTCGATATTGGATACCGCTATCGGTTGTTTTTACACCCAGAGCGATTAAATTGTTACTAAGGGTATTCCTAAGGAACTATTTAATTGTATTACCTGTTCTTCTGGTCAGTCATAGCTTTCTGCAGCGCCGCCATCTGCGCCTCAGCCTCTTTGCTCAATTTGCTGTACATTTGCTCGATCTCATCACGAGATATCTTCTCATTGCTCTGTAATACATTTTACTAATATCAACGCAAGATTAAATGGATGGATGTTACTAAGTACGATGTAGAATACATATGCTACTAAATAAGTTTTCCAAATTAATAATTACGCAATAAACATGAATATGATAGACAATCAAAATGTATAGTATTTTCCTTCAACATTGTTTTTAAAATATAGAAATCAGTAAAAAAACACAAGAACCATTAGAGTATTCGAATTTTACCTTAATCAAAGAGCAAGCATTTCTAATAGAATTCCTTAGGTTTTCTATATTCTTCTTAGCGGTGTCCTTTTCTTTGTTCAGTTGTGCTGTGACTGACTCCATCTTCTTGAGGCTGTCTTCTATAGCCTTGATCTTCTGTATTCCGGAGTACCGCGGTTTGTGCTGACGCCGCACTAAGTATCCACGTATCGTCTTTTGTAGGAGAATCAGACATTCTCTACGATATAGGATTTTATTCTTCACTGAAATATTAGAAAATGAGGGTCTTTAGAAATGAGCGTTCTAATGTTAGTTTACGTATGCGCTATAACTTTTATGTTACTCTGTGAGTATATGACAATCTTTGATTATTAAAACATTATTATATGTAGGCTTTTGAAATGAGATTTTCTTCATATATCTATACTAATATAATAAAGCGTAAACACACACTTCTTTGTTGCCTAAAATGTCAGAAATTACAGCATGTTTTTGAATAATTCTTCTTTTAATAAAAAGTCCTACATTTACGTCACGCTTTAGACTATATATTTTCACGCCATTAACTTAGGGGATAAATATTTTGGATAAAAACCCTAATGTGGGAAAGAGACCATAAGTTGCTGCCAACATCAAGAAAGCAATATTGCCATAGTTTGTCATCATGTCATGTCATTTTGACATTTGCAATTGTTAATTTGACAAATGTAAACAATAAAATAAAGTTTTTATAATTTCACGCGGATGAAGCCGCACAGGAACAGCTAGTAAGTATTATATAATAAAACTGTACTGTTTAATTTACATTTAACGATTTAAAACGCGGCACAAGACATTCAAAACTACATCCGCAATTGCAGATGCGTTACCTATCCTTAAACGTCGAAAGAGACATTTCCCTTTCCTATAGGTATCCTTCACCTTCCAATACACTTTTCCATCGAATCCTATAAGAAAATAGTGGGAAGGGAAAGGGACTAAAATTAGTTCTCCGGAACTCATCAGACTGTACGCGGAATTGCTTCCGCTTCACGCACGTCATCTGTGTGGTTACACAGGGTGACCTGAGTCATTCGTGGGAAGATGTTAAAGCGGGTTCTACAACTGTTAAGTTGTTAAAAAGTGTAATACTAACATTTAATAACAGAGAGCGCGGCGAATATGGAGCGTCTCCAGCGCGACTTGACGAGCCAGGCCAGCACGCTGTCGACGATGGCGCGCAGGCTGTCGGGGTCGGAGCGCATCATGGTGTCGAACTCCGAGTACTTGCCGGGCCGGAAGAACAGCCGCGTCACGCCGAACTTGTACTCCTTGTCCGACAGCCCGAAGCTGTGCACTATCGCCTGCGCAAATACCACTGCACTGTCACACTGGCTTCGGAAACTGCTTCACTTTTGGTTTTACAAATATGTATACTGTTCGTAATGCGGTAATAACAAGATCACATTGACAAATAGATTATTAGGTCTAGAAAGTTTTGTAGGTGTATATTAAGTACATAATTAAGTTACCTGTCCAAGTATGAGTGTACAAGTGCTAGTTTTAAATAATATTTTTTTCCATTTTTAAATAGTTACATGCAACATACTTTGATACAAGTGTCAAATGTTATGATACAAGTGTCAATTTTCAAATGTCAGCATACATGTGTCAATATACACGTGTCAGTGTACAAGTGTAAATGTCCAAATGACAGTAGAAGTATGAGTATACAAGTGTCAGTATACTAGTGCCTGCATACAAGTGTCGTAGCAGCAGTGTCAGTGTAGAGGTGTCGGTACCTCGCAGAAGAGCCGTGGGGAGAGGTTCTGCAGCTGCTGCGGCAGGTGCGCGGCGTACATGGCGTGCAGGTCGCGGCAGTGCGCGCGCGAGGGGTAGCCGTGCTGCATGAGCGCCAGCACGGCCGCGGTGCCGGAGCACTGCAGCTGCGCCAGCACCAGCGCGCCCTCCACCACGCGCCCCTGCATGCGGCTGTTCGGCTTCACGCACCGCACGAAGTTCGTACCCTGACAATATTAAACTTTTTTTATGTTTGTTAAGCTAGCGATTGACCACCTGAAGAATGTGATGATGCAGTCGAAAGATGGCGCTAGCTTAATAAATATCTGTGTACTCTTCTCTTGAAGGCGCCCACGTCATATTTGGATGGAAAAACTGACGCCGGCTTGTTCCAATCCCATGCAGTACGCGCAAGGAACAATGATTCAAACTTCTTAACTTCTAATCCTAATAAAATTATAACCCGCATGTGCACATATACAGATATGACGGAATGAAGTTACTGTAAAAATAAAAAAAAAATCTAATCTTATCAATTGTTACTTTTTATGGCATAGTACCCAGTGTCTGGACAAACCCACAATTAGGTCTGTAAACACTTTAATTTTATATTTTGTACTGTGCTTGAAAAATAAATAAATAAAATACAAATATCATTACTGTGTACAGATTTCGATGTTAAAATAAACGATTAATTAAAAATAAAATATTTTAAAGCCGAGTAAATCGTTTTTATTTTTCTCGAAAAAATGTTACTTTTCTGTTTTTTTTTCTCTAGATCGATTTTTAAATGAATCTTCTTACTTATCTTTACTTCTATATTAATATAATAAAGCGTAAATACACACTTATTTGTTGCCTAAGATGTCAGCAATCACAGCATATTTTTGAATAATTATTTTTTTTATAAAAATTCCTACACTTACGTCACGCTTTAGGCTATATATTTTCACGCCATTAAACTTAAGGGGTAAATATTTTGGATAAAAACTCTAATGTGGGAAAGAGACCATAAGTTGCTGCCAACATCAAGAAAAAAAGATTGCCATGGTTTGTGATGATATGATGATGTCAAATCATTTTGACAGTTGCAATTGATAATTTGACAATTGATGATAGGTAAACAATGAAATATTTTTTTTATATAATTTCACGCGGATGAAGCCGCAAGGGAAAAGCTAGTAATGAAATCAATGCTTACGTTCTCTTTAAGTTTGTCCATGAGCTGCGCGAGCTGCGCCTGGAACTTGGCGCCGACGGAGATGAAGTTGAGTTTTCCCTTGGCGTTGGTGTTGTCGCTGGTGAGGAACAGCTGCTGCACCAGCGCGCTGCACGACTCCTGCACGAGGAACTCCAGGGACGCGTGCAGCGCATCATTGTTCTTCTCTATGAACTGGTTCTGGAATAAACCAACATTAACATAGGGAGGAGGGATGAATCGGAATTAACAAGAACTTTATGAGTATGGAGGTACAAGGTAGAGGTACACCTAGAAAGAGATGGACGGTTTGCGTGAAGGGTGACATGAAGAAGGGAGTGATGACTGAGATGACGTATGATAGAGTTGTGTGGAGGACTGAAACCTGTTGCGCCACTACGGGAGTAGGATAAGGCTCTTCTTGATAATCTTATGATGATGATTAACATAAAATGGTCTTGGCTAGGGATGGCGAACCAATGGCACACGACATATATCAGGTACATCATTAATCATAAAAACAGTACGAAAAATTGAAATAGATGCATGGAATTGACGTAATAATCGCAGTCAAAATTATTCAGTGGCACGTCTAAGACATTACATATCTTTAAAAAAAGGGGGAGGGGTTTCTAGATATTAATTATATTTAGTCTAATGAATATTTTAGCTACATTAATGATAAACTTACCGTGTTGTAGCAGACGGCTCCGGCGAAATGTCTCAATAGGAAACCTTCATCATCTCGCAGTACGCGATGTGCCTTCAGACGAGACGCACGCGGCACTTGCAGGCGAGAACTGAACATATTTAGAACTAATTGATATAATTTTTTACTTGAATGAAAATAAACGAAAAACAAAGTATAAGTAAACCGATATAAAAATGTATTTTAGTTTAAACTGCTGTACTAATTATAAAAAAATCTTATACACTAAAAAGAGGCAGGTAGGCAGGTAGAGGCAGTTAGGTAGTTAGAGGCAGGTAGGTAGGTACGCAGGTATAGGTAGGTAAGCAGGTAGGTCGGTAGAGGCAGGTAGGTCGGTAGAGGCAGGTAGGTCGGTAGAGGCAGGTAGGTCGGTAGAGGCAAGTAGATAGTTAGAGGTAGGTAGGTAGGTAGGGGCAGGTAGGTAGGTACAGGCAGTTAGGTAGTTAGCGGCAGGTAGATGTAGGTAGGTAGGCAAATAGTGGTGTGACCTGTGCGCGTTGCCGCCGAGCAGCTTGTGCACGGAGTGTGTGAAGTGCCCGAACTCCGGCTTGGGCAGCTTCGACTCCTCGTCCAGCAGGTGGAAGATGCCGTGGTTCTTGCTCTCTATCAAATCTGTACAACAAATAATACATCTAAAGTACTTAAGCATTCACGTCACTCTAAATTATTTATAAGGAATTTTAATACGGATCTATATTATTGTATAAAACTCAATGACAAGACATTTTCAAGATATGGCTGAAAATTGGTGAGGAGGTAACTTAGAGCCAGGAGACGGACATAGGGTACTATTTATTCCGTTCGACAGCGATGGATGGATGGATGTTTGTTACAATTTGTAGCCTAAACGGGTAAACAGATTTCGATGAAATTTGGTATAAACGTGGAGTATAATCTGAAAAACACATAGGCTGCTTTTGTTTTTTTAATTCCACGCGGACGGAGTCGCGGGGAATTAAAAAAACGAAAGCTAGTAGCTAATACAATCAGGAATGTTATAGGCTTATTGTTTTTTAGATACGCTAGTTACCTATACAATCCTGGTTATCAACGAATCGTATCTCCGGTACATTGAGCCCCTCGCGCTTGTACAGGTCCTGCTCGTTCTTGAGGATGCGCTCGTTGAAGAACTGCTGCAGTTTCTCGTTGCAGTAGTTGATGCAGAACTGCTCGAAGCTGTTCAGCTGAAAGTATTCTGCACACGAAAAGAAACATTACACGACCTCTAGATTTATAAATGCGAAAGTTTAGATGGATTTTTGTAGCCTAAACGGTTCAGATTTCGATAAAATTTGGTATAGATGATAATCTGGAAGAACACAAAGGACATTTTCTTTCCACGCGAAGGGAGTCGCGGGCGAAAGGTAGTTTATATTTAATTAATAAGATATATGTGTTTATTGACCGAATCCCGCGATGTCGAGCACACCGATGTAGTACGCGGAGGCCTGGAAGGGGATGCTGGTGTTGATGCGGTGCACGATGTAGTCGAACAGGCGGCTGTACACCGCTTTCGCCAGCGCGTCGCGCGCGTTCGTCGCCTCGTGCGGCTTCAGCGGCACCCTGATATACACACACTTAGGGACCACTTAGGTAACACATGTATAGGGATTATCACAAACTAGCTGTTCCCGAGCGGCTTCATCCGCAACATTCCGAATTTTTTGGTAAATTATTCACCCCTAAATGAAATAGCGAGAATATATAACTTATAGCAGGGGTGGCGAAACATTGGCGAGCGCGAGCCATAAATGGCACACGACGTATTTTGGGCACGTCGATAATCAAAAAAACACTACGAAAAAATTATGAATTAGGTGCACCATGGAATTGACATAATAATCGCAGTCATGGCACGTATAAGACTGCATTAAACATTTCTTAAAAAAGTGGCACTTTAATGCATAATTGTTCGCCCCCTGGCCTATAATGTGACGTAAGTACTTTATTATTATAATAATAATTTAAAAAATGCAATGTTATCTGAGATCCTTCATAACTAGTAGTGTGTTTACGCTTTTATGTCAGTATAGATATAAATATAGATAGGTACAGATTAGTATAGAAGTATAGAGTGACGTGTATATCGCGACGTGGTTGTGGTATTACATTGCGCTGCGCTATGCAAAGCTGATATCAGTATTGTGTGGTGTAGTCGTATTACATGATAGCAGTGCCCTTGGCGCCGCCGCGCGAGCTCTGCATGAGGCGCGAGACGAGCGCCATGCGCAGCTCGGCGGCGTCCACGCCCAGCAGGCGCGCGGCGGCGGCGAGCGCGCGCTGCGAGTGCGGCGCCACGCTGCAGCCGCCGCGCGCGCCGCCGTCCTCCTCGAAGCACACGTTGCCGAGGTGCAGCACGCCCGCCACCACGCCGAACACGCCGCGCCGCTCCTCCGCGCCCAGCCCCACGCGCGACAGCGCCTCAACAATGTACATTTATCTCAACACGATACATTTCAGTAAAACAATGTATAAGAATATCTTTATTGCACACTAAGGATAATTCAATCAGTGTTGCCTTGGCGTCTTAACTAGGATTCCTATTTTTAAGACGCCAAGAACTTCCCTTACAAAATGATTCATTTTTTAGTGAGATACAATAAAATTAGGTGCTATTTATTAGTTTTAAAAGATTAAAAAATTAAGAAAAACTCTAAAGAAACTTAAAGAAAATGGCCTAATTCTAGTCCCTTTTCTTAAGAGGAAAGGATGAGAAAAAAAGGTGGATTTGACGGTGGAGGAGACGCATAAGAAGGGTAAATATCCTGTTTATGTGCGTCTCCTGTTCGGTCGATTAAGCGTAGGCAACGCATCTGCAATTGCGGGTGTCTATGAGCAGCGGTCGCTTCGCCATTTCGGCGTATTCAAGTGGCCGCATGCTCGTTTGCCACCTTGTTATATATAATAAAAAAAGAAAAGATTTATGTATGTATTGAAATAACTCAAAAACTACTGTTGTTGTAGTTTGTCTCAAAAACTAATGTTGACCGCGATTGCGCCCGCGTTGAAGTTAAAAAAATAGTAAAAATATAGCCTATGGTACTCAGTAATAACATAGCTTTTTCAAATCGGTCCAGTAGTTTTTGAGTTATTTCAATACATACAAAAAACAAATCTTTCCTCTTTATAATGTCACTTTAGATAAGCATATACTAGCTTTCACACGCGACTCCGTGCGGGTGGAGAAAAAAAAGCAAAAGCACTACTTACTTTTTTTGTACTTTACTTTACCTACGTGTTCTTCCAATCATCTTCTACATCTGCGCTACAAACTCTAACAAACATCCATCCTACCATCCATCTAAACTTTCGCATTTACTTATAATATAAGCAAGACTTATCTATACTAATATTACTAAGAGTAAAAACTTGGATTTTTGTATGTATTGAAATAACTCAAAAACTACTGGGCTGATTTAAAAATTCTTTCAAAAATAAAAAGCTAAGTTATCATAGGCTACAATTTTATACGATTTTATACGATATTTATACGAATTTTATACAATAGTTCCACGCAGACAAATTCGCGTGCAACAGCTAGTATTATTATATTTTTGTCAATGTACCTGATGCAGTCTCTGGAAGTCCTCGACATCATCTAGTATGGGATCTCGTAGACCACCTTTAGCCAACTGCTGCTTGCTTTTCTGGCTCGCGCTGATCTTCTTCTCAGACTCCGTGCTTGTGAAGTACTGGGTGCAGCCGTTCTTCAAGTACTAAATATTTACTTAAGTTAAAAATGTGAACAGATTTTTATACGGGACTTTAGCTGAAGTTCATCATCACCAGCTCACTATACGTCCCCACCGAGGGGCTCGGAGCCTACCCTAAGTTAGGGTGACTACGCCATAGTCAACCACGCTGGCACACTGTGGGTTGGTTGACTTCACACATATTTTTAAATTTCTTTCGGCGATATGTGCAGACATCACAATAAAATATGTACATGAAATTCTAAAATCGAAAATCACATTGGCAGGATTCGAACCCAAGACCTGTACAAGACATTACAAGTCATGTGCTTAAACCACTGAGCCACCGACGCCCATAGCTTATGTGGATGATATAACAGAAATCGATTAAAGTCTTAATTTTGAAAGACTTCTTACTTGATAATCATCAGGCTTGGTGATCTCCAGCGCAGTTCTCAATTCCTGTGGCGCTCCAGCACACAGCAAATAGAAAACATGATAATTCCTCTCTTCCGCGCTCTGCATGCATATTCTAGACTTTTCTAGAAGATAGTGTGAGATGTGTCCTCCCACCACTTGGTATTTAGCATTGAAATGAACTTCCATAAACTTGCCGAAGCGGGAGCTGTTGTTGTTCCTTGTTGTTTTGGCATTACCGAACGCTTCTAATATCGGATTAGCTGCAAATTACAATTTAATTATAAAAACTCAAAATCAAAGTTGAACTCTATCTTACATACAATAAGTTCCAAATTCGATAGAGCATAAATATCAATATGACGTCAAAGATATTGGATCAATCTTTCATGTTGACGAAACATTTACTAAAAGCTTTATTCAAAGACATTTAAGAAATATATAGACTAGACATAGTGAACATTTTTTCACCGGTACTTTATTTGAAAGGTACTATGTTAGTTGTCAAGTTTAGCCACTTCATGTCCTTTACAAAATTATAATAAGCTCCATCTTTTGTTATAAAATAAACTAAACAGTGTCACGAGACATTATTTAATGACACCTCATCATCACCAGCTCACTATACGTCCCCACCGAGGGGCTCGGAGCCTACCCTAAAGTTAGGGTGACTAGGCCATAGTCAACCACGCTAGCCAAGTGCGGGTTGGTTGACTTCACACATATCTTTGAATTTCTTCGCCGATATGTGCAGGCATCACGATGTTTTCCTTCACCGTAAGAACGTCGGGTAAATTATGTACGTATGAAAATTCGAAAAATCGAAAAATCACATTGGTACATGGCGGCGGGATTCGAACCCAAGACCTGTAGATTACAAGTCAAGTGCTTAAACCACTGAGCCACCAACGCTGTTGAATGACACCTATTGGCAATTAAATACAATTAATTATATTGAACAGATAGCGTTAGTAATGATTATGTGAAAGTCTCAATACGTACTCTACATATTTGTTGAATCTCTTCAGTTTAAACTAGATTTGAACACAGTTCAGAAATATCTACATACCGTCTAATATTTTCTGTTCGACGGGCCCCGCGCCCTTCGCCCACAAGTCGCACAGATACTTGAGTATGTATTTAGTGGACTCAGTCTTTCCCGCGCCAGACTCCCCCGACACTATTATAGACTGCGACTGCTTGAACGACTTCATATCACGAAACGCTTTGTCCGCTGGAAAGTGATTAATCGTCTAAGATTTTTGTCACACATGTACAAAAACATCGTAGAATCAATATTAAAAAAAAAAAGACAGAAATCGTAATCCGGCTTTGTACAGTCAGCTGCATAATTTACAAAACTAAAAGCTTGTATATAATATGTCTTCGGTTGTAAAATTAGCGAAAAGTTCGATTTTGTTTTCAATATGGGAGAATTTCGAAAAAAGGTGAGAGTTTTTGGCTTACTGCTAACTCTAAAAACTAATGTGTCCTTTTGTCAATGACAAAAACTGCCATAAGATCTTTGTAGGTCTATATTATGTGTTTTACCTATAGCAAAGACATGAGGCGGCAGTTCTCCAAGCGAGCGACCTTGATACTTCTTAATAGTAGCCGAAGAGTACAGGTCCGGGATATCTTCATACGGGTTCACCGCCAGCAGAATATTGGCTACGTATGTCTGTGAAAAAAAAATTGCTATAGAAACATTTTTTTTTGTACAATAAGGTGGCAAACGAGCAAGCGCCCACCTAAATTCGCCGAAATGCCGAAGCGACCGCTTTCCATAGACATCCGCAAATGCAGATGCGTTGCCTAGCCTAAATCGACGGAGGAGACGCACATAAAGAGGATACTTCCCCTTCCTAGGCGTTTCCTCCACCGTCAAATCAATTTTCCCATCTAATCCTTTCCTTGTAAGACAAAGGTCGAAAGGGAAAGGGACTAAAATTGGATCAGACTGTACGCGGAATTGCTCCCGCTTCACGCCTGTCTTCTGTGTGGTCGTGGTATTGCACCGGGCGAGCCGACCCATTCGTGCTAAGATGTTAAAGCGGACTCTACCACTGTTAAAATATTATATAACATTATGTTTGCGTTCGGAACATCTACGGCTCAGAATGTTTTCCTCCATCCATCTTTTTCTCACGAATGTATAAATTCCATCTATTCAATATATTTGTCATTATCTCATGTTGCGGATATTAAAACATATCAATCGCCGTAATAGACTAAACCTGAAACATAATACTTGGAAAATCGCAAATCGTTATCTTTGCTTTGGCCTCTGAGTCACGATTATTTGTCACGTCTAATCTTATCGTACATGAATCTTACTAATATTATAAATGCGAAAGTTTACATGGATGGATGGATGTTTGTTAGAGTTTGTAGCCTAAACTGCTGAACGGATCTCAATGAAATTTGGAATAAATGTATAGGATACTCTGGAAGAACACATAAGATACTTACTTTTGGTTTATTTTAAGTCCACGCGGACGAAGTCACGGGCGAAAGCTAGTATTAAATAAACGTTAGAAAATGTTTTCTATACATGTCCAGGTGTGCAAAGGGCCTTGTATATAATCTCCTTATATACGTATAGCCTAATTTGTATTAGTGTATAAGCAGAGATCCAATTAAGTGTAACCTTTAATACACGCTGGACAAGCATCTCGTGTAACGAAGTGTTTACTTGTAGAAGAGTATCGTCGTTGTATACAATTAGAGTATAAGTACATATTTTCCATATAAACACTAAATTTAATAATAAACTAAAATTTATTTTAATTAAGAAAATTGTCAATTTCAGTACAATTTAAAAATGGAACCCCCAACCTTAAAACTCAGCCATTAACTGCAGATTTTTGCTGCATATCAAATATCAAACGGTCATTGAAGTTGCCAGCAAGGCTTCGCAATCTATTGTATTTCTCACAAAACACTATTCTAAGTGCGGACAGAAACAAATTGTTTCGCATTTATTGTTCTCCGGTCTCACGATGCAAATTAAGACGGCTAACTTAATTTAACTTACGTATTGCTGACATCGTTTCGTATGACGTCATTTATGAATACCGATCAATATATTACACATTTTCGACCCAATACTTTGGTAATATTATCTTTATACACAGAAGTTTTCGAATATGACAGAGCATTGACAGCGTAATCCGAAGGGAAAATAAGCAAACAAATTCTAAGATCTTACTTACTATCCTCAAACTATATGTTTTAAACAAATCAGTGCTTAGAATTCTTAGCATTTGCTTTCCGTATCTTTATTCCATGTATATATTTCCAGTAAAAATAACAAAGAAATACAAATTTGCACATGTGTGTTGTGATGTAACAATAAGAGAACGAGTACACCTTAGACTAAACGATCGCACCACTGTTTATAGCCTTGATTCCTGTGAGCTCAACGAGGCGAAATCATTGATACTTTTTGAACGATTAAAGTTACTGGCTATTAATAATTTTGAGTACTGGCTGAATGTGCATCGGGCATGATAGATGTCAAGGCGGCGATCGAATCACAGATGACAGTTGTCATTGAATGGTGGACTGATGCGCTTTGTTATTATAAAATCAATTGGTTAATCTCTGTAAATTCGATTAGATTGTGTTGTGCAGTTTTCATTTAAGATGGTGGTCAACTAAGGATGGTGTTTCTAATGTTACGCGATTGTTATTTAATTATCTCCGACATACGCACGCCCACAATGGATGATCGTTACCGTGCATAATCTGCCTTCGAAATTAATTCTGCCAACCGCTCGTCACAACGACAAACTTATATGGAGGTGCGCAAACTACTCGATTTTTAGTTGTACAACTAAACAGTTGAATTGGATGCAAAACAATCGATAATTGCACAACAGTTGTGCGATTATTTATTCAAAGGTGTGTGTCCGCTCTTAGTGTGCGATGTAGTTACAATCGATAGCAAAGCAAAGCGCGTCCTCAAGGCTGCACCGACTGGCGCATGACTCACACCTTGAGACAGACATAGGGCAGTGATAACAGTAGAATTACTTCATACATATGAATCAAAAATATATTTATATTGTATGTGATATATCCATAAATGCTAGGTTACCCGAATAAGTTAAACATTAAAGATTCATAAAATAATAGTTAACGAGATAAATTGTTGTAATAAGTTCAATATACTTTACCAAGGACATATTTGTAAGTATTGAGTGTTTACTGTACCGGTGTTTGATTAGTGTTACAATAGAATTTTTACAATGTTTTGATAGTAACTTTGCGTTTTTCAATTAAGATAATAAATATTGTTTTATTTCACACGAGCTGCCGCCTGCAAACTTCGATAGCGTGGAATTAAAAAAATATGGTCGTCTATAACATTCCCGCGTGCATCTACTTTTTACCAGCTACCTTCCAGTCAAAGTCCCGTCCAAATCGGTCCACCAGTTTCAGAGATAGCGGACCGGTCGCCTTTTTGACAACGCGGAATTTTAAAAAGTAGCCTATAATATGCCCGTCTATGTCAGCTACCCTCCAGTGACAGTCCTATCGAAATCGGCCCAGCCGTTTCGGAGATTACCCGGAACAAACGCGGCTTGCGGACAGACAGACAGACAAAATTTTTTTAAATGCGATTTTCGTTATCAGCAACGCAAATACATCATCTTCCCGAAATCTGACGAATTGAGAATCCTCTCCTTTTTGAATTCGGTTTAAAACAGAATATGTACCTATGGTAAGTTCAATTGCATAAACTAGAATGATTCTACTGATATAGGCTATGGTAGACTTTACTTACGTAAATCTTTTTCTTCTTGTAGCGGCATATTATGTTGTTTAGCAGTGTAGCCTCGTTCAGGAACATAAGTTCGCCTGAAAGGTTAACACCATTGTTTATTGTAAAAAAAATTCAATGAAAATGTTTATAAAACAATTCACCCCAGAAACAACTGCCTGTTTACTTTTGTTCCAACTTATTCAATAATAAGTAAAAAAAATAAAATCAATTTCAATCCTTCTCACAGTTAATAACAAATCTTTAAAAGATACCCTTTATCATAATTTGTGTGTTTAAAAAGCTACCAATAGATGGCGGTAGGGTTTCTGTTTTGGGCACTTTATGCACAACGATTTATAAGAAATCTTAACTACGAAGGTATTGATTTACTGTACACAATAGGTGCGCGTGACCAAGCGAATTACAACAATAAATATAATAGTTTGTTCTGCTGTTAAACTTATTTGACCTCATTGCACTCATAGTTTTCGAAAAGATTAAAACTGTGCTTCCACAGAGTATAAATACAGCGCGTGTTGATCAACTGAATGAGAACATATTTGAGCAATAGCAAAAAACAGTAATCACTTCAGTTTAGTTAATAGCCTCGATGTTAATGAGTTGTAACACAATAAAAATACAGAAAGAAACAAAAAAAAAAAAACATAGTTTGGCCTAATACAAAACCACACACGTTATGGCAGGTTGAAATTACGCACAAGACGTTGTATGAAACGGAACTAAACTTAGGAAAGACACGAGATTGGGCACTATCCTATGCTTTCATCTCGTCTGTACAGAGATTCGCTTGGAAGCTAATCATGAGTCCCTATATTGAATTAAGTGTGTCTCGGATCTACTTACAATTATCATCGACTTCCTTATCTGGGTCGCCAGCGGGTAGTATATCGTCGAAGCTGGCAACACGGCGTGCGTGCTTGCTGTCCAGAGGCACGACGTCCGCCTCCTCGCCGAGGAGTTCGTGCAGGCGAGCCAGCACGAAACCCTCGGAGCCTTCGCGCACCCACACCAGCTGCTGTTCCAGCGTCATTGTCACCTGAAACGATACAACAAATGTGAGGACAAACATTGATAAAGTCTAGACCTATGTGATGAATAGGGTCACTGCGGTATTGCCAGCCGATGATGCAGACTAGTTCAAGAGAGGGAAGCTACCAGTAATAAGGTCTTATGCGAAATAGTTTTTATATTGAGAGCAGCAGCTGCGATACCCTTCCTGGATAGGGCATAATTGTTTTCGTTCATGAGTTGCTTTATTATATCGATATGAGATCAAACATTCGTTAGTCACGATGTATTTGGAAACAGTTGTGAAATTATTTTCATTTAACATTTTTCTATCCCTTCTTTTATTATTAATGCATAATCCAATTATAAATGCTGGCTGGTAATCTGTAACTCTTGATGCTTACCTTTTATGGCGTAATAATGTTTAATGCAAGATAGATATAGCAATGGCAGTTATAATTACATCAGGAATGGTATGACATGTTTCCGCAACGCCTACATGGTTAAAATATTCATAACACTTCATACATCACATTCAGTCGTATCAGTAAATGTCTTAACCAGGTTTTTTTTCTTCTATATAATTACGGATTTGTACTATGCAAAACTTCGTAATTAATAAAAATGGTGCGTTTAACTAAATGTAAGTTGGTATCAAATTCATAGAATTCCCGCAAAGTGTACTAAAAAAACCATAAACACATTGTTTACAGTTTTTAAAGCTGTACTTCGGTACATTACATCAAGTAAGATCGCGTTACTCTTCGTAACAAAACTTCACTTTCATGTGAGGCGTCTCGCGTGGTTGCGTAACATGGCTCTAGTGTTGTGCGTTACGCTCGTTCAGCTAACGGAAGCGGAAACAAGGCTAGAGCACTCTGTTAGCGTAATATATCTAATTGACATACCAAATTAAAAAACAAAGTAATAATATAAAACTAGCTTTCGCCCGCGACTCCGTCCGCGTGGAAAAAAAAATAAAATTGAGTACCCTATGTGTTCTTCCAGACTATCCTCTACATCTATACCAAATTTCATTAAAATCCGTTCAGCCGTTTAAGCTACAAACTCTAACAAACATCCATCCATCCATCTAAACTTTCGCATTTATAATATTAGTTTAATATGATGGTAACGGTCTAATTGTAGTGTTTACGTCCTGCATCCTTGACAATACACAGTTCATAAAATTTAAAAATCTTGAAATTATTAAATTAGCAATAGGTGTGGTCCTTACCGTATTACCAAGAATAATCTTTTTATTTTTGAAATCGGTTGTTTGTTCTGGTATTATTTTATTTTGCTATAGTTATCCGCACGCAAAAAACAAGCACTTGGATTCAAAGAGAAAGCATGATTAAAGATAAAAAATAATAAACAAAAACACGGTCGGAAGCGGAATGTTGTCACGTAGTGGTAAATGGCTTACAATAAAATTGAAACACGAGTCGCCTCGGATCTGTGTTACATATTAATAGTATAAAATCACGAGAAGATAAAAAAAACTATTGTATAATAGGAAGTAACATAACATAACACTTGTATTACAATAATGCTATCACTCTCTTTCTTTTAGGAAAAACAGAGAAAAGAGTATACTTTTGGTTTCCAATTTATGATTACCTAACATGTTATCTGTATTTGTTATGGTCTTACGTTGTCATAGCAACGATATTGAATTAAAGAGGGGCTAGTTTTCTGGCGCAAGATAGACGGCGATGTTCATTTTATTTAAGCAAGCAAAATACAATCCAGCACAACAGACTAAACAAGAACCAGGTTATAGGAGGTCATAAGCAGCATATCGACGCGCAAGAATGTGTGACAGAGAAAGTCACCTCTCACTCACACTCATTATAAGTAACTATTAATTAATGACTCTTCCGGATTGGTCGATAAACTTAGTTTTTAATTGGTGTACATACTTTAGCCAATAAGCACGTAGAAAATAAATTGTATAAATAGTTAAGAAGTTAGAAAATAAAAACATTACACATCTGGACTCCGATTGTTATTCTTCACACAAATATCAGCATTAGTGAAAGCCTCCTACATTGGTGACCCCGACGTGATTCAAACATGGAAGATCAACAAAGCTGTTCGAATCAAGATACAAGCCAACAAGCATCATTACCAAGCTTAGACCTGGCAGGAGTCTCCATCCAGTCGAAATTACTACCATTTTGGCGTGAAATTCCTCGGGCATGGTTTATTCAATTCGAAGCCGTGGTGGAGCCGCTAAAAACATCGGATGACCAGAAATTTCGCTTCGTTCTGCAACAACTCCAAGCAACGGACCTGCGACATCTCACGGATATTTTGTACAACCCGCCGGAGGCAAAAAAATATCAAGCCATAAAAAAACCGCCTACTTGCCGTGTACGATAGATCCGAAGTGAAGAATTTTCAACAACTTATCAGCGGTTTAGAGCTTGGCGACCAGAAGCCCTCTCAACTACTACGAAAAATGCGTGAACTCGGAGGTGGGATGATAACAGATGACGGCCTCAAAATCGAGTGGCTTAATCAACTACCCACACAAATACGCGTAGTTCTCTCGATCAATACGGAATCATCGCTCGACGTGCTTGCCGCCATGGCCGACCAGATGGCCGAATACTCCGCGCCAACACATAACGCTTCCGTCGCCGTCGTCTCAAAATCTACCGAAGACGAAACTAATACAAAATTCGAATTCTTAACGAAGCAAATCGAAAAACTTACGCTTGAAATCGCCGAAATACGCTGCCGTCCGCAGCATAATTATCAGCGCCGCCCCTCTCGCTGGCGCTCACGCTCACGTTCGCAGTCCAATACGCGACGCAGTTCATCAGTGAAGCCTGGGGATCCTACATGGGAATGCAAATACCATTTCCGATTTGGCGACAAAGCGAAACGTTGCGAGTCACCGTGCTGTCACCGAAATAAGAAGTCGGAAAACTAACTTCGACATCGACTATGGCGAGCGTCGATGTCTCCCATACAAGCAATCGCCTATGTGTACACGATCGCGACACTCGGGAACGTTTCCTCGTGGACACAGGCGCCGACATTTCCGTACTGGCAGCGACAGATAAGGCAAGAAAAAACAGCCGAGATAGCGCCTTCCAACTTTTTGCCGCAAATAATACGCCCATAAAAACGTATGGTGAGAAAACGATTAGGCTGAACCTTGGCCTTCGTCGAAGCTTCACGTGGACCTTCATCATTGCAGATGTCAAGACTTCAATATTAGGAGCTGACTTTCTTCGCCATTTTCAACTTCTTGTGGACCTGCATAAGAAAAAGTTAGTCGATATAGTGACAGAACTATCGATAAATGCCATCGAGATTTCTACACCTTCCGAAGCCATCCACCTTATCAATTCCAGTCAAGATTACCATGGCATATTGAAGACTTATCCTAACGTACTTCGGCCCATGTCACTGAAGCAGCCACCGAAACACAACGTAGTGCATTACATCGAAACAACCGGCCCACCGTTGTTTGCTCGCGCGCGCCCCCTGCCGCCCGACAAATACAAAGCGGCCAAAGAAGAATTCGAGCGCATGATGGAAATGGGTATATGCCAGCCATCGAAGAGTCCTTGGGCGAGCCCGCTCCATGTTGTTAAGAAAAAAGATGGAGGAATACGAATTTGCGGAGATTACAGACGCCTTAACGCGGTTACACAACCGGACCGGTACCCTATACCTCGCATTCAAGACTTCACGTATCAGCTGAAAGACATGAAATTATTCTCCAAAATCGATATCAAGACTGCATATTACTGGATACCCATAAATAAAGAAGACGCAAAGAAGACCGCCGTAATCACACCTTTCGGCCTATTCGAATTCAACTGCATGACATTTGGTCTCAAAAATGGAAGCCAATCTTACCAAAGATTCATGCATGAAGTCCTACGAGGTATTAGCGGATGCTTTTGCTACATAGACGACATCCTGCTCTTTTCAAAATGTGAAGAGTCGCATAAAAAGCTGCTTCACGAAATATTACAACGCCTCGAGAAATACGGGGTCTCGATCAACGTAGACAAGTGCGAGTTCGGAAAGAATACGATCGACTTCCTGGGCTACGAAGTTACAGCAGAGGGAATAAGACCTCCTCAAGAGCGTACAGACGCCATATCTACATACCCCAAGCCGAAAACCATCATCGAGCTACGACGTTTCTTAGGCATGCTAAATTTCTACCGTGATTGCCTACCTCACCAAGCCGACTTACAACACGAACTTAACAAGTATTTACATAACAAAAAAAGAAACGACAAGACGCCAATCGAATGGACGCCTGAAGCCGAAAACGCTTTTGAAAAATGCCGCCAAAGCATCTCAGAAGCCACAACACTAGCGTACCCGTCTGTCGGAAACAAACTGGTCATCATGACCGACGCCTCAGATCATAGTCTAGGCGCTGTACTGCAACAAAAAGACTCAGAAGTTTGGAAACCATTGGCATTCTTTTCGAAAACTATGAGTGCTAGTCAACGCCGCTACAGCGTGTACGATCGCGAGCTATTGGCGATCTACTCAGCCGTAAAACATTTTCGTCGATTAATAGAAGGCTCCGAAGTCACCATCTATACCGATCACAAGCCTCTTAAGTATGCACTGACGAAGACAGCGAGTAACAGCGATACCCCGCGCCGTGAACGTCAACTCAATTACATCAGCCAATTCTGCTCAAAAATCGAGTATCTAAAAGGCGAAGAGAACCCAGTCGCCGACGCATTGTCACGCATAGAGGAAATACAATGCCCAACGGCAATCGACTTCGCTCAATTGTCTATCGACCAAAGCAACGACGAAGAACTAAGAAAGTTAAAAGTACAACCGAACTTAAAATTCGCCGATCTAACCCTACCGGGAATGAGCCGTCCGATCACGTGTGAGCTGTCCACAACATCGCCCCGCCCATTTTTACCCAAGGCATATCGTTACGCCGCTTTCAAAGCGCAACACGAACTGTGCCATCCAGGCGTAAGAACGACAAGAAAGCAGATGATCACCAAATTCTTCTGGCCAGCAATGAATAAAGAAGTGGCAGGTTGGACGAAAGCCTGCACAGAATGTCAGCGCGCTAAAGTACATCGCCACGTCGTAACGCCGCTATCTGCATTTCCGCCATCGCAACGCTTCGAACACATACACATAGACATAATCGGCCCCCTACAACCATCCAACGGTTATCGATACTGCATCACTATTATCGATAGATGCACGAAATGGCCCGAAGCGATTCCCGTGCAAGACATAACCGCAGAGACAGTCGCTAAAACGCTTTACGAACAGTGGATAGCACGCTTCGGTTGTCCGTTGAGAATATCAACCGATCAAGGCCGCCAGTTCGAATCATCATTGTTCAACACATTATTAAAAAAGTTTGGGATAAACAGAATTCGAACCACCGCATTCCATCCTCAATCCAACGGTCAAATAGAGAGATGGCATAGAACTATGAAGGCTGCGCTCATGGCTCGTGGCGCGTCTATAACATGGAGCGAAGACTTACCAACAGTTCTGTTGGGGCTACGCAGCGCTATACGAGACGACAACAATTTCAGCCCCGCGCTTATGACCTATGGT
>LD700005.1:1982923-2080607 GCA_003118335.3 Papilio memnon | reverse complement strand
AAAAAAAAAAAAACATACAGACGACTTGAGTACCTCCTTCTTTTTGGAAGTCGGTCAATAAAAAGGTATGAGGGACAATCGAAACTGGTACTGGCAATGATAGTAGCGTAGATAAACGTAGCCACGCGAATTATACGGTCCAGAGACAACGGAAACCATAGCCCTGATGGCTTTTAAATTGTTTTATATGGATATGATGACTGTATTTCTTATGAGAAATAACACGAAGAAAATTCTTCAACTTAATTTACATTCCCTTCTTATAGTATTAAATCACAAAAGCGATAATTGAGTGTGTTTTGTACATTTTTAAACTAAGTTAAGGAACAATAATCTGACTAAAATTAAATGCGATACAAAAATCTACTTTCTCTATGGTCCTTGTTATTAAGCATGTTATAATTTATAATGTAACTAGCTTTCGCCCGCGACTCCGTTCGCGTGGAATTAAAAAAAACAAAAGTGAGTAGCCTTTGTGTTCTTCCAGGCTATCCTTTACATCTATACCAAATTTCATCGAAATCCGTTCAACCGTTTAGGCTACAAACTCTAACAAACATCCATCCATCCATCTAAACTTTCGCATTTATAATATTGCTATGATTGCTATGAAGTATGATTTAAATAAATTATTATAATATATTTAGGTACTGAAGGACTGTATCAATTTCTATTTTTATTAATAACCGGAAACTAATAATCATATATTTTGAAGCAGTATTATAATAATCGATATATTTTGATATGATCACGATATTTATATTACAATCAATACGGACATTTTTTTCCATTATTTCAAGATTACAATCAACACTTTCCGTACAATTATATGACGGAATAACTAACTCGTTAGATTTATAAATAAAATTAGGTTTAGAGAAACAATAATATTTATACAACAGAGATAATATTGAAAATCAAGGTCAGGAGATTGAATGTCTAAACAGATCTATGAGTATATATATAAAAGAAAATCGTGTTAGTTACACTATTTTAGATGGATGGATGTTTGTTAGAATTTGTATCCTAAACTGCTGAACGAATCTCGATGAAATTTGGCACAGATATAGAGGATAGTCTGGAATAACACATAGGCTACCTATTTTTTTTTAAATACCACTCGAACGGTGCTGGGGATGAAAGCCAGTAAAAGTATAATTAAATAACAACCCATTACAGTTACATTGTGATATTGAAGACGATAAGCTGCGTAATTGAGGATTATTGGTGCTTCGCTATTGGGAGCACAAAACAGGCCATGGTTCTGCACCAGATCGATCCAATTTGTTGCTAAGTACAATACAAGCTGAAAGAATGATCAGATTTGAAAATCGGCTTTTATATTCGATTCATTATTAAGATAATTTGGAAATTACTGTAGGTTACCGTTAAAGAAATCTGTATAAAACGAAATATCTCCTTCGGTATGAAAAATCACGAGATATCAATAAGTTGGTATTGAAGATAGTAGTGGAAATTCACCGTTAGATTACGACGAGGATAACATTATCTGTCGTAATGTTTCAAAATTTCCGTATGAACGAGTTTATCACTATCCTAAACCGCATAGCGTATAAAATTGTTAGAGAGATATTAATTTAATGTTGAAAATCCGACCGATATGAGGTCAAAGAACCTCAGTCGTCCTTACAACCGCCAAGTCGACCATGTCACTGACCGCGACACTTTAGAGAGTACGCTTTTAAGACCACCATCCTTTATATTTACTAATTTGGACTTTATTTCAATCACAGTAGAGGTTATATTACAATGAACTTGTTATCCCGGTCATACGGAACATTAAATCCGACCCGACCTCAAACTGTGCCCTTTTCAGCGAAAGGAAATAAATGACCACACCTCCGAGGTTTGTGTATCTATGATTTATGGCCCTGATGACGCTAAATGGACTAAAGAATTCATTGATAAATTTAAAAATAAAGAACACCTTAATATTAACCAAAATAAAAAAGAAATTTACAGAGAATATTAATTAAATACAAAAGAAAAAAAATACAATTCTTGGCTAAAAGGAGAAGGCTCAACTGATGCGACCTCCAGCTTGTCACTGAAGGCCGCGCTAGTTTTCAGCCACCCATAACTATTACATGGTTTAGTTTATTATACAGTTCAGTTAACATACGCCATTTAGATCTTATGTCCACAAATTTTATTTTATTGATCTTGTTCATTGTTAACTGTCCAAATACAAAGACAGCCGCCATGAAATATCTTAAAATAAAAAGTTCAATCTTCGTTTGATACGATCATTTTGATTAAAGTTCTTCTATTTCGCATTTAATCATCAAAAAAGTCTACACATATTTCTGTAAGAAATAATACTTCAAGTTACACTTTAATAATGTAATCTTCTATCAAGGTTTCTATCTGTGAAGCCAACACAAGCATATTGGATTGTAAGCAACGTCAATACCCAGTTAAACCTTTAAAACGTTTTAGCATTTACAATGTGTGAAATGGTAAACTAAGATGCACACAATGTGTTAATATCGTTGGTATTTATGTTTTTAATTAGATTTATGTACTACTTAGCGCATAGAAAACTAAATATCCATTCTAAGTTGGCAAACGTACTATTTCTACTTTAAAATGGACATATATTAGGTCTTTTGCTGACTGTTTACATTCATCTTAAGGAATGTTTGAAAAAACAATCCTAAATACAAATATTTCGTAAAATAACAGTATTATTTTTATAAAATGTTAGGAGATGAAGTTCTTCAAATCGCGTCGTAAATTTACTTCTATACGTACAAAGATAAATAAATTACATACAAAGTAAATGAATTAATTTAAACATTTCGTTTACAGAATGAATCACCATTATACCCATTAATGTTAGGGACAGCTGTTCCGTGAACAAATAACACACAATACGCATTGCGGTGTCTGTATGTACTCTTCTACTATTCTAAGGGACTAAAGTAATATAAACAACTAGAAATTATAAAGGTTTGAATTCCCGATGAAGAAGTTATTGCTATTAATAAATCTGAACCAGCGGTCTCGCCACCGCCTGAGTCACGGGCACAAATTGGTCGCAACCTCCGGGGTCAACTGGCCCGTGATCACTTTCAATCAAAATTGCCACGAACATTAAATTACGTGAGAATATACGACGCATGCAGACAATCATTATGATATACCAAGTTCATCTTTATCATCATCTTCTCTCCTGCCTTATCCCACTCCCGTAGGATCGGCGCACCGGGTTTTCATCCCCCAAATAACTCGTATCATTTGTCATCTCAGTCGTCACTCCCTTCTTGATCACCTTTCACGCAATCCATCCATATTTTCTAGGTCTACCTCTACCGGTGTACTACTACTACTATCAACTACCAAGTTATTTTGGTAATAAAAAAAACTTTATCTGGGATAAAAGACTCTTTTCCTAGACTAGCTTCATCTTCTTGGCCTACCACTCACATGGGCCTCCCAGCAGCCTTCCTAAAGCATTCAACTTAAACAGTAAATTGCATCTCATTTCAAAATATCCTACATTGTAAATTTTCTTCTAACTTTGAATTCCGATTCCCCGACTTACGCATCAAGTGGTCTCAGTATGGTTGATGTCAGATTACGCATCAATGCTGGGGCGTTATAAATAGATGCACCTGCCCCAGCCTCAATAAGCAGGTTTACTGCCGCCTTAAGAGCTCTCCACCCGTGAGAATAAAACCCTCTCACATCCCAAACATGTCTGCATACTTAATATGATAATTTGAATCCTATTTCCTCAAACATAAGGTTTACTTTAGATAATATAGTCTAAGCTATAATTATGTAAAATTGTAATTTAGCTATTGGATTTCGCTTGCGGTTTTGTTGTTTTTTCCATGTTCGAGTTGTGGAGACTCCAGATAGCATGAATGATAGTAAACTTTGTATGATAAATGTATGTGTGACTTCTGTGACATCAAAAATATACTTGGCGATGTCTTGTTAGTCTCACAGACTAGGTAATATTAGTATCGTCTAAGAAATTATGTCATGTATTTGAAAGCGACGTGTTAATTAGAACGGAACGATCATTTCTTCATAACAGGTTCACTTTCCGCGACTGATCTGATTATGTGCGAAACAGATCGCACTTTCCACTGACGACTTAGATGTTATAGATGTACCGTTACTATGAGACCCATTACACAAACAGTACTATGTGATCAAAATCAAAGTACGAAAAATTAGTTCAACTGAGCTCACAACAAGTAATTCGAAGAAACAAGCCAAATGAGAACGTCGGTGGCTCAGTGGTTTAAGCACTTGACTTGTAATCTACAGGTCTTGGGTTCGAATCCCGCAACCATGTACCAATGTGATTTTCGATTTTTCGAATTTTCTTATGTACATAATTTACCCGACGTTCTTACGGTGAAGGAAAACATCGTGATGCAACCTGCACATATCGGCGAAAAAATTCAACAGTCAACCAACCCGCACTGGGCCAGCGTGGTTGACTATGGCCTAGTCAACCGTAACTTAGGGTAGGCTCCGAGCCCCTCGGTGGGGACTTAGTGAGCTGGTAGCAAGCCAAATGAGGCTAAATTTGACTTTACAAAGAAGGAAGTTATTGATAAGATAGTTTGCCTTGTTAATTTACAGTGGTAGAGCCCGCTTTAACAACTTCGCACGAATGAGTCGGCTCGCCCGGTGCAATACCACAACCACACAGAAGACAGGCGTGAAGCGGGAGCAATACCGCGTTTCGTCTGATGAGTGTGGTGCCGGAGGCCCAACTTTATTCCCTTTTCCTTCCCATCCTTTTCTTATAAGAAGGATCGTAGATTTGACGCTGGAGGAGACACATAGGAAGGGGAAATATGTGCGTTTCCTCCGTCGATTAAGGGTAGGCAACTAATCCACTATTAAGAATGTCTATGTGCTGCGGTCGCTTCGCCATTTTGGCGGATTCAAGTGGCAGATTGCTCGTTTGCCACTTTATGATATAAAAAAAATTTTTTCGGTATTAAAAGATGTTGCTCACGTTCAAAATTATCAGTTATCGTATGTAATTTACCTCTATTCTATTTATATTAAAAGGCTTAGGAGGTTGTTATTCGTACATTTCTACGTAACTATAGCGGATAAAAACATATTAGTCATCGAGTTCCCTCAATGCCAAGGCCTGTCGCCGCATTTGGTGACTCCTCATACAACTTGGACATTAAAAAGTTACCGGTACTTGTATAGACTCGACGGTCTTGTTTTTATCTTATGTTTTTTTTTAAATTAGCTTCTTTATATTTACGTAACCGGTTGCGGTGGAAATAATCGAGACTGTTTTATGCTTAAGTGTTGTTAACTTTAGTACTTGATCCGTCGTTAGGACCTGGTTAAAAGTAGTTTTAATATTAGCAGTTTTCTTTAACTGAGTTTAACATGTTTTTCTTTCCTTATCCAGATTGAAATCATCTTCAATAATATGGAGCGAGCATACCTTCTCAAAGGCCAGCATCTACAGTTTCGGAGTATTTCGGATATCCACGAGCGAGAACGATCACCTATGTGTTCCAATAACTTGTCTGTCCCTTTTTCTTTTAAAATTCTTTGAAGCAGTTCCACACTGCCAGTGCGGTTCCAGCTTCGTTCAAAAGATGAAATGTTAATTAATGGAATATATTAGTAATCCGTGCCGTCTCAGTCCGACGCGCTCGTCAGTAGGCCGCTGTGTTAAGTAACAGTTAATTGCATTGTTTACACATTACATTTTATTGTTATAATTTTATAACACGAGCCGTACGTCACGGAAGACTTCGGACACGGAAGACGTCACTATATTGAAGTTACTATTTTGCTATTTAAAACTCTCCAACTATAACAAATTCTTTCATACTAGAATGCTGATCTTAAAGGGACAGCAGACGTACGGTATTTTTCTAGACAGTTCCAAATTTAAGATCTTAAAGAGTTCGGTGTAGTTACTCTTGAGAGCATCGCATTGTCTCTTGCATTTGATGTGAAGGTACACACGTAAATGCACGCGAAACATAATGAATTTGCAAGTGGAATATTAGGACGATGTATACCGTTACAACGGTGCGAGAGGTGGCCAAGGAAACTGCGACAGCCACTTGTCGACATGTGGGTTAATCGATATCGACTAACAAACGCTTTGCGGAGAGAAGCCGCAAATTGCAAGACGATTTCCCGTTCATAACATATTTCAACACTATTTTAGATAACCTGTTTATAGCTTTACCACTTTTAAGACATGCATGAGTTGTCGAGTGACAGAGTTGAGTCATATAACCGCAAAAAGTCAATTTTAGATATATTGGTTGAATTCTATGTGAAATAAATACGCTACTTGCAGGAGTCATAGCTAGAATGTATCGTTGATTATCGATCTGTCTTCACCGTCACGAAAGGTAAATGTGTACATTTATTCTATTCTAATGCGTCGCTACTTCCGTTGTCGGCGTGTGTTTTCTGTTACTCATCACTTCACGTAGATTACGTAATTAGTTTGTGTAGGTACTGCTCACGACCTTTGAGGTAAACAGAACCGCATCTAAACAGTCCAAAAATGTATTATAAAATGAATATACAAATTAATACTGAGGTGCCAACAATCTCTACAGATTCCAAAAAAGAATTGAACCACATGTCTATAAGCGTTGGCTTTGGGATAAAAAGACATTTTTACTATAAATCCCCTTGATCACGTTCAATACTCGCAGGCTTATTTACCTACAATCGATAACGTCATGCAATGGATCAACACGTGAGTATACTGGGGTTAAAAGAGTTGCTAATGTGGCGTGCACATAAAGTGGGTGAGCAAACAATTACTGCTGAGGTCGGGTATCGATAGGCAGGTTAACGAGCAAATCATCGGGGGAGAGCGAGGACGAATCAATTGTGCCCCCCATTGCGACGCAGTTGCACGTGTTGAACGTGAGAATGACAAGTTACACCTATTAACAGATTCACTTGTATGTCATAAAGTGATCGTAGTGTTTATGGTATACCTAGATTAAAGGTCAAAAAGACACTAATCATTTTTAAATTTTAAGTCTCGAGGATCCTTTTGCAATCGTCGAATGAAGAAATTATCTATGTAGTTCAAGTTCCTCACTTAGTAGTCTTAGCTTTTAGGTAAACCAAGTTTCGTAGGAAACTAGCATTAACATCGTAGAAAATTTCAGCCGGTATCGATTACCCTTGTAGAATATAGATTCGAAGGCCGTACGACGATACACAAACTTATGTAATATTTGGTAAGCATTTTGAAAAGAAAGTAGGGGAGATAGTGCACTAGATGGAGACTGAAACGCGACAGCAAGACAGATCTCACACATTTCATTTGCTGCAAATCAAACAATTACAGTCATCAACTTTCGCGTTTACACGATTACATGAAAGTTAATGCGAGCCTTTGTACACGGCAAACACGGGTCAGCCACTGACACGAAGTGCACTGTATACTTTCTCCGAGATGACGGATCACTTTGTGTATTGAATACTTCTACATAGACTATTGTAAGTGTATCTTACTCGTATAAAGCTTTCACCGTCTGTTTTGAAGCTATATTATTTGCAAATGTTATCAGAAACCAATATTCAGAGATTTCTTTGATTTAAACAAAAACCATCTTTACTAATTCAGGCATAGTAATTGTTATATCTTCGTGCTGGAAAAATCTGTCTTTTATTATATTGTTATTCAAAATTATTTATTAGAGTCTGCAGCGACTCCCGACCCGTTACAAATTAATTTAATTTAACGGGGCGAATACGAATTAACGGTAACCTGCCTTCGGATAAAACGAATCAAACTTTAATAGTCTCTTTCTTATATATAATCCGTATCAGTACTACAACTTTTATCGTAACAACAAACTAAACTAGTACCAACTAGAATTAATGCTAGACCCTAAGTCTAAAAGGATTACAATGAGATTCTAATCAGTGAAACAATCCACGTAAAGCAGGTACAGTTTCTTTACATAGTATTGTGTTATCGAGGGCAGGTCTGACCACAGACGAGCTGTGGAAACCTCACAAGCGCGGAGTCGTATTACCGATGCGTACCGCGGCAGGCGCCGGAATTCTAACACGAATTCTACTGCATGTTCTATATTCTGAGGTTTTGCTAGCACGCCTTAAGACACTTTCTTTTAAACGGATGAATTACGACCAGGAAAGAAATTACTTCATTAACAAATACCAGAACAGTCTCGTCAACGCAACCTTTTATTTCAGCATGGAAGTCTAAAGTATCAAGTATTAGTCAGTTTATCGTAATATCCTCCGTAACTTCACGCTGAGCACTTAGCGTGTGTGTATTTCGCATAATGATAGGCTCAGAGAACCGTTCAAACAAGCCAGGATTAACGGATTACCCTGAATTCCATACGTACGGTATTATTTAGCAAGTCATTTGATACATATCTGTTAACGTCTGTTATATTTTTAGTATTAAAACTAAAAAAAACATTTCAATTAGATTCATCAGACTGTTTTAATCTATTTCTGTCTACATACTGTTCAAGTAGATACATTTTTAATAACTGTAGATTCCCACAGCCACAAGTCTTTCGCTAAAGGAAACCCACAATTTTTTGAATACAATAAGGTGGCAAACGAGCAAGCGGCCACCTAAATCCGCCGAAATAGCGAAGCGACCGCTGCCCATAGACATCCGCAATGGCAGATGCGTTGCCTACCCTAAATCGACGGAGGAGAAGACGCACATAAAGATGATATTTCCCCTTCCTATGCGTCTCCACCGTCAAATCCACTTTCCCATCGAAACCTTTCCTTATAAGAAAAGGGCGGAACGGGAAAGGGACTAAAGTTGGGCTGGCTGGAAAAAAACGATGATAAGAAACTATTGCCATGGATTTAATTTGATTTCCTATTTTATAATTTTCTTTATCTGTAACTTCCATTATAAATACCATAGTGAATATTTAATGGATAATACCTCGTGTTACAAAATAAAAGTTAATACGCTACTACCGGATGAATAGATAGCAATTCATATGAAAGTTAACAAGCTTTTATATTTAATAGTCGCCATATTTTCTAAACATGCAGTATCATGGAGTTAAAGTAATGGTATTTTATGGACATAATGAAGTACTTTCTTTTCGTCTTATTCCAAGTAATATTAGATTGCAATGTAAATTAATAAACATATTGAAATTAAGTTACACTTTCACTTCATTTGAGTTTTAGATTGAATAAAGTTTTAGTAATACCTCATTATTTAAAGCTAGCGTGGTTATTATTTGCAATAAAGTTTATTTTAGAACTAGCTTTCGCCCGCGACTTCGTCCGCGCGGAATTAAGAAACAAAAGTGAGTAGCTTATGTGTTCTTCCAGACTATCCTCCACGTTTATACCAAATTTCATCGAAATCCGTTTACCCGTTTAGGCTACAAACTCCAACAAACATCCATCCATCCATCGCTGTCGAACGGAATAAATAGTATCCTATGTCCGTCTCCTGGCTCTAAGCTACGTTCTCACTAATTTTCAGCCATATCGATAAAGCCGTTCTTGAGTTATAAACAGTGTAACTAACACGACTTTCTTTTATATATATAAGACTAGCTTTCGCCCGCGACTCCGTCCGCGTGGTATTAAAAAAAAAGTGCCCATGTGTTCTTCCAGACTATCCTCCACGTCTATACCAAATTTTATCGAAATCCATTTACCCGTTTAGACTACAAACTCTAACATACATCTATCCATCCATCGCTGTCGAACGGAATAAATAGTATCCTATGTCCGTCTCCTGGCTCTAAGCTACCGCCTCACCAATTTTCAGCCATATCGGTAAAGACGTTCTTGAGTTATAAATAGTTTAACTAACACAAATTTCTTTTATATATATAAGATATAGTCATATGCTTTTATTCTCTTTGTATAATTTTAACATTAATGTATCAATGAACTTATAAAACATTAAATTTCAGGCACATGTGGACATTAAAAATATCTTATCTATAATTTATTTTGCATATATCTGTCTAAAGATGTGAATTCTAATAAGCTTTCTTAAGAATTCTTACATTAGTAAAATATTTCTTTAAAGTTACAAGTCCTGTTTATTATGATACTGGCCGTTCCCTTGCGGCTTCATCCGCTTGTAATTATAAAAACTTTATTTTATTGTTTACATTTGTCAAATTCTCAATTGCCAATGTCAAAATACCAATTACCTTACTATGGCAATCTTGCTTCCTTAATGTTGGCAGTAACTTACGGTCTCTTTCCCACATTACGGTTTTTATCCAAAATATTTACCCCCTAAGTTTAATGGCGAGAAAATATATAGCCTAAAGCGTGACATAAGTTTAGGGCTTTTTATAAAAAAAATAGTATTATTCAAAAATATGCTGTAATTGCTGACATCTTAGACAACAAAGAAGTGCGTGTTTACGCTTTATTATATTAGTATTTTATTAGATTATTACGTAATAAAATGTGCGTCTACGAGAAAAAAACACCCCAGTTTTATAAACAAAAAGGTTCATTAATCTCCAAAAACATATGGCATAAACATTTTCGTGCAGTATTATCACCTGTCCCTTTTTCATACGTAGAAACTAGTAGGTGTGAATGAGATAGCTGTACTTGTATGTACACTCAAAGCCATTATTCAAACGGTGTGGTTCGGACATCCGTGGTTCCGGTGTTAGCGACGCGTGACCATGTCTTCCTGGCCTATGACTCATTGTTATCGTTATTTATAGAAACAATTACATTAAATTCTTTCATAGAATTTCAATGAGACTGTACAAGTAAGAGTGAACAAATTTTATATGCTTTCTCGACATTTTTAACTCGAATCTGTCGTATTTTTTCGAGCTGTTCTAACACTCATTATATTTTTAAAAAGAAAGCAATTATTATTATTATAGTTGCATATTTTCTAACAATCTATCGATTACATTACGAAAGTTTCCCACGACTTATAAATATGAAAACAAACACTGGCTAACATAGCCTGAACAAACATAACGTAACATGTTCATAGAAAATAATAATGCTAATAAGGTCTTCCGACATGAGTTTGAGCTTATATTTTATCTAAGACTATTTTATCTAAAAGAAGAAGCGAGACTAAATTGCAAAAAGGTCTGAAAATGCACGACGATTATAACATAACATACCCAGAAATTCCTATATTGGATACCATAATTTCCACGATATAAAAGAAATCTATATTGCTATAAAATATGTCAAACTGAATAGTATAAAAACCATAAAATTTTACTGTTCAATTTCATGACATACCTCGATAAAGCGTTTGATTACGTAAACGACTAGTAAACAATGCTAACGAATCGAAGACAGAGCATAAAATTGTACATGTATAAAGAATAAGTAATTCATAGCTGCATTGCATACACGAATCATTGGCTTGTTGGGTCGATATACTTTAGCGTCGTCAACGTAATAGAGGTTTCCTCAGGGGACTAAATCTGGCCCCATTTCCTAAAGGTCATCTTTAAAATAAGGAATTGTTGCAAGTCTCTCCCAAATTATAACATAACCATAAACAATCGACACTGGCCCAATCCGCTGAGGAAGAACTAAACTAGAAATACCATAGATAGATAAAATAAGGAATTTAAAAGAGAATAAGGATGTATAATAATTTCTAAGATACAACCTATTAATATTGAAGTATATAATTAAACCAAACTGTAAGACTTAATTTTCCTTTAGTCTGTGTATCAATGTGCAGGTATAAAATGAATTGCTGCACTTAAATTGCAATTACATGATTATAATGATTTTATCGAAATCGTATTACAGTTTATTGCAATATTGCACTTATAGTCTTGCACACCTACAATCGACTGGAGATTATCTAATCACCTATAGTTACGTATTCTCGAAAATATGTGAACATGCCACACCTGAATTAAGAAAAATGTTTAAGAAAATACAAAATAATGTTTATTCAATTTTATAAAAAAGATACATTTAAAAATAATAATATCACATTTGACGTCTGTTGCCGAACGAAATACCGGACTGCTGGCCTTTGTTGCTGCCGTACTGCAGAGAGATGACATTCTGTCCCGCCTTCAGTTGCTCCTCTGTGAACTCGCGTACATTCTTGTCAGCCTCCTTGGGCCCTATAGAAGGCTTGCCATAGTTACCCGCCTTTCTTCCCAACGATTGCAGGCAGATCACCACCGAATACAAATTCTGTCGCTCCCATAGATCGATAGTCTGGAACGTCTCTTGAGGCGGCACTCCTAGCTTCTTCGCTGCCTCGAGGAATGCATTGATATTTTCCATGCACTTAAAGGCCATCGTTGACTGGTTAATCTTTTTGACTGAACCTTCTTGTATGGCATTCACCAGTTTACAGAGAAGCGTGCCGTCTTTGAGTACTTCGTAGAGGTTGTCAACATTACCCGAGGTATCAGTAGGCGAGCCGGTGAGCTTCTTGATCCATTCGAGTGTTTCGTGAGCGATGTCATCGTTGAATTTGCTGTTAATTCTTGCCTGTGCCTCTGCATTGATGCCGGCTTTGTTAGCGCGATACTCAGCCATGTCTGCTTGTCTGTCTGTGCTGCTCGTTCCACGGACACGTAGCCACTAAGGTGCTCGATGGCCGACTTACCGATATCTGCGATAGCTTCGATACCGCGTATCGTTCTACGAACGTTACCGCGACAATTTATCGCCTGTTATCTTTGCCGCATATTTGATGTTTGAAACAATATAAATAAATGTATGAACGATTCGATATGGATTACTAACTAATAAATACAATAGGTTATTTTTTTATCACGGAACGTTTTCTTTTTCCACGTAAAGATAAAAAATGAATAAGGAAGGAAAACATATGAGATGTAGTAACATGTTAAGACACACCAAACAACCATATAACGAGCATTTACTGACAATCATTACAGACATCTTTGTGAACGATTGGCCTTTTCATATAATCTATTGGTTATTACAGACAACAGAATTAGTGAAATAATTCTACACGTATACAAACGGATATAATATAGTACTAGACTAATTTATATTTGTGATTAATTAAAGTTATCGTGTTTATTTAGCTATCATATATAAAGTATGTTAAGAGTGGTTACTCATAGAAGCCATAGCGCGAACGCACTGCGCAATCTAGACTTAGATCTTTATCTTAGAAACACTCAAATATTACGTCATTCAATAACTTGTTTAGATTTTTTGAAATTCAAATTGATTTTTTAGTTATCTATGTTAAAAATAACTGTCAACTTTCTAATTTCCATTATGGGGATATTTAAATGAATTATTTAAAGTTAAAATAAAGTTATTTATTACATTAAAACGTTATTTGGAAGGTTGAGGACGAAAAGTTTGTACTTGAAAAATTTATTTTTCTTTTTAACATGATTATGGTTATTTAGACTTTTGTTGCTAACCAGATAATAAAATAGTTTTCTCTAGACAACTCATTTTAATTACATTGATAATTAAGTATTCAAAATAATTACAATGAATTGATAATTCAGGTTATATGAAGCATATACCGAGAGGTATTCACAAAAGAACATTCTAGAGGCCATTGGACATTCTTATCGTGCGGTATAATAGACGCTTAGATTTTATCGTAAGACTTGATAACGATTCAATTGCATTCGAGTACAAAAGCGGTTACTTTTATATCATATCTACATACTGAAATTATAATTGTACAATAATTTAATGACAGACTTAACTAAGCTAATTAATCGTGCAATCGGTAGAAAATTTATACAGTAAGCTAATGACGAAGTATATAGGTAAATGGGGAGAATTTATCCCTTAAAATTATAACGTATTTTGAGTATTCATTTTCCTTGAAAACTTGTATTTATAGAGACGAAATAAAATAATATTACAGTTTATATCGATATAATTACATTTTTCTGGTGATTTATATTTGTTTTTAATCAAAACAAGTATTGGCGGTTAGTATTAGCTAACTGTAAGACGACGCGCAAAAGTAAACAAAACGGGTGTCGAATTTTTTTTTCAAATTGCGCAAAACAGTGTAAAAGGCGGTACCTATTCACGAATAGCCTTGTTACTGCACGGCACAGATCCGTAATTTTTATTGTGTTTAATCAGCGAGCGAAACAATGCCCCGAGCGGATTGCGCCGAACAAAAGGCCGCTATCACAGTTAACAAGTGATAAAAGTGGCCACAGATATAAATCTTAAAAATAATAACCTGGCAGAATGCTTTGTTTCCTTTGTCTTGAAGGGATAACTTTTTTTGTTGATTTTGACTGTACACAACAGCTAGTTGTACAGTCAGCTGCATACATGATACATGTATTGATTTAGAAAAGTTTAAAAAACTTGTATAGGCGTTCAGTTTAATAATATTTATGCATTTATTACTCAATAGGATGGATTCAAAATCAGAAGGATATTTTTAAATTCAAATTAAAACTGAAGGTGTACTATAAATATTTGAATCTTATAAATGTATACATATTTATGCAGCTTACTGTACCTTATCGAAAAGCAGTATTGTGTTGCCGCAAACCTTTTTAATTCAAAATATTTAATAACTTAGATCATATTTGCTTGGAAAAAACATACATGGGTTCGAAGTGAATATTAATGGGTGGTTCGCCTGAGATATGATAGGGGAAATGAACACCCCCTCAACACAACCATTTTATATACGAACAATAGCTTATATATGTACAAGAGGGAACTATTTCACATTTCATATATTACTATGAGTGACAAGTATGCAATGCAAATAGATAACCAGTGACATAACTTTGAAGACATAACATTAATTTTTTTTACTAGCATTACTTATATCTAGCAATACTTAATAGGAAAAATAGATAAAAATATTTCTGCAAATTAGAATATAGTTTAAAGTTAGGTATTAGATTTTGAGTGTATCAGAAAGTTTAGGTAATTTATTTGCTATTTTAATACTGAAAAAAGTTATTGTTGACCTTGACTAAACAACATCACAAAATTAAAAGTAGAAACTTGAGGACAATTACTATTTACAAAGACTATTTGAAAGCACTTTTGCAGAACGATCGTTATAACGTAATGTAATGAGACAGTAATTAATTATGACCTTTTGTTGGCGTATAAATTATGCTTTCATGGTAATTCATAATTGCTTAACGTCATAGTATTAGTTAGGCATTACATTACAGCTGTGATTTTGCTAAATCGACTATTTTGTTCAGTGTAATTTGACGTTTTTAAATTCGAAGTTTCGCAACTGTAGAATGGCTGAAAGTCGACAATTCTAGGCAAGCAGTTTTGTAACTCGGACGAATAGCGTGATAAAACTATGATAACGCTCCCAGGTGTGCAGGCGTATCAACTAAAATGAAATAGAGATCGTGGAACAATAGTAACGAAACCAATAAGAAACTTACCGAAACTTTTAACACCTGATAAAAGTTTTGAAACGTTTTCACTATGCACAGATTAAATGTTAAATAATAAAATACATTTTATTTCACAACACAACACTTTCACAGTTTTGTTGTAGTCAGCCGGCTAAGCGGCAAAATTTATAGACTCCCGGCAGTGTAAAATGAATAAAATAACTTTTACGTGAAATCCACCGTTCACGAACCGTTCGTTCGGAAACCTTCGCTCCCTTCCCTCGCTATCATTCGTTGCGACTTCCCCACTACTCGCCATGTGACATTAAGTTCTAGTCTCTCATTGGTCACTTGGTTTGCTAGTGATGTCTTTACCGATTTTTGTCGATAAGAATTAATCCGGAGAAAAATCTGAGTTGGTGGCTTCTTCTCTGAAAATTCACTACTTTTCAAAGTTTAAATTAGAGTAAGAGTAACAAAAAGTGAAATGTGGTAAAATTGCCAACACAAAAGCGTGTGGTTACATTGCGAATAATTTTGATTTAAATAGAAAGTTTATCTTTATTGCGAAGTAAACTAATTAATTCATTTTTTTTGTGAAAGTTAAATTTTATTGTGATTATTTTAAAACTTAATTCCACCTGAACAATCGATATCGAGACGTATAATGAGTCGAATTCGCAACCCTACCCGTGACGTCATTGTCATTGACATTTACCGTGGCGTTCCGAAATCTAAACAAATTACATACTTTTTAGACTATTTCTTTACTTTGTTTTGATATGAAAACGATATTTTATAATAAAATAAAATAAAGCTTAGACACAAATATTGATTAACTACCTTAAAATATAATTTAATTTAAATAATATTGCAACTACGCCTGTGTCAACAGTTGCAGCAATTCTGTTTTTCTGCTACTTTACGACGTGTTTAAGTATTAATATAATTTTACCTCGTCTTTGAGACTAAAATTGTTTTCTAATACGTAAACTTTAACTTTTCATATCATCTCATTTCTTTTCTTTACTAGTGAATTCAAATTTCTCCGTTTTTTAGCGGAAGTTAGAGGAATGACAAAGCAATTTTGTAACAAGCGTTTTGGTAGTGGAAACTCATGGTTCTACAAGAAGTAGTTGTCACCATCGAAACTCTGAAACAAGACTAATTTGCATTAGCCCAGCTTCTATAAGATCGTAGTACTATGCTACGTGGTAAACGATGCAGCCATTATGCTTGTTCCAATTAATATACTAAAAAGTTAAATTATTACCCAACTAACACAACTAATGTTTTTTTTGGGAAGGGGTTTGTGTGTATGTAAGTTTTATTGTGGCAAGTGTAGTGTCATTTGTGTCATTCTTTCAGGTTTTCACATATTAGTTTGGGGTGTATGACCCCAATCAGTCCGTTTTTTCAGTTTTTAAATTAACAAAGTTTTTTTTTTTTTACTGTCTTTTAAATGATTTAAATCAGTTGCATGATTGCCGCGTGAGACAACATAAGCCGCTTAAAATTGGTTGAGTTTAATTAAAAAAATTTACAAATTCTTGTTTTTAAACTTTTTTGTTTTCGTCCGGCAACATGTAAGGCGGCGGGGGCGAGGGCGAAAGCGAGAGCGAGAGGTTGGGCGGGCGGCTAGGCGGGCGGGGAGTGCGCATGCGCGGTAGGGCGCGAGCGCAAGGTGCTAGCGTGCGCGCGCGGCAGCGGCGCACGCGCAGCGTCAGTACGCGCGCGCCCTCGACATGGCTCGGTGGCTGCCGGCCCTCGTGGCCCTCGCGGCGCTCCTCCTCGCCGCGCCGCCCGCGCTCGCGCGCAAGTCCGCCCCGCACAAGACCGAACCCCAGATCGAGGAGGTCACCGCCAAGCAGCTGGAGCGTATTCTGGAGGACAAGGACTTCGTGGCGGTGTACTGGTGTAAGTGCGACCCGGCGCTGGCGCCCAGCCAGGCCTGCGCCGGCGGCGCCCGTCCAAATGGGTTATCGCCGAGTTAATGATCTTCGGTCGGGTGCGGAGGACCGCCCGATATTTTCGAAGCTCCGCTCGGTCTTGCGTCTCGTTATGCAACAGACATAAAACTTGACCCGGCCGCTGCGGCCGTCGACGACGCCTAAAATGGCGGCGAGTCTCGCGCTCCTCGGCTCCACGGCACCGGTGCTGGCGCGGCAAGGTCGCCGGGCGCCTACGCTCCGGACCGGCTAAAACTATAGCGGACACGGAGTGCGTCGCCGCCGCCGACTGTTCCGCTGAAATAGATCTCTCTTACGTTGTGTTGGCATTCCGACTATATTCGTTTGTCGCCAATGATTGCATGGTGTCCGTTGACACGTCGCTCCCTGTCACCCCGGTGATGTCTCACGAAGTACCCGTCTCTATCTAGCCTAACATCTAAATGTCAAGTTGCGATAGTTATTTTGCCATGTCAGTACACGTTTGTACTCCTTGTATATGTATTCATTCAAAGAAACGTTTGAACAGACGACGTCGCTGTAATTATTCAAGACGCTAAAATTTTTAATTAATCAATGTCAAAATAACAAACGGTCATTTGTCTAATGAACTATTGGTACAGTTCGCAGTACTCCCTCATTTCGGGACGGTCTCTTTACAACTGGTGTCATAACTAGAATACGCCACGGTCGCCCTGAAAGCTTCGCATCAATGTCCGACGTCAAAACAAACATAAACAAAACATTAAACTTCATAAATAAACATTCCGCGCAGATCATCAGGAACATAATATACAGCGAGGTGTTGAAAACTTCAACGTGTTACTTTCATATTTGGAATTTACTTTTAAAATTTACTATCCTCAACCAATTGAAACTGAAAAATTTATTCGGAATTCTGGAAAATGAAGTAAATCAGTAAAAATATTTAATAAATCATTAAATATTTTAAGTTAATAATAGGGAAACTGAAGTCTTTAAAATACACAAGCCATTTTATACGCTGTGATCTGTTTTAAGATTAAAATAGTCCTCACGTGGGAGTTCATAAATTAAAAAAAGAAATATCGCCATTTCTTACAAGATCCCACCGGTAATCTACAGACATCTTTAACGTGAATCGAGTTACAGAATTTGGGTTCATGATGTTATCTTGATCCGACAACGCCTGCCGGTATTTAAAACGATTTGTATTTTAAAAATAGTCTCAGTTGCCAGCATAATGTTTTAGAGAAAAGACATAATTACGAAAATGCTCCGAAACACAACTGTTGCGTTTGGATAACATCCAAAATCATCGCACATTATCAATTTAGTTACCGGATTAATGAAAAGCACGACATTTTTCTCTGAAGAATGGGCGTAAAAACCGCGCGGGCGAGGTTAACGGAAAAATAGACAAAAGCAAGGACAAACATGGCGTCAATGTTGGCGGGAACATTTGACATTAGGCCATACTACCGCGGTATTTAGGGTTTAGACACGGCAATTATTTTTACAGTCTATTGATGTGAAATACTTCAGTTTGCATAAGCAATTTTGTTTGCAGATTAGATTTAGAACATTGACGCTATTAACCTACATAGCAGGAGCACTGTTACAAACAGATGCTTAAAGAGTATTCTCTACTGCTAGCGGTAGTAATTTACACAAGTCCCTTACAATGTTATCAGCAGGCGAAACATTGACAACACAATATATCTTGTCGTTTTACGTATACCCGGTGCAAGAGTTAGGATATGGCGCGGTAGGGCGATCGCCCAGAGCGCTTGGTAGAAAGAAATAACTCTTGACATAGGACAAATGTAAAGGGTAGGAAACTAACTAAAAGGTTTTTAACTATTCATGATATTCCTTGGTTTGAATATTTTCCGAACTCATTGGAGTATACCGCGTAAATCACAGAATGCCAAAACAACTTATCCATAGTATATCACTTAAAATTAATTTCCCGTTCGTGAATTAATCGAGTAGTGAAAAGAAAACTAAAATTAAAGTGTTAATTCTGTAGAGATTTATGTTCGTTGGCGTGTTACCGATTCCTGTGCGATTTCAAAAGCAAACGAATTCTCTCGCTTGGTAACGGAACATGGACACGCCGATTTTTAGTTTCTCTCTTAGTAAAGTACTCATTTTGATATAATAAAGGTGGACAAAAAAGAATAATTTTGTTGGATACATGATATTATTGTCCAATACATTCAAAAAACGCCTAAGTCGGCGTTAGGAGAAGGGCGCGTCTATTGCGTAGGGCACTGAATAGAAAATAGCACCAAAAAGGCCGAATATTCCCTCCCCCCAAAGCACTATAAAAAATGGGACACCGTAGAATTATCGTCCAGGCCATAGTAGCGCTAAAACCATTACTCAGTAATGGTTAATCGTATAAACATCAAATATTAGTATCCCGCTATTCTAATGCCACAGATAAAAAATATATTTAAGGTGGCGTAAAACTCGTGTTGAGTGTGGCAGTTTATGAGCAATAACATCGATTAATTATTTTTCTCAATTTATAATGGCGTTAGTAACGCGGCTATTAATCTATTGGCTGTTCATTGTTGGTGAATCAGATGTTACGTTCCAATTCACGTAATACGATGATCGACAACAATGCTATTAAAAATTTAATCATATTTAGATTAATACTGACTTATTAAGAGTGATTTTAGGCTGATTAAATCAAGGAATATTCATCATCATCATCACCAGCTCACTATACGTCCCCACCGAGGGGCTCGGAGCCTATTCTAAGTTAGGGTGACTAGGCCATAGTCAAACCACGCTGGCCAAGTGCGGGTTGGTTGACTTCACACATATCTTTGAATTTCTTCGCCAATATGTGAAGGTTGCATCACAATATTTTCCTTCACCGTAAGAACGTCGGGTTAATTATGTACATATGAAAATTCGAAAAATCGAAAATCACATTGGTACATGGCGGCGGGATTCGAACCCAAGACCTGTAGATTACAAGTCAAGTGCTTAAACCACTGAGCCACCGACGCTCAGGAATATTAAAGCTTATTTATTACAAAAAATAACACATTGGTAATTTCAGTTAATCAATGAAAGATGAATCCTCAACAGGGTTTATTTAAAAGTTAGACATTAATTTAGTTCCGTGTTGTCAAAATACTGACGTATTATATTTTGTCTGTATCGTATCGTTACTTGTTATTGATTTGTCCACGTGTTGCTATCTCCGTTTTTTCAATGATAATAAAGGAGATGGCAATAAGTTGTAACGTATTGTGAGCGGTGTTAAGACAGTAAAAATTTCAGTTAGTTACGAAACAATCGCACCGCGCATACAGCAGCGCAATGCAGTTTGTTTATAAGAGCACAGATATAATCGCATAACCTCGAAACTAGAAATATCGGATAAAAACCTATTACTTTTTTTAAATATACATATTTTTTATATAATAGTCTTATGTAACTTTACGTATCATGAGATAGATTTGTTTTGTTTTTAAACTGTCAACTGTCAACATACAGCGAGTATTTTGATACTCTCATCTAAAGGCGAAACACTCCTACCAGAATTATACTTATTTCCGATTTTTCAAGGCAAATGACAGAGATCACGATAGTATCTCTAATTAGTGTTTTTTAGTTCGATGGTAATGCTTGTAAAAATAATATTCAAAATGCTTAATGAACTAATTGGCGGATTTTATCTTTTATTAATAAAATTATGGATAATTGACATTGAATAAACTTTCAGTGGTAAATAAAATATTTGTTATTTTCGTTTGACTATAAACGTCGTATAAATAACGCAATAAATAAAGCAAATCACGTCATTAGTCTTTGATTATCATCAGTTTTTGATCAATTTATTTGATGTTTTTATTCGCGGATTCGAGTATTTTTGTGTTCATATTTCTATGAAAAATACAGATTTGTAAGCTCCTGTGAAACGATATTAAAACAGACAGTGATTCAAGACATTCCAGCAGCGCGTTCAGGGTGAGTGGTTAGGATTATTTTCATGTAGACTTGTGATCACAAAGCATTGAGCCGTTGAGGTGCGGCTCAACAACTAAATTTACTGCTCACGGCTCAACTCAATATGACTTGAACTATGAGTTCTGTAGCCGCGAATTGCCTGGTGACTCGCAACTCACCCAAATCTTACCTTCATGAAGGTACAAATTGAGCTGATTCACGAACTGCTCACTTATCTGTTTCACATATACGAGCAGTGAGCTGATCTGCAGGTCATCTGCAGTTGAATTACCCATGGATATTTTCATGCAATATTTTTGTAAGCACCTTAGGCAACTCTTTGGCACATGGTGCCATTAAATTTTACTAACATTACTAACAAAAACGGTATAATCAGTTGTTCCAGCAAAAGTTATTTACTTAATCAAAATCCGTGCATAACATTTTATAAGTGTAATTAAATAAGTAACAATACGTTTTAATGGATCCAAGATGACAATATTCGGCTTCTCTGTAAAAACTTGTCAGTTGAAATTACTGACATTTTGTTTTAATCGGATTACGGATTTTAAACGTTAATTAAAAACAAGCGATACAAGTACAGTCCCTACAATTTTATCTATCTACTAGCTGTTCCCGTTCAGCTTCATACGCGTGAAATTATAAAAACTTTATTCTATTGTTTACATTTGTCAAATTATCAATTGCAAATGTCAAAATGACATATGATGACAAACTATGGCAATCTTGCTTCCTTGATGTTGGCAGCTTGTAGCGTATGGTCCTTTTCACCCCATGAAGGTTTTTTCCAATTTATTTACTCCCTAAGTCTAATAGCGCGAAAAAATATAGGCTAAAACGTGTCGTAAGTGCTGGTATTTTTATTAATGAAAGAATTATTCAAAAATATGCTGTGATTGCTGACATCCTACGCCACAAAGTAGTACACACTACTTTTTACACTTTTTATCTCCGAAACGGCTGAGCCGATTTCGACGCGACTCTCATTGGAGGTTAGCTGACATGGATAAGCATATATTATAGGTTAATTTTTTTAAATACCGCGCTGTCAAAATGACGTATCGGGTGGTCCGATTTTGATGGGACTTTAAAATATAGCTGGTAGAAGGTAGATGTACGCGGAAATGTGATAGATGACTTTTAAAACAAAACCCGCTAACGAAATTTGCTTCGACAGCTCGTTATTATAATAAACTTATGTTGTTAAATATATTAAACTAGATATAATTAATTAAAAGTTATATTATGTGTACAGCAAAAATACTATTTAACCAAATGTTTAACATAATTTTCGAGGTTTGAGGTTATGTAAAGCGTTGCAAGTCGTTAATTTCCCGCGCGGCCGCAGAATGGACCGCGACGTGGCCGTAGCTCGTAAATCCTTCACACATAATGATTATTTACATTTGCAATGAGTTTATTTTGACTAAATAGAAAATAAAAATTGTATAATAACAAAACACAATTTGAAATTACTAAAATGATACGTTACCTAGGATATTATCATTAAATTATGATGATGATGAAAATCTTATCTTACTAATATTATAAAAGCGATAGTTTAGATGGATGTTTGTTTGAGTTTGTAGCCTAAACGGCTGAACGGATCTTGACGAAATTTGGCGTAGATGTAGAGAATAGTCTAGAAGCATAAATAAGTTACTCACTTTTGTTTTTTTAATTGTCACCAATTTAATGTGTATGCGTCGCGTATTTGCGTCTACGTTTCTCGCCTCTCGTGGTCAAGCAATCGTCAGTCTTATTCACAGTGGCCTTTATAATTGGCCTTGATAGAAAACTTATTTTCATAAGCGATCTTCATACTATCATATGCAATATTTAATTATCATGTATCATAAACATTTTGAAAAATGTGAACAATGTTTGACGCCATAAAGAAATCGGGAAAAAATCTTACTAATACTATTAATGCGAAAGTTTAGATGGATGGATGTTTGTTAGAGTTTGTAGCCTAAACGGCTGAACGGATCTAGATGAAATTTGGCATAGATGTAGAGCTTATTCTGTAAGAACACTTAGGCTACTTGCTTTTGTTTTTTTTAATTCAACGCGGACGAAATCGCGGGCGAAAGCTATTTATTGTTGTAAAAGTCTTTCAAAGCGAACTAGTTACCTTTACGAATACCTTTGCAAATTATCTAGAAAATTGTATTATAATAAACAGTTGCATGTCGAATGGATAGGTTTTAGTTTATTTGTGATCTCAATATTTAAGTTGGTATGTAGTGCGTCTGTTGGAGCTTCGGAAATAATTCTTTACGCAATGACGTCGGTGTCTGAGAGAAGATATTTGCGGAAAAATTGCAAACAAATGGAATAGAAACAAGGTTAATATAAAGGAAAATTTACTTGCACCCAATCGAAAGACAACTTTATTAGTGCACTAGCTGTTACGCGCGACTTTTTCCTCGTTAAATTGTAGCCTGTTACTCACTGATAATGTAGCTTTCTAATGGTGAAAGAATTTTAGAAATCTATCCAGTAGTTTTTGAGTTATTACAATGCATACAAAAATACAAATCTTTCCTCTTTATATCAGTATAGATTTTTAACATCCTTATATTGCCCGTACTTTTATGTAAACGTTATATGTCAAACTTTATATTAAAGCAATTAAAAAAAAAGAAGGATTGCGTGAAAGGTGACCCGATTAAATGACCAAAACCTTTTAGTTATAGCATGGGCTATGGTTTCCGCAACTTCAAGGCTAGCGCCTATTTTACGTGACCTCTTATGACTATCTAATACTTGACAAGGATAAGGTGATGATAATCTGGATTTATCTCTGTGAACAGATGCCAGAAGCTGCGTGACTTGTGACAAAGTACTGGATGAGCTGGAGAAGATCGATGACGACACTGACACATTCGGCGTCGACTTTGTTAAGATCAACGACAAGAGGCTCGCAAAGCAGTATGGCATCACGAAATTCCCCGCCCTCACGTACTTCCGTGAGAAGGAGCCGATCATTTACGAAGGTCAAATCATTAACTTCTATCATTCTTTGTATCATAATTAAAACTTAATCATGTTCAATTATCTAAGAGATTTTTGTACGAATTCGTGGATGTGTGAAGTGGATTGAAACCGTTAAATAAAAGAGGAAGTTATTCTACGTGGGATGGGTGATATAATTTTATTAACTCAATTTTAATTACACTTTAGGAGATCTCATGGACGAGGAGAGTGTTCTGGATTTCCTGACGAGCTTAGAAGCAATGGATCTTCCTGACCGGATAGAAGAAGTTAATCAGAAAATTCTGGAAAAGATTATAGAAGAAACCGAATACGTAGCCGTTCTATTTTGTGAGTATTCAACGCATATTCATGGTTTTCTTGTACTTTAACCAGTTCATCAGCTATTGTGGTAAAAATTTGAGCTATTTTCTTCACTAACAAAATTAAAAAGTAATGTAATATTCTAGCAATCGAGTAGTTATTCTTCTCTGTTGGCTTAACTGAAATGTAGACGAAACTGTTTGTAAGAAAATAATCGTGCCGTGTGTTTGACTGTGTTTTTGACGTAGGTCCCGATCTCAGTAAATGCGGGCCGCTGCTCAGTAAGTAAGGTTTTCAGCTCGGGGCATGATTTTTAATGTCGATGTTGCTGTAGCTGCTGGCTTACTAGACTAGATATCTTATATTTTAGTGCGGATCCGCTTTTCGCTTGCATTGAAGAATAAATCAAGGAGTGTCAAGAGTTTATAGAAGTGTCTACTGAAGCTGCGTTGAAACCGACGAATTTGGTGCCCAAACCAACGACTATGTCTGCGTACTTAACTCAAAGGCCAAGGAGACACTGATATCCATGAGATTTAATAGTCAAGAAAACAAAAATCGTAATGCCTTAACAAAACGAGCACCGCATAATTGCTTCTCTTCAATTCATTGTTTGTCATCTATAATCTTTTGGCCTATCGCTGTTCTGTCTTCTCTTTGATAAGTTCCTTCAAAGCAATGCATGTCCATCCAGTGTAGAAGAAGGTTAGAATCAAAATCGCGTTAGCATTATCTGGCCGTGCGGCGAGTTATTTTTGCCGTCCTATTTCTGTCTCGCCAGCCAGCTCGGATTGACGGACCGACTTGTCACGAACACGTCGTCCCTAAATTCTAATCGTTAAATTAAACGAGATGAGAGAGCAAAAATTTAATTACTAATTTAAACCAATATGTTTTTAATCTTAAAATTGAATCAATGAAGAAAATTTGATGACCTTGACCTAATATTTCATGATAGGAAATAGCTAGTATAGAAACAGGAGCATGCTATTTGTGAAAGTTGTCTACGTAGAGACTATACCCGTTACACTATAATGCGAACAAACGAAACACCAGTCACTGTTGCTGTGTTAGAAATAAAGTAGAATAGATTATTTAGCGGATTTCTAGCATACCCCTTGGATTTAGGTTTGTATGCACATATGAATACCCACATTCCGAGCACCGAGCACATCTCCTGCTTTTACTGTCATGTACGATAAGTAAAAGTAGACGTATCGTACAAGAATTAAAAGATCACATCTGTCCAAACAGGTCTATTGTGTTTACAATCAATTAACTTTCTTTTAACGCACTCAATTCACTGAGCATTGCGCTTACCTGCACTGCCAAAAATCCTTATGAAGCATGAGAAGAAGAAGGGCCAAAGTTTGGTATATTTCTGACTATAATCGAAAATAATGTGGTGTGTTTCAGATAAACCAGAATGTAAGAAGTGCGCTAAGGCTCTACAAGAGTTGGAGAACATCGACGACGAGGCTGACCAGCTAGGAATCGGTTTCGTGAAGATCCACGACGAGGAGCTCGCCGAAGAGTACAGTCTTGGAGAATTGCCAAGATTAGTATACTACAGGCATCAAATACCTATTATCTATGAAGGTGCGTGACTCATTATAATATGCTGACGTTCCACACGTCACGAATTTAAATTAAATTACAATCAAATGCTTGCTTTATGGTGACTAGTTACAAATAACAGGTTTAAGTTTATTATATATCTGACGTCGTTATCTTTTAATTAAAAGTAGGGGTTTTACTGCAAATTCTGACGTCACGTTAATTTTGAAAATTTTTTTTAGAACACGCTAATTTTAACATCTTGATGTTTAAGGTGAATTAAGCAGGGAGGAAGATGTACTGGAGTGGCTGATAGCGAACAAATCGACCGGAGATGAAGAAGACGTCATTGAGGACGTCACCGCCAAAACGCTGAATACACTTATTGGCAACGTGGACAACCTTGTAGTTTTGTTTTGTAAGTAGTTGCCACCATATTTAAAAGACTCGAGGTAATTAAGCATGAGATTATTAAAATAACCCCTTTTTCAGATGACCACGGCGACGAAGAATCGATGACAGTGTTAGGGGAGCTTGAAAAAATTGATGATGATTGCGACCGTCATGGAATTCAGTTTGTCAAGATTGATGATAAGAAAGCTGCTATTGAATTTGGCATTGACAATCTTCCAGCTATCGTTTACTTTGAAAAGCAGATACCTAATGTCTATGACGGTAAAACACTTTTAAACTAGTCAACTAGACGACAAATTTTATCAAATGTTATTAATAATACGTTCTTTTCGTATAGGTGATCTCGAAAATGAAGAAGAAATGCTTGAATGGCTTGTAGATCAACTAGAAAAAGATGAAATCGAAGATGTTACTGACGAAATGCTTGATCGTTTGATCAAAGATGGAAAAACTGTAGCAGTCTTATTCTGTGAGTATTACATTGTTAACAAAATACATATTACGTTAAAGACGGAAAATTTTAATATTTAACATTTCCGCTAATACTTTCAGATGATAATAATGATCGCAAATCCCAGAAAGTCCTCAACGAATTAGAAAATATTGATGATGAATGTGACCAACTTGGAATAGCCTTTGTTAAAATTGACAACGATGATGAGGCCAAGGAATACGGTATTGAAAAGGTCCCTACACTTTTATACTTTGAGAAAGGAATACCGACGTTCTACGAGGGTAATCTAGAAGAAGAAGAAAAAGTACTTGATTGGTTGAGACACCAGGCTGAAAGCGATGAAATTGAAGATATTACTGATGAAATGCTTGATCTCATAATTGAGAAAATGCCTTATGTGGCCGTACTTTTCTGTAAGTAGCTTTATTGTGTTATTTTTTCCACTCTGAAGACAAAAATTGCGTAAACAATTATTTTCTTTGAAGATACTTAGAATTTTAATCAATTATTTTCAGAACTGACTTAAAATAAAATACAGATTTCCATATAATTTTCAGATGACAAGGACCAGAAAAAGAGCCAGAAAATATTAGCAGAACTTGAAAATATTGACGACGAATGTGATCAAAACGATATCGCGTTCGTGAAAATTGATGATGACAAAGAAGCCAAGGAGTATGGCATAGAGAATATACCGACAATGGTATTTTTCGAGAAAGGAATACCACATATTTACGAGGGCGATTTAATGAAGGAAGATGAACTGCTAGGATGGTTGCTCCACCAGAAACGTCACAGCGAAATTCCAGAAGTAACTGATGAAATGATGGACAAATTGATAGAAAGTACACCATATTTAGCTGTAATATTCTGTGGGTATTTATTGTAATCTGTTATGGCTACTATTTGCTCTTTTAAGATTACAATTACTAATAATTTATCATTTTCAGATGACAAAGATGATAAACAAGATATCAGGATCTTAAATGAATTAGAAAATATCGATGATGAATTAGAAAAGGAAGGGATTGTAATTGTAAGAATTGATAATGACGCCGAAGCCAAACAATATGGTATAGATCATCTGCCAACTTTAGTTTACTTTGAAGAAAATATTCCTGCAATCTATGAAGGCGATCTCATGAACGAAGATGAAGTGCTGGAATGGCTTATTGAACAGAAGAACAGTGCAACCATCGAAGAAGTTACCGACGAAATTTTAACAGAACTTATTGAAGAACATGAATATGTTGTTGTTTACTTCAGTAAGTGATTTTTCTCAGAACTTTAGAGGGATTTGACGTAGACATGTATTTACAAAAAATTTTAATCACGTGTTTTTTTTTTTTTTTCATTTAACTAGGTGGCAAGTGTGAAGAAGGTGAAGAGTGTGATAACATTTTGGAAGAATTAGAAAATATAGACGATGAATTGGATGAAACTGGCATTATATTTGTTACAACTGAAGATATCGCTTTAGCTAAAAAGTACGGCATAAAGACTTTCCCCACACTTGTTTTCTTCAGGAACAAAGACCCTCTTATTTATAAAGGTAAATTTACACTAAGCTCTAAAATAAGGAACCAATTGCTTAATAATTAAGAAACAATGACGTTGTGTATTCTAAAACTGTCACCAAAATTACAGGTGACATTGAAGATGAAGACGAAGTATTGGCTTGGCTTACTGATGAAAACACACTTGAAATTCCTGGCAAAATTGAGGAAGTAAACTCCAGGATGTTAGAGAAAATTTTAGAAGAGAATGATCATGTGGTTGTCTTCTTCTGTAAGTATACTAGTGGATTATTTCTTTTTAAATACTATTCCAAGTGAATTTAATAAAAACATAATGTTTATAGATAAAGAGGGCGATAAGAAATCTCAAAAAATATTGAGTGAATTAGAGAATATTGATGATGAATGTGAAGAGAAAAATATTGATTTTATTAAGACATCAGACGAAGGTGTGGACAAGGAATATGATCTTTCGGAATTGCCGGCTTTAGCTTTCTATCGCCACAAATTTAGGACTATCTACGATGGCGATTTAATGCATGAAGAAGCTATTTTAAAATGGGTTCTGGAACTGCACGATTCTCAACCTGATGTTATTGAAAACGTTGACAGAAAAACTCTCAAAGATCTAATCGATGATGTCGAACACCTGGCTGTTTTCTTTTGTAAGATTTTTTTATCTTTCTCTTGTTTTAACATTATTTGCAATAGCTGCTGTTGAAATTCTATGTTTGTTTTTATAATAGTTCTAATACTCATTTCTTTCAATTTTTGAGTCTTTTATTTAGGTTTGTGGAACTTTCTCTATATATATTGTTCAATTTCAAATGTTAATTTTTTACGGAATATTCCAGATAGTGAAGATTGCGACACCTGCGACGATATCTTAGATGAATTGGAAACGATTGATGATGATACAGACAAACACGGTATTCAATTCGTAAAATCCAAAGACTCTAAATTGGCATCTGATATTGGTATTTTTAGTTTCCCAGCTCTGGTTTACTACGAAACAGGTGTACCTATAATGTATGACGGTGAGTCAATTTGTGTTAGTGTTTTTATGGAGTTTTATTTTACTATGAGAGAATTATAATACTGGAAAAACGTATGTATTTTAGCAATTCAGGAAATGTGAAGTATTGTTTCTTGATTGAATTTTTAAATACAAGGAATGTTTATTTGAAATGTTCTCATATGATTTTATTTTAATGTGTATAATTTGTATTATATTAACAAAAGACTTGGGAGCTTTAATGTAATCTAGATTTTATCCTGTTTATAGGTGATTTAAAGAACGAAAATAAGGTCCTCCAGTGGCTTGTAGATCAAAAAAGTAAGAATCCACATCCATTTTAAAAACTATGAGTTAATTATTTATGAAATACAAAATATTTATGTCTTAAATCGACGTTTCCAACAATATGCATGACATCATTCTTTATGTTTGTACAAATAAAATAATACTTTACGCCTTTATTACTGAATGTTTGAGCTACGTCATTTTGCATGACAGTTACTAATGCCTGCAGGTGAAGATAGCCACCGAAAAAGATATAATACTAATACTAAAACAATGGCCAATGCAGATGGTGATAAAGCCTCAGGTCTCAAAAGAAGTAAACGAAACCTGAATGTCATAAAAACGAACACGCGGAAAGAGTCACAGTTGACACCAGCCAAGCCTAAATTAAAGCTAATCTCGCAACCAAAATTTAAAATGAATCAAAGAGGTAAGAATGATGATGACGATGATGAAGACGACGACGATGACGATGATGATGAAGACGACGACGATGACGACGACGACGATGATGATCTGGACGACGATGACGATGTTGAGGATGAAGATGAAGATAACGATGATGATGCCGATATTATGGGCGATGATGATGACGACGATAATAACGATGATGAGGATGATGATGATGATGATGATGATGACGAGGATGAAGAAGATGACGATGAGTCCGACACCAGAGTCAGCACTGACGGAGATGATGAAGAGGATGAAAACAATTATTACAGTTATTTCGGTAGAATAAAACAAATTTTGACAGGTAACTAGGTAGTGGGTAGTATTGGACCCTGAGAGCTGACCCTGCACGGAGGCACCGGCGTATCCCAGTCACACATCTGCATGGTCGAACAAAGAACCCGCATGGGTCCTCAGTAGCTATCGCCTGCAGTCATTCGCGAACGCTTGCCGAATTAAATGTTTTAGTTCTTATACTAACATAATATTTAGAATTAATAGCGCGCATAACAAATAGGCGCATAAATTGAAATTTGCACAGTATTAACTCTAAAGTTAACTGTAACTGTATTTCTCCAATATTTACGGGTTATAAACAACAAATTTTTACTGACTGCAGGCGATCGCTGTTTCTACATTGGATTGGGAGCGAAACCGGCTGTCCCTAAAATGACTTACGAACCTTACCAGTGCTGTCCCACCAAAGTAAAGAGTCCGACGAAAGTGGCGAAGGCGACGCCGACCAAGGTCCCGCCGAAGAAGCTGGACAAGAAACAACCAGCCTTGGAGAGACCGAGCAAGGGGAACAAGGGCAAGGCTCTCGCTAAGCCTGACAGGCCGACTAAAGGGAAAAAAGGTTTATTCGGCTCTGACAATATTTGGTGGTGGTAAACTTTTATTGTTAGATCCGTTTTTACAATGTTGTTATCGGATGAACAATTGTAAGGTATCAAGAGGAGACGAACGTTTTTACCTCAATTCAAGATTCAATTTTCACAGTTGCTTGATGTCATTAGATTTCAATCATTGATTAATATGTCCATATCTTAATTTTGTGAATTCGTATCTCTTGGACCTTATCAACATCTAACATATTTGTATGTTGTATTAATACTTTGTACGTGAACTGTATTCACCAAGTTAGCAGAAATTTCTTCATTCTATCTGTTAAAGCATAATTTTTTATTGAGGTTAGAAATTCAAATTTTGAAAGTATTAGGTTTTGATATATTTATTTCTTGATAAGGGGCTCAATGGTGCTAAATATTGGAATTGTTAGAACTCTTTAAGCAGGTGTACAAATCGTTATTCGACTTTATTTTGATTCCAATATTTAGAGCTGAACGATGAGGTGAAACATCAAACATAGGCATTTCTAATTGTATTCATATTGACTATCATCTTGAAAGACTTATTGTTTTAAGTATTTCATGTTCATATAGTTTTCTAGTCTTCTCATTCTCATTATTTTGTAATAAATTTGAAATGAACACATTACTAGAAACCAAAAAAAAATGTACACGACGTGAACAAACACCAAAAATTGGAAGATTTCTAGTCAATAATTAGAGTACAGTAACAGTTAATGGGTTTGTCATATATTTAAATGATTATGCACAGACTACTTAACCCGCTAGTTTAGGCTCTAACAGGGCTGGCGTTGTGAAAACAAATAAAAGGTTGTATTGTTTGATCGAAATTAAGCATGGATGTTTTATTATTTTATTTGTTACAATGTTATAACGGCGCTGACTTAATTTTTTTTTTGTTAAATAAATACAATTTTCTATTATTGTATTTATTATTGCTCATTTCACATACGAATGATGTCGGCATGGTAGTGTACGAGCATGCCTATTTTTGGATGTCACTGGTAAGTTTTTATTAGATCAAATGGATGTGGTTTCTTAATTATCTATGTTTTTAATGAACATTTCAGCATTCAATTAAATTTAAACATTGTAGGAAATCTATTGGACGAGTCTGAAGTACTCGATTGGATGATCAAACAAAAAGAAGATGAGTCGATTGAAGAAATCGATAGAGATGAATTGTTCAAATATATTGAAACTAAAGAATTTTTGGCTGTCGTATTCTGTAAGTTTAAAAATAATGTTCTATACACGCTAAAATTGTTTCATAAATTATAATACAGTTAATAATTACAGATAGAGATGACGACCCTGGAAGTCCAAGAATATTAAGACATGTGGAATTGATTGACGATGAGGCATCAGAATATGGAATAAAAATAGTCAAGTGCAGTGATCGACTGATGGCTAAGAAGTATGGTTTCCGCAATCCACCAGGCATTACGTACTTTAGAAAGACTAAATATATCAATTACGATGGAGACATTGATGACGAAGAAGAAATATTAGACTGGCTGACCAATCCAGAGAACATGGAACTGACGGATCATATTGAGAAAGTTAATAGAAAGATGTTTCAGAAAATAAGACAAACATCTGATTATGTAGCCGTATTCTTTTGTGAGTTTTCATATCTTTTAATGTCAACCTATCTTAAGTTCGTTGCTTTTCTTTAACATGTATATGTATTTCGGAAAATTGAAGCCGTATTTCACTTATTATATGTTTTAGACAGTAATGACTGCAAACAGTGTCCCAGAGTGTTGGCGGAAATCGAGCACATAGACGATGACGCAGATGGAGCCGGTATCAACTTCGTGAAAATCGACGACAGGCAAATGGCTAAAGAATATGGAGTGTTTGCTTTACCAGCCGTATTATTTTTCAAGTTGGGATCCAAAGAACCCGTTATTTATGCGGGTATGTGTTTACAAAATCATTGATCCACAGAAAGTTCTAGAATTTTGCTCAATCTGCATGGAAATGTACAAATCCTTCTCTTAAATCGATTTTATTGTTGCGATTAATTTTAGAAACATTTGTTTTCTTTCTTTGCTAATTCTTTGCTTCTGTTTAACTTGAGCATCACTTTTTTTGCCAGGTGATTTGTACGATGAACATCAACTGCTCAGTTGGTTGCTGACACAGAAAAATCCAGCTGGTGACATCATTGAAGCTCTTGAAGGAAAAGATCTGTTGGATTTAATAGAAGAATCGGTGTCCGTAGCGGTATACTTTTGTAAGTTTGTCTCGTTTCACTACTAACACTAATATTCTCTCTCTTTCTATTATATTTTCTTCAGTGTCATTCTGTTTCAATTTCTTTTTGATTATAATTAGATTCAGCAGGCAACATAATTGACATAAGACTTAAATTAGTAACAGATATATGTATTCTTAATAGGGAATAAAACGTTATGCGAAATATGCAATTTGAAAGCCATGCAAAAGACAGTAAGAAAGAAAGACAGAGGCCACGATGAAGAGGAAGGACAGGAATTAGAGGGTACTATCCCTTGCACTTCCTTTCAGTCCATACATACTGTATATCCTGGTTTTGTTTACACGCATGAGGCACGTTTTCACACATATTGGTATCAGAAATTAAATATACACGACATATGATACCTACGAATTTGTCACCATCCCTGTGTGGTTTATTGTAATCAGAATGATGTATTGTGATTGTCTTTAGTTTAGTTGCTGCATTTTTGATTTTGTAATCTTGATATAAATTTATATTTTTACGTAGAGTAGAATAGTTTTCTTTCTTCACCTAATAATTGACGTTATGTGGTTAAAGTTTTGTGTTTGAAGTTATCATAAATTTACAGATGGGGTTGACTGCGAGCAATGTACGGGAATATTGGAAGAACTGGAGAATATTGATGATGATTGTGACAGACATGATATTAAGTTTGTTAAAACACAAGATTATTCGATTGCGGAACAATATGGCGTAACTGATTTTCCAGTTTTAGTTTACTTTGAGCATAATATACCAAATGTATACGAAGGTTCGTTAGCTGAAGAAGAGGAAGTGCTCCAATGGTTGATTACCCAGAAAACTGAAGACTGTATAGAACTGATAACCAGAGTGATGTTGGAGAAAATGGTTGAAGAAACACAATATTTGGCGGTTTATTTCTGTAATAGAAACCAATATTTTCAAATTTCGAACGTACTCCATAAAAACTTACTTAATTTAGTTCGTTTTTTGCAGATAAATTAAATTGTCACATTTGTGACCACATACTCGAAGGTTTGGAGAAGATCGATGACGAATGTGACGTATACGGTATTCACATGGTGAAAATCCAAGATCCACAGCTTGCTAAGAGATATTCTATTAAAACTTTCCCAGCTATGGTTTACTTTAGGTATTAGTTTATTGTGAACTTAGCTAAATTCATTATAAAACTTTGTTATAATTAATAACTTTCCAATTAACAGAAACGGTAATCCACTACTCTTCGAAGGTGATTTACAAAACGAAGAGTCTATCTTGGAATGGCTTATAGACGATGACAATCGTGAATTGGCCGATGAAATTGAATCAGTAAATGAAAGAATGCTCGAGAGATTACTTTATCAGTCACATTTACTAGTTGTCTTTTTCTGTAAGTATAAAACACAACATTTAAAAAATCTTCATATAACTTGAAGCCTATTTAATTGGAATTTGCAATTTAATTTTAGATGATGATGAAGATTGTCCTGAATGCGAGGAAATACTTGAAGCCTTAGAACAGATCGATGGAGAAGTAGATCAATATGGTATTGATTTCGTGAAGATAGCGAGTGTTGAAGCTGCAGCAAAACATAATGTAGTGAATATCCCATCTTTAGTATACTTCCGTAAACGTGTACCGATGTTGTATGACGGAGATTTGCATCACGTTGATAAAGTACTACAATGGTTGACTTCTCAAGACGTTTTTGAAATCAAAAATGAAATCGAGGAGGTTAACAGAAAAATGTTAGACAAACTTTTGGAAGAGAATGAATTCCTAGCTGTGTATTTCTGTAAGTGTTTCAAACATGTTGAATTGTTCTTTACTTTAATTTTAGAATTTACTCGAATTTTCTTTATTTTAGATGAAAAATCGATGGAAAGCAGAGCAGTTTTGGATAAATTAGAAAATATTGATAGCGAGACCGACAATTTGGATATCACATTTGTGAAAATGCAAGATCCACGATATGCCCGTAAATGGGGTGTTACGAAATTACCAGCTATTGTATACTTTAGGAAGCGTTTTCCAAGTATATATAGAGGTGAGAAAAGTCCACGGTCAATTGGTAGAATTTGTTTAAGATATTTTTGTTGTTTTCCTTTCGAAGATATGACATTGTATCTACTCTTCCATATATCTCCATCAGTAATTTCCGAATTTACACAATCTATCTGTACTTTTAACTGGACCCTTAGGTCCATCCATATCCTTCTTGTTTCTTATTTTATATTTATTGATGGTTTTATTGCAGGAGATGTAATGTCTGAGATTGAAGTATTGGAGTGGCTTCGAAAGAATCGGTTCCGACAACCTGAGCTAAATATATTTATGTACGCACTAATAGCTCTTTCTGTTGCATTCGTGATGTACACGGCCTTCTTGCTGCAGTGCTTCAAGCCGTCTGCGCCTTCCACAACACAACATCCTAAACAAGCGTGAGGGGATTCCCCAACCAAAGACTAATTGAGACTATGACCTTATGGTCGAATGTAAAATGATTTTGTTTTAAACATGATTTCGTGCATAAAACTTGTTCAGTTCAGTGATTCAGATTAAAGTCACATCTGACTTTTGTGACTACTCTTTGTTATTTGGGAACAAACTTTTACTTCGATAGAAGTTATAGAATTATCTGTAGTTTTGTTGTAATCATATTCCGTTACGTTTATTAATTAAGAAAACAATTTGTTTTTTATTTAACAGTTTATGTTTTCAGTGATTGAAAGTTTATTACTTTTTTTTGTATAATTATTGGATTGTTATATTTATTACGTAACGGTTTATGGATACACTTAATATATTGATAAGTAACATTATTTAAAGAGAAAACAATATTTTAAATTACCATTATCTATGAATACTTAGTTTTAATTCATCCTGATGATTTAAATAGTGGTTTATAACTTACGATGGTTACCATTTGATAATTTTACGGTTTTACTCTTAATTAATCATTTTATTGTTCATGGTTTGCAATAATTACCATGACAAGTTAACTGCGCCTATTATTTTTTAATTCCATAGTTAGTTAAATTCAAAAAAGACCGTAGATAATCGCAAATGTCCTTTCATTAGGTGATAATTATTACCAGCCAGAATTAAAAATGTTGTAATTTTATTCTTCTTTTTGTTTTAAAACCATTTTAAAAGTCATTAATAATTTTCATTTTTTTAAAGAAAACGTAGAAGTTACATTACTTTTGCGTGTTTTTACAACGTGCAAATTTTACAATTTCGCTCGTTGTTTGTAAAGATTTAACTGTTTTAGATAAATTTAAATAATATAGTAAATTTTATTTAACATTTTCCTTTCAATTATTCATATAAATATACACGTGTGAGTTGATTTTAAAAAAATGTGGGTACAGTTTTAGTCGAGGCGTCATGAAACTGTGGCTCTGACAGACATTATTTTCTATGATTTTACTGTCGATTATTCAAATTTTGTTCCAATATGTTTCCTCTGCGTTGAGGGAACACTGTTCTATACGATGCTCAAAGGAAGGGAATGGGCGTTGCGTGCGCAGAGCATGAACATAATAATGTTGTATATAAAATGTAAATATGTTAAAATACATAAAAATAGTAAAATTTATTTAAATTGTTTTATTTGAATTATCCTTTAATTAAACAACTGAACAGGAATAATCAATCTGTTTGAGTACGCATGGCTTTTTAATTTTGTTTGTCTATGCCTTTTACTGGCTGGGAAGATAAAATGGGACAGAATAAAAAATATGGCGCGTGAAGACTATGGTCTAATAAGACGAATATTATTGCTATGGAAATAATACAACTGTTTAAAATAATTACTTTTATTACCGAGAAATATAATGTATAAAACTACAAACTTGCTTAACATTTTAAAATATTTACATAGGACTTATCACCTACTTATCCGTGATGAAAAATTATAATGACACCTTTGAGTTTTAAAAATAAATAAATTGCGATAAAATGATTACAACTTTTTATTAACAAAAGTAAAAATATTACAATTGCAACATAAATTTAACATTTTTCATTCAAGGAACATAACGAAATAAGTAATAACATCTACAATCTCGTGTAAAATTGCGTTTTACAAAATTTTTGGTTTATTATTACTTAATGGGCGTCGCTAGCTGATGTAGGCTAAAAGGGCAGCTTGGTCTTAGTTTGTAAGTATGGGTTTTTCGATTCACTGCAGGGGGGAGGGGGCAGCTTGCGACGCTTATGTCCTAATAAACTACAGACTTTTATCTCTAACTCCTAACAACGGACTGGTAAATTATTTAATAACAATTTATCTTCTAGACTGGCAGAGCCATCTTGCGCAATATGTCACATCTGGCATGATGGGTTTAGTTTTTTATATTAACTTTATACAATTTGAAACGTCTGCTTAGAGCCAGATGCTGGCGGACTGCCAGTTGCGCAACTATTGACAAACCAGAAACTGGTGATCGCCAGTCTAGTGGTTAAACTATACTTTAATTAGAAAAGAAACAAAATCCCCAATATAAATTTTAATACAAAATTTAATTTAATGAATTGATAATTTTTTTCTACATAAATTACAAACCTTTCGTTTATAATTGAAGTAACAAAAAAAAAATGTTTGTTCACGTCTCAGACTTTTGTTTCCTATGTTATGACAAGAGTTTTGTTTTTATAATCTTTTAAGTATTTGGCTTTTTCTGATTCGAACAAATCGATCAATCTTCTCGTGAATTCTGAATGTACGGCGTTCACTTCTTCGTCCGTGGGCTCCAAGTTTCTTTCAACAGCCATTGGAGTGCCAACTGGAAACATTTGCAAATATAACCTTAAAGATTGTCTTCACATGATTACATAGTAATATCGAATGAAAATCAGATTTTGCGAAGATTTGCGTTGCTGATAACAAAAGTCTAGGTTTAGGTATGTTTTTAACAATACACGAAAAATAACCTAAAACATTATTGGCGTCTGTTAAAACTTGAGTTTTTAACAAGTATTCTGTTGTGTTCGTTCTCACAGATAAAAATCTTGTTTTCCCAAATTTTCATTATACACATTGACGTTATTCATTCGAATTTAAAAGAATTATATTTTCTATTGCTTTGTCTTAAATCTTTGTTAAAATTTCCAGCAATGTGCCGGAGACCGCATTTAGGTCACTACCACAATGGTTGCTATTTTTAATAGTAACACAACAAAAATATCTATTGTAAATACATAAACTGTTCTAGTAATTCTCTATTTTTATTACAGTTTCTAACAGAAACCAGATTAATTACTAATTAAAAATCTATCACGTATTTTAACCCGTTTTGAAAATAAACTAAACTTACTATCTAAATAATATCAGCAACTATCGCGTATATATTATGCATGCGACAATTTAGATGGATGGATGTTTGTTAGACTTTGTGGCCTAAGCTGTTGAAGGGATCTCAATGGAATTTGGCATATATGAGCATAATTTGGAAGAACGCATAGGCTACTTCTGTTGTTATTTTAATTCGAGGCGGATGGAGACGCGGGCATGAGCTAGTTAATCAATAACACTGATCGTATTAACTGACAATGGAGTAGTTTACACTGGTAACATTAGTGTTTACTCTATTAAACTTGTTTATAGCAAACGCAGTCGTACGCGTATAGATACGAACCAGTTTTACTTTTTGAGGTCTTAATATAAAGTAGGTTTCATGATCCTCTTATAGAGATTTCTATTTCTGATTTATAAGGGGAGTAAACTCTCACCTATGAAGTTCTCACTTATCTAGGTTCGATTGTAATTCTTACCAACAGTAGTTATAGGCGATCGTAAAGGCAATACACCGAACGTATACTGGAAGAGGCCGCGGCCGATGGGCAGGATGGGCGAGATGCCGGTCCACTCGCGGAACTTCTCCTGGAACTTGCGCAGCAGACTGTCCCGCGGGTTGTTAAAGGGACGGAACACGTCCGGCTCGCCGAACGAGAACACGGGAACTAAAGGCGCCCTGGAATGGAAGAAAATTAAATTGTAACTTGAAAATTACGTTTGTTTTGATTAGATTTAAGAGTTTTACTGGTTGTAATGATTCAATAAACTTTCTTCTTCTACTAGTTTTGAATCCGCATTTCTATTTACTACCGCCGTCGGATCTTTCGAAATTCATGGTTCATCTGAACCACTTTAGAAAACATTAATACTAACGGTTCTTTAAATATGTGCAAAGTGAAAGTCTCTTTAAATATTTCTTGTGATGTAATAAGATGTCTTACCCGGTTTTCATGGCAACTCGTATAAATCCTTTCCTTCTGCTGAGAATGACGCTGTATTCTCCGGGATGCGAGTCTAGTGCCTCGGCAGCCCCGCCAACTATCAGCGCCACGCATTTCCCCGTGTGTTTCCTTCTATCTAATAAATGCAGTAGACTTTCCTCCGATGATGCGCATCCACCTAGCCCTAGAATCAGATCTCTGAACAGTGGAACTAAGAAATGTCCTCCTAATGTTATCATATGGCACGTCATGCCGGGGAATGTTCTGTAAAAGTTTAACGCGTTAGTAGCGAATGCTCCGAACGCCCCGGTACTAACGACGCCGTGGGGGAAACAAGCGAAGAGGTAATTCTTCGATGGATCCAGTTCAGCGGTCTTGATTAGTTTAATTGGGAAATAGTCGCAGTAGTTCCGCCACCAGGACCAATTCCTGACCCATTCAAATCTGAAAATTATAAAATTAAAATATCATTAGATTGAATGTAACAAAGATTTGATTGCCACGCTTAAATATTCAAGAATAGCTGTTACTCTCGATTTCGCCCGCGTGAATTTAACGCTAGCTAGCTTTTTAATGGTGGAAGAATTTTTTAAATCGCCCCAGTAGATTTTGAGTTATTCCAACACATACAAAAATACAAATCTTTCCTCTTTATAATATTAGCACAGATATAAATATATGCGTTAGATACAAAGAGGACGATTTGTAAAAATCGCAATAATTAAGGATTAAAGTCAACAACATTCATGACATCCAAAAAAAATCGTCGGTCTTTTTAAAACGCTTTACCTCACCTGCGTCCACCCTTGTTGGGTGTTTCAAGATCTTTGAGCATCCAGACAGCATAGCCGATGGCCAACCACCACATAGATGAGTATAAAATGCTGAGGTAGATTAATATACTGATAGCTTCACCGAACAGCACGAGACAGATCCACCCAGCAGCACCGAGGGTCTGGAGACGACGCGTCATAGGTACATCTCGCGGTGCCCATTGTATTCCAAGCTTTTCTGATATAAAACTGAAAATATAAGTTGATAGACTGAGATTCAGAGAAAAGCAAGAGAAAAGTCCTTAGAGCGGGCGCACACCTTCGTCTAAACTATCGCACAACTGTTGTGCGATTGTCGATTGTTTCGCAGCACATTCAACTGTTTAGTTGAACTAAAATTGTGCACCTCCATATAAGCTCATAGGAATCAAAGCGAGACTAAACAGTTGTGCGATAGTTTCAGGTATGTGCAAGCTCTTTAAGAATAATGACTGACTAGTGAATAGTGAATAGTGGATTCAGATATGACGGCTGATAGAAATGTGTGGAAAAGTAGCACATACTGTGCCGACCCTCCGTAAGGGATAAGGGCAAGTTGATGATGACTGACAACGAGTACACACTGACAGTATGTTAGTTCAATCTTTGTTTATAGGATTAATTTAATTAATTTCCTGAATATAACTAAAAAAAATCTCTTTGTTTATTGTTTTCTTTAGTCATGTTCTCTTAGCGATTATTATACTATTATTTACATTGTTTATGTGCGAAAACTAACATGTCTAGTTTTTCTGTTTAATAAAAATAAAAAATAAAATAAAAAACACATTGGGAAAGAGTCGGTTCGAAGATAACTAATAGTTTATCTTTCACACGATGTAGCCGATTACATTTCTTATCGATTTAAATCCATTTAGTTTAAATATTACCCAACTGTTAACATGGCACAGTTATATGCAAGGGCCGATCCAGTTTTGGCGCCAGGGGGGGGGTCATGACCACACGATCCCTCCTGGATCCGTCGTTGGTTATATGGTCGTATTTTGACATTATTAATACTAGATTTTTTTCTCTACGTGCGGGCAATTACTCTTGATTACTTACTGCTTTTTCCTAGCGAGTATGTCTTTAATAAGCGATTAAATTGTATTTTTATACAATTTATAAACGTACCTATTCCTTGATATTACACAGCTATCAGTTTAATTACAAGATAAAAAAGTCTGATTGTAATTATATTTGGTGTTGATGCAATTCGTAAAAAAAATAACAGGATTTAAACGCATAACATAGTAAGTATCGGATAAATGCGTAAACTTAACGTCTATGCAAAATTTTAACTGTCAGTTAAAATGTATACAGTTCTGAGTTTTCATTAAAAAGAATGCATTTAAAACTGAATGTGTACATGCAATTAGAAAACAAAACAAAAATTACGTATGAAAACACGAACTTTTCAGTTAAAACTGTCAAAATTGATCGTCTGTAGTGGGCTTAAAACAGCATCGCTTTGAATGAGAATAACAATAATTCCCGACACTTAAAATGTACTAGCTATCTAGCTAATGAATAGATGAAACCAGAGGATTTAGTTAAGACAATTGAGCGTCATTATTATGACGGATACTCAATTAAGTATATTTTTTTCTTCCGTTTAAAGTTTTTATAGTGATTACTGCTGCATACAGCCTTTGAACTTATTGATGTACCGCAAGGCCTTGTCTGTATCTAATTGTTAGACTACTGCACTAACATTGTAGTTTACCTTCAAAGTATTTTATACTCAGTTATTTATTTCCAGTGATACTTGACTTAGACTTATTCAAAATTATAGTATAAAATTCGAGCTTCTCCACAAAGTAACTTTAATAACTCCATATAGCAAAGTATAACTCATTTTTAAATTCCAACAAGAACTTTAGCCAGTATTCGATCTATGTATTATTATAAAGAAACTGTAAATAAGATAAACTTTACAAATAACATTTAGACGTAAACCAAAGACAAAATTGTTCTAATCTACCTTGAACGCGAGCGAATATAATCGGGTAGACACAGACTACCAAATTTAAAAACACTTTATTACTTACTGAAATATCTCAACGGCCGTCTCCATCATCTAGTCGGCATTGACGTGATAAAATCAGTATATAAATACACACACAACCACACTCCACAGCGTCTCAGATGCGACTGACTGATTGACGCACACGTGATTCATATCTATGTCGTTTTAGATAACGTACAAAGTTTTTTTCAATTACACATTTCTTACAGTTCATATGCCTATAAAGTGAATGAAACTTCGGCCCGGACAAAGGATAAAGTTATTTTCCATAAAGGAAGCAAAACTAACAAAGGATTTAGATTAAAAATGTTACTCAAACTCATAATACTTAATAACAACAAATAATAACTGTTGCTGTTATCATGTCTATCCTTGATGGTAGATGATTTCCTTCCTCTTTTTCTTAGGGTAAAACTCAGTACCGGATTAGCCATATAGCAAGAGTAGCAAATGCTACGGGCCCCCAAAGGGAGCCCCGCACTCCACGCCTGTCTGAGAGTAATTAAAAAATATTTTATTTAATACCCTAAACTTGAAAACCTAACGCAAATCAAGGGCCCCTTGACAGGATTTGCTACAGGCCCCGCGCTGGCTTAATCCGGTACTGGTAAAACTATACAGTTTTACAGGAACTCTTTTTTTTTAAACATTGAATACTGTGCCAGAGCCCTAATTTTAGTCCAATTCTTCTTCCCACCTTTATTTTATGAGGATGGAAAGGAAATGGGTTTGATGGTGGTGGGAACGCATAGGAAAGGGAAGCGTCTGTGCGTCCTCAACTATGTTGTTTTAATGCTCGTTTGAAACCTTATGGTATAAAAAAATAGTAGATAGCAGTCAGTGGCAACAAAGTGGCGGATTAATGTTTTTTACCCTGCAGGCGGATCAAAAAACTCACATTTCGCCAGTTTCTAATCGGCCGAGAATTTTATTTAGCCAGTTCATGTTTAGTCTTTGATACCTGAATATCTTAAGTATCAACAAAGATTAAAAATTATTAATAGTTAGATGAAAACGGGTCATAACAAACAAATGAAATTCCAACAGGTTTACGGCGGCTGTTCAAATAAAGGGTAACTTGTCCACATTCGTAAAATTCCTTGAACTTTTTTAGTGTTGAATACTTTTGTATGAATCCCACTTTTTTTTTTCGTTTTATTTTTTATACTGTTGAGAAGTTGATTATTAAAAAAATTTTTTCCAATTTACATATTGGGTTTTAGTATTATCTTATCCGAAAGTCCGCCCATTGTTTTAAAATTAAATAACTTGACTTATTATCGGGTAAATGTAATCACAATTGTAAATAGAAATACACAAGTGCAATGTAGATTGCATCTCAAAATTATTTATAACTTTGAACAAAGGAAATAGTCTCACCTATATGGATATGTTTTAACTGTTAAAAGACCTGTATAAACACAAGTGATCTCTCTTTCTATTTCAAAGGAATGTAAGAGATGGCAACATATTTTTATTGTTGTATTGGTGATGGAAACTTTTATTATATTAAATCAGTGGTAATAAAACTAAATTTTATACTTAATGAATATTTATTAATTCAAACATGCTTGCATCTCCTTGGAAAGTTTGAGAAAGTCAGAGCATAAATTTGCGACCATTGCATTATATTGTGATAGTATATTTATAAAGACGTAAGGACAAAAAAAAATATTTCTGTAAAATAAAATATTTAAAAATAACAATCAGTCATTATCACTTTCCACAATTTCTTTGTATTGTTTAATTCGGTTTTCCGTTTCAACGATACTGTCTTTGAGGTCTTTGTGGATTTCACCATATGCTTTAACTGACTGGTTTGTTTCTGTGAAAATATTTTGTAATATTTGCAAATTGAGAATCCTGAAACAAAGATATACCACTAATTTTTATTAAAGTTATTTAAACATAGTTAAGTTTATTATTGTTATAAAATTATTTAAAAAAATTTCTAATAATGCTCTCATGCAACTCCAGGACAAGTTGCTAGTCTATTAAAGAAATGGAATAAATTACTTGTCTTAAATTAAAGTATAAATAAATTACACAGGTTTTATATCTAAGCAAATTTGACTGATATCACGAAATTTTATATGAATCAAGATACATTTTTAACTTACTGCGATTTAAGATCAATAATTTTTGTTTTCAATGTTAGAAGTTCACTTGAGTTTTCACTAAACTTCAGCACATCTTGCAGTCTATGGTTGATCCAGTCCATCATCAAATCCGTCTTATCATTCTCCTGTTCCTCTAATATACATAGTTTATTATTTATACTCTCTCGAAGTTCCTTAATTTGGTTTTTGTTGTTCACTTGAGCATCCCTACTTTGTTTCAAATGTTCTAACTCTGCTATAAATGTTGGTAACTTGCTTTGTATTTTGTGAATAATTGCTTGATTCAATTCCGACTGCTCATCAAATGACAATTCCGATGCTGACTGATGCAATACTCCTGGAAAAAGCAAAGAATAATTATGAAACAGAGTGCTTATGTAAGAACTAAGTTATTCTCAATGCCCGTGTAGAAAATACAGATTATTTAACGCTTACACATGTAATACTAGCATTGTTTAATACAAGGGTTTCAGAAATAGAACACTTACCTAAAACAGTTGATGTGCTCTCGTCAGCAGTACTTAATTTATGAAGACTTCCATAATGTAGTAATTCATTGTCTTCTATTATACATGTTACCTTTTTAATAATCTTACTTGAAAGAGAACTTTTATCCGAGCATAATTCTTTAATAATATCCATGAGTATACAATCTTGATTTGTTTTAGAGTCGACACTAACTATTTCTCGATTGATAATGGTATCCATTTCGGAATATAATAAATATATGGAATTTTATACCAGTAGGTAAAGTAAATTCATGTAGAGTAAGGTAAATTCAGTTAAAATTGATATAAACCTTGTCACCAACTTTATAGTCGAAATTCAAATTTCAAAATAACAACTTGCGAATGACAGTGACAGTAATGGTCATAGATGATACATAAAAAAATGAAATGATGATAAATCGGGAGATGAAATAAATCGTAAAAAATGCGTTGGACAAAGTTTTTAAATCTTGAACAATAAGATTTCCCAAACTGAGTTGTAAAGTTATAAAAATATTGTCTCTTTCGCACTTATGTCAAAAGGTGTTAACTGAAAGAGACGTAAGAGTTAAGTGTCAAAAATTGGTTAATGTTTAAATGTCAAGCTATAAAACACCTTGCTTTACTTGTCAGTTTCATATCACATTGTATTTGTATTGTACAGTTATTTTTAATGTAATAATCAAACCAATGCAATTATTTATTAAATTGTGGTGTAAGACATTTTACTGAACTAAAAAATGCAAAATGTCGTTATTAGATGGAATACGAAAGTCAATCGACATGGATAATTCACAAAACTCGGAATCTCATAAAGCGGGAGAGAATGGCGAAAGGAGTAAAAACAAAAGCGCGGGAGACCCACAACAAAGCACCTGTTACTGGTACGATATTTTTTTCTAAATTAAAAAGTTAATGGTGTTCAGAACAAATAGTTAACGAAAATATATTGATATTTAAAAAAAAACCGCGAAGTTCTAACTTTTATGTAAAACGTTCTGGTTCACATATTTCTCATATTATTATTTGTAATAAAATTGTTATTCTTGTGATTATTTCAGTGGCAAAGAAAGGAATTTGAATATTGTAGAGCTGCTATGTGCATCCTGTAACAGATGGTTCCATGAGTCCTGCATTGGGTATCAGTTGGGGAAGCTTGTTCCATTCATGACAAACTACCTTTTCATCTGCAAGAACTGTTCACCGACAGGACTGGAGACTTTTAAGAAGAATCAGGCCCGTGAGTATGCATTTTAAAACATTTTGTTAAAGGAAATGTTGAAAATTATAGAAAATTACTGTAACTTATACATTTTCAAACCCAATAATGTCTATTTTAAGTCAAAGTTTTATATTTCCTATTTATGTTATAGGTTATATGGTTATGCCATACTTGTAGGAAAGTTTTTTAGAACTATGGCAATCTGTGTCCTAATTTATCTGATTTCTATAAAGTCTTATATATTAAAGTATATTTTACTTATTTCCAGCGTTCCCGCAGATGTGCCTTACTGCAATAGCAAATTTGAAACAGGAAAATTCTAAGGATGGCAATAGTAAAATGCTGTTCAGCAAGGATAGGGAGATAATTCCATACATTGATCAGTACTGGGAGGCAATGACCACCATGCCACGAAGGTAAATATATGAACAAAAAAATAACCCCCTTTACCGTCTCGAAATCAAGTGAATTACAACTGTCTTAATACATAAATAAGATTTATGGTATCTTTGTTTTTTAAATGAAAATGTGAAAGGTGCAATGTAGTAGTATTGTTAGATTTATTCGGCAACTTAGCTTGAACTCAGTTCTAAGTGTAGTTCTAAGGGTTGGTCTTGATGTCTGGGTTGCCAACATATTTGAAAAGAATGGTACAAGTTTGCCCCCAATATTTTTACAACTGGAATAAATAAGGTACTATTTTTTTGGTGAGGTAAGTAATTATAATCTCTTTGATGATGAAAAGTGTTTTAACCTTTAATTTGACGGAGTTTGTTGTAGTAAAAAAAACTCATTTTTTTAGTAGTCATATTTTTTATATGAAGTGTGAATGAAATAGATTTTTTTTTAAGTTGTTCATCACACTGGGCACTGTTAAATCAAACCTTTTTACTCATATACACAACTCTGTTTTATTTCTTTTAAAAATGTCACACTTATATATTTGATGTCGCTTACGCAATAAAATAAAATGTCTATAATATTACTTTTAACTATCGTTTAATTTAAATCCACAACAATTGGTAGCAGAGCGTGGTTTCGATCCACGGACCTCTGAGACAAAGAAAAGTACCAAATTATTTAAAAGATTATGACCTTTATTAAGTCCATTTATTCACAATCACATCATATCTGACACTTCCGATGATTTTCAAGATCCGGTGAATTAATTAACAAATGAAGACCATACCTTGTTGTGTGAATCCGAAAATCCAAGTGTCACTGACGAGGAATGGCGCGAAGCTATTAAAGAGGAGATTAAAGCACATATTAAGAATGGTACTTGGGTTATTAAAAAGAAAGATATAACGAATTAAAAGGCCTCATTGGACTATATTAAAAGCAGGCACAGAGTTGTGAGGAGGAGATTGTTAAATCAAACCTTTTTACTCATATACACAACTCTGTTTTATTTCTTTTAAAAATGTCACACTTATATATTCGATGTCACTTACGCAATAAAATAAAATGTCTATAATATTACTTTTAACTATCGTTTAATTTAAATCCACAACAGGCACTATCGAATTAAAGGGTCACTGACGTCGATAAAAATTAAAAGAAGAACAAACTTTAAATACATGTCAAATGTCATAACTGGCATTAAAACATATTTTACGCTTATGTAACATTTTAATTAATTAATATATTTTTCCAGAGTGACTCAATCTTGGTACGCGACAGTACAACGAGCTCTGATCAAAGATATCCAGGTCCTGTTTACTTACGAAGAGGATCCGGTGCTGGGGCAAATGTTTGGCTTGTACAATACGGAGTTAACTGCGATAAAGCCCAATTATGAGGCGATGATTAAACAGGGACAGTTGAAAGTCACCGATATGGGTATCGCTACAGGTAAGTGCTTACATATAAATTCATTGTACTATTATAAAGCGAAAGTTTAGATAGATGGATGTTGGTAGTGTTTGTAGCCTAAATTGCTGATCTGATTTCGATAAAATTTGGCGTTTACGTTTGAAATTACTTTTATTTCACGCGGAATCGCGGGCGAAAGCTAGTAAGTTCATAATCAACGGCGGATTCACGGGTGAAGTCATGGGGTCATACCCCCCCCCCCCCGGGCGGGTTGGTCAAGAGCTTGACAATATATTTATTTTGTCAAGCTTAACTTAGGGTCGGCTTGAACATATTAGAGTATTTTTCAAAAAATAATACTAAGAAATAAGAATTTATGCAAAGTTAGGAATGAAACTTTATTACAATAGACTAAAATGTTTTAGAATAACTAGTAAAATTTAATTTAAGGTAAATAATAATTATCGTTACTATAAATCTATACATTTTTAATAGTTTCCATTATTGATCACAAGGTGTCTCTTTGTGGCGTCGATGTGAATATTTATGCATAATTTAAGCAAAAAAAAAACGTCGGGTATCGTTAGTCGTTAGTGACCGGGCAATGGACACGTGCCAAGTATCGGCTAGCTGGCACGTTTTGGCATGTTTTCATCATTAATTGTTTAATTTAGTAATTTTTTTTTACAATTTTAAAGACTTAAAAATTCTTGCATGCAGAAAGGTAATTAAAAGCAGCATACAAAAGCTTTCTTAACTAAATAATTTTATAATATCCTGATATTTCTAATTTTTATGAGAAAAAAAAATAAAATCGTACAGATTTAAAAAATCATACAGATGGAGTTATTCATATGATAGTTCAGATGGACAGAAATTATGCTTTAAGCCAATAAAACTTAACCAAATATATAAAATTTACGTAACTTTGATTGCAAAATATTCTATTTTTATTGATAGACTAGCTGTTCCCTTGCGGCTTCATCCTCGTGAAATTATAAAAACTTTATTTTATTGCTTACATTTGTCAAATTCACAATTGCAAGTGTCAAAATGACATAACATGATGACAAACTATGGCAATCTTGCTTCCTTGATGTTGGCAGCAACTTATGGTCTCTTTCCCACATTAGGGTTTTTAACTAAAATATTTACCCCCTAAGTTTAATGGCGTGAAGATATATAGCCTAAAGCGTGACGTAAGTGTAGGGCTTTTTATTAAAAAAAGAATTATTCAACAATATGCTGTAATTGTTGACATCTTGGCAACAAAGAAGTGTGTGTTTACGCTTTATTACGAGTATATTAGTATAGATGTATAAATTCACATCCACTATATCTATAAAATAGAATATCTTATATAGTGCACTAGCTGTTGTCCGCGACTTCGTCAGCACAGTTTATCCCTCGTCAACCTCTACATCTATTGTCAAATTTCATAAGTTGTTTAGGCTACAAACAAACAAACATCCATACATCCATCGAAACTTTCATATTTACAATATTAGTAAGACTTAAATTTTCTGTAAAAAAAACAATAAATAAGTTACATTATTCTAAAAATAATTTATGTTCCTACCAATGTTTATTATAATTAATTTCCCTTGTTTCAATGTTATCGTGTTTATCCAAACGAGACACGCGAGCGTGTTCTAAAATTAAATACGATAATGTCCATTGAATTTATTATATTGTTTTGTATATTTTACCGTGGGTTAACACTGTCTTAACGAATTAAATATTGTTAACCTACTTGTTTGCTTTCTTGGGGCACCCTAAACCCCTTATTAGACCCTTAAGGTCGTCATAGACCCACGGTTTAAGTCGGTTTTGATGTCCAAATTCGTGCTCATGTGAGTTCCGAGTATTGTATAATACATAATTGTAAGTTGTTTCTTATGGGAATGTAATTACTGCGACGGATAGCTGTGGGGGGGGGGGGCTTTGGGGGGGACAATACCCTACCTTAAAATTAACGTAAACTTTGATTTTCATTAGCGTTTTACGTTTTTTTTGCCTGCTTTTGACCCGTGCTTCGAGAGCTAATCATTTTTTTTAATCTGTAAACATTGTTGGTCTATTACAAATTTTTGGTACAGGCAGCTTGTCAGATGTATTTTTATCTTTATAACTACTAGCTTTCGCCCGCCACTCCGTCCGCGTGGAATTGAAAAAAAACAAAAGTAAGTAGCCTATGTGTTTTTCCATACTAAATTCTACATCTATGCCAAATTTCATCCAGATCCGTTCAGCCGTTTAGGCTACAAACTCTAACAAACATCCATCCATCCATCCATCCATATAAACTTTCGCATTTATAATATTAGTAAGATTACTACAAACTACAACTGGTCGAACCAGTTGTAGTTTATGATGAGCAACGATGAGTGGCGTTCTGCGATCTGGGTTAATGCTCTGACCCAATTGTACAGCGAGTTCGCCGCATAAGGCCGTATCTAGGTTATAAGAAATCTAGCACTGTGTGCAAAGGTTACTAAAGGATACGATTAGTGTAGATGTTTATTAGTAAATCAACAATTAACGACTTCAGTTCCCTAGCTGTACTAACTGCTCGTTAGAATTTGTATAAAAACAATTATAGGATAGAATTTTTTTTTCTTGAAAGTGCAGTATATTGAATTTTAATTCTATGAATGCAAACCAATTCGGCATCTTAAACGAAGTTACTAGTACCTAAAATTATCCCAAGGTTTACTTACTTACCTTTCATCTTATTTAGCCCATATATGTCTCCCTAAGGCAGTAACTAAGTTAAGCAAGTTATTATAATTATTTGACTGGGATCTATCATTCTCATAGTTGAAATTAACTACAGTATCATTGTTGTTATACTGTCGTATTTTAATTAGAATTCTGTGCAATTTAGTTACTCTGTGAGATTAAGAATGCTATCGTATTCGCGCACGTCTTTAAAATGACGTCTATTTTTAACATGGTAGGCGAACTATTGACGTGGACAATATCGATTGCTCTGTACACTGCATGTCGTAGCTCTCACGACTTTAAATTAAAGGGGATAGGCACAAAAATAATTGGTATCTTTAGTAGTTATTAAAATTGACCATATAAATCGCGACCTTTTCGTGTATTTAATTAGAATTGTTATGTAAGATGGCAGTTCAACTATAACTTATAGATATATAGATTGATGGAAAATTTACGCCTTAATTTTTTAAGTAAACTAATATCTCAATGAATTGTTTGTGTGTTCACGGAATGGATGTTATGTTAGAAAGATGTTATATGACGTAGTTAAAGAATGCAAGGAGGTTGATGTGAGGAGTAGTGCGGCATCGCCAGTAGCGGAACGTTAGTGCCCCACATAAAACACTAGAGCAGTGGCGTATTGAATAAATGACATTGTCCCTCGCGCCGCCGTGTTTGTAAACAGTCGCCGCGACGCACACGAGCGCCTTATTCGCCCGCCACGCCGCCCGGCGACCACACAGACGCGTTGCCTCCGCGATTTCTCCATCGATTATTACCATATACAACCTTGAACTTCATGGCTGGTGAGTTTTTTTAATCCACACGACCCACATGTGTGCATCTTAACCGGCCAGTATTAGCAAAGTGCTAACCGATCAATTAATTTTAAATTTAGAGTTCGGGAAGGCGCGTCCTTATCTTATCACGTCTCCACATATACTAGCTTTATCGTGTCGGTCAATGAATTTCGGCGAACGCTCCCATTCGACATGGACTGTAAGTGTTTTATGATTTTGATATCAATTTATATGTTTTTCTCCCAACAATCTATTAAACTATAGCAGTTTGTCCAACGATTTTGTTTATTTTTAAACTTGTAACGAATATGTGCTTTTTGTTGCACGTCTTGTCTAATTGCGTCACATTTTTTGGTTTATCAAAACTAACTTCGTAGAAATGTGTATGTTGAAAAAGTACATCAAGACATAAAAAAAAGATTCACGAAGAATTCCCGATGCAAAAGTGTGATATTAAATGATAACATGGGTATCAACCCGTTTTGTTAAGGTTACGTAAATGCGTACCTAGAAGTTTATGCGTTGTGTTCATAGTTTCTGACTATACTGAATCCAGGGATTTTTATCTATGATGTAACATATTGTCATACTGTATATGTACAAGTCAAGAGTCGATTACATAATCCTAGTATTGATTTTTTATAACGGTCTATTATTAGTACTGTCGGGAACGTGTTTGAGTATGTACGGTCCGTATTTTCCCTATTGTGATGATTTCAATCTTTGACTTTTAATGACAGGATCATAACCCTATCTCATCTGTCCAATAAAAGACAATATTTTCTACATTTGACCACTCGTATTTTCGTGTAGGCACACTTGATTGTTATGTTTTTCTTACTCTCCACGATGTAAATTTAAATATAGGCGTGTCTTAGCCCAATCTGTGTCTATATGGTCAAAGATTCAAAACTGAGCGTAGCATGCACATTCGCTGTGATCTGTGACTCACTGATTATCTCTTGTTTATTACTAAACGAACGCGAAATTAAACGATAATTGATAATTAAATGCCTTGTTTGATTCCAATGATCATGTTCACATTGTATGTATGATTTTTTATAAAATAGAATTAATGTTTTAACCATTGTATTACTAAACAATGGTACACTCGACAGCAGTATTAGCTGCTCTATTGGTAAAAGGTTACAACTATTGGCAATCAATTTAAATACAAATATTTATAACTAGCTGTTCCCGTGCGGCTTCATCCGCGTGATTTTATAAAAACTTTATTTTATTGTTTACATTTCTCAAATTAACAATTTTGTATGTGAAAATGACATGACACGATGACAAACCATGGCAATCTTCCTTAATGTTTGCAGCAACTTATGGTCTCTTTTCCACATTAGAGTTTTTATCCAAAATATTTACCCCCTAAGTTTAATGGCGTGAAAATATATAGCCTAAAGCGTGACGTAAGTGTAGGACTCTTAATTAAAAAAAGGAATTATTCTAAAATATGCTGTAATTGCTGACACCTTAGGCAACAAAGAAGTGTGTGTTTACGCTTTATTATATTAGTATAGAAGTATAGATAGCGATAGCTAGCGTTAGTGATGATTATATGAAAAATGTTACAAGTTAACTGTCAATGCCTCCATTATATATTTGAATCTCTGCCGTAATGTGAATTGGACTGGCGAGTTGTGAACAAAGTCTGAAAACAATTTTCATTCGTGCATACCACGTCGGAAATAAAGCCATTGTTATTATAAATATAGCACTCTGCTCGTTCATAATATTTCTTTTTTGTTAAGAAAATGTTTATAAATTGAAGATATGCAATAACGGACGTTACTGTGAATGTTGTAATTGTGCTTCTAAAATATCAAATACTAACTCCGCCCGCGACTTTGTCCACGTGGCGTTAAAAAAATAGTATTTACCTATTTTACTCCGAGATAACTTAGCTATATAATGGTCCAAGAATTTTTGAAATCGGCCCAGTATTTTTTAGTTACTTCAATACATACAAAGATACAAATCTTTCCTCTTTATAATATTAGTACATAGTTATGTTCATATAACAATGTAACAAAAACATGATTGTGGTTAATTAGCAACATGTACTTAGATACTTTGTAAAAATATTATATTTCTTAGAAACCATTTAATTAATAGGCCCCGTATCAAACTCGTCTTGTTCACGACTTTGTCCGCACGGAATTATATCCTTTCAGACTATTTATAAATCTGTGCCCAATTTGGTTGAAATCAATTGAGGTTTTCTGGAGATACCTTCTAACAAACATTCATCGAAACATTCGCATTTCCGTATTAGTAAGATTATAATAAAACTGTTATTGAAATTTCATCAATTTCCTACTATAAATTCAACCCGCTTAATCGGAATAATTTGCGATAAGGATCCCATTGTTCCCTTTCAGTACCACTTGCCGGTAACGTGAAGGGTCGCCAAGGGAAGCGGCGGCCCGCTGTGGGGGGCTTGGAGACAGGCGCCCCTGTGGGGAAGAAGGGCCGCGCGAGTGACCTCAGTGCCCTAAAACTGCCCAGCCACGGCTATCCTACAGAACATCCCTTTAATAAGGATGGCTACCGGTACATCCTGGCTGAACCCGACCCGCAAGCGCCGTTTAGACAGGTGTGTATTCGTACTTTTCTGTGGTGGTTTATAGTTGTACGATTGATACGTTTTCGAAATGAATCGACATCGTGTGCTCTATATCGCACTATCCTAGCTAGCTAGCTATCACTAGCCCATATAGTGAGCTGGTGATAGTTACCCCTTATTTAGGGTAGGGTCCGAGCCCCTTAGTGGTGATGTATAGTGATGGCGATGTATGTGGGGGTCAGGAATTTGACGAGAACAATGAGTGGAGCGGCAAGCCGATCCCGGGGTGGTTGTACCGCGCGCTGTGCCCGGGCGCGGTGCTGCTGGCGCTGCACGACCGCGCACCGCAGCTGCGCCTCGCCGAAGACCGCCTCGCAGTCACCGGTGACAAGGGATACTGCATGGTGCGAGCCACGCATGGTATGTATGGCTTTTGTACTATAACGTGACACCTGTGACTATTGGAATTCGCCAAAATAGCGAATCGATCGCTGCCATTACATCTTTTTTTATAATTAGCTGTTGCCCGCGACTTTTTTCGCGTAGTAATAAAAAAAAACGACTTACTTACTTAGTTACTTCGGACTTTGTTTTATGTCTATGCCAAATATCAATAAGATATGTTGATCCGTTGTAGAATTATCGAGTAAACATGAAAAAACTAAATTAATCTATCCCACAGGAACCATAATTGTTTCGGAATAAAAAACTAGCCTGTGTGTTCTTCTAGTCTATCCTACATCTACGCCAAATTTCATCGAAATCCGTTAAGCAGTTTAGACTACAAACTCTAACATCTATCAATTTGAACTTTCCCATTTTTATTAGTAAGATTATGATCAGAATCTGTGTTGATATGTTATTAGTATTTCTTACAAACAGGTCTCCTAGTTAAGAAGCTAAGGCAACACTGACTGATAAAATTTTAGTGTACATAGAAATTCACATTCTTATTCTAGTATCAAAAATAGTTGACGCTACATTTGTACCCTGTATGTGTTGTTATCGAGCGTCGGTGGCTCAGTGGTTTAAGCACTTGACTTGTAATCTACAGGTCATGAGTTCGAATCCCGCCATGTACCAATGTGACTTTTCTATTTTTCGAAATTTTATATGTACATAATTTACCCGACGTTCTTACGGTGAAGGAAAACATCGTGATGCAACCTGCACATATCGGCGAAGAAATTCAAAGTGTGAAGTCAACCAACCCGCACTTGGCCAGCGTGGTTGACTATGGCGTAGTCACCCTAACTTAGGGTAGGCTCCGAGCCCCTCGGTGGGGACGTATAGTGGAGCTGGTGATAATGTGCGCTTATATTGGTAAGATTGTGGTCAGTATGAGCAACAGTTGAGGCTACACGCAACACGCACCCTGTACGCAGGCGTGTCTCGCGGCGCGTGGTACTGGGAGGCGGTGGTGGAGGAGCTGCCCGAGGGCGCGGCGGCGCGGCTGGGCTGGGGGCGGCGCTACGCCAACCTACAGGCACCGCTCGGATACGACAAGTTCGGCTACTCATGGCGCAGCCGCAAGGGCACCAGGTATATACACTCTATATCCGCAAAAACATAAAAACATATTTCAATACATACAAAAATCCATTTTTTTCCTCTTTATAATATCAGTGTAGACGTATATTGTAAACTAGCTGTTGTTCGCGACTTCGCCCGCGTGAAATTAAAAAAATATAGCCTATGTTACTCACGGATAAATAACCTTTCTAACGGTGAAAGAATTTTTAAAATCGACCCAGTAGTTTTTGAGTTATTTTAATACATACAAAAATACAAATCTTTCCTCTTTATAATATTAGTATAGATAGGAAAATTACTGTGCCGATTTCAAAAAATCGGTCATCATTAGAAAGGCAATCTGCGAGTAACATAGGCTATGTTATTTTATTATTTTATTTTGACGTGGACGAAATCACGAGTAACAGCTTGTATTTTACATTATCAACATGTTGTGCAGGTTCCACGAGTCGCGCGGCAAGCACTACAGCGCGGGGTACGGGGAGGGCGACACGCTGGGCTTCCTCGTGCTGCTGCCCGACTGCGCCGCCGTCAGGCACACGCCCAACACCTACAAGGACAGGGTCTGTTACATCATACTCTTACATTACAAATATCAACATTATAGCAAAGAGATTCAAATACATACAGCAGACATTTCACTTGAAACATCACTAACGCCATCTAAGTTAGATACTACATGTCAATATAAATAATTGTATTTAAATTAATTGTCAATAGGTGTAGTTTGGAATGTTTATATTTTATATTGTAAAAAAAAGATAATGTAAAATGTTTCATTAGAGTTAAAACAAATACATGAGATGGCGTACTAAACTTGACAATTGATATAGTACCTTTCAGAATTGTACATTTGAAAAAATTGTGTTCCCTGCCTCGTTTATAAATGATTTAAATGTCTGCAATAAAAACATTTGATTTCCACAGCCGTTAGTGAAATTCAAGAGTCACTTGTACTACGAAGACAAAGATAACATACAGGAGTCGCTCAACAACTTGAAACCGTTGTCGGGTAGTCGCATATTGTTCTTCAAGAACGGCGAGTGCCAGGGCGAGGCGTTCACGGATATCTACCAAGGCTGCTATTATCCCACAGTCTCCTTGCACAAGAACATCACTGTCAGCGTCAACTTTGGACCGAACTTCAAGTTTCCACCCGCCACTGATTGTAATTATAGACCGGTAAGGTTATTATGTTAATTTTTCTAGAGTTTATTGATAATTTAACATAAGTTAAAGAAGATTGCTTATATACATAAAAATGAAGACTGCTAAAGAATTAGTCAAATTGGTAAAATATCAGATTTTACATGACTATTCTCTCACACTGTTTGTCGTCGCATTCATAAATTAAACATCCCTGTGAATTGAAAACCAGATGTTTTAGTGGATTTATTAATTTTGGTTGTATTTCTTCCAGATGTCTGAAAAAGCAGAGGAAGCGATATGCGAGCAAACAATGGCTGATCTACTGTATTTGACTGAGAACGAGGGCAAACTGCGCCTTGATAACTTCAACCTCTGATACTAAGCACACCGCGCGACGGTGTGACTGTGGCTGTGTGCTGTGTGGACTGTGGATCCTGCCAATGAATCACTGACATGTTAAACTGTGACCAGTTACAGTGAATCACTGATATGTTGGACTGTGACTAGTCACAATAAATCATTGATGTGTTGAACTGTGACCAGTCATAATCTATCACTGATCTGTTGAACTGGGATTCATGGCAACAAATCAATGATTTAAACTATTTTAACAAATCTGTTAACAGTGATATATTGATCTGTGGCCAGTGACAATCAGTGATTTGTTGAATAAGGATCCATGGCAATCAATTAGTGGTGTGTTGAACTATGACTGGTCACTGTGAACCAGTGATCAGTTGAACTGTGACCAGTGGGCAATGGATCAGTAACGTGTTATGAGTGATGATTAGCATTAGATCAGAGTATAAAATATTACCATAAATTGCTAAATTGCATATAAGGGTAGCATTGATGTAAATTTTTGGATTCATATATGTGGACAAAATATAGATTCAAAATTATTTTCTTTTCGGGTCCATACATTGCCTAAATAAGCTTGTATATTGTTGCTGATGCGAAAAAATTTACAATGCAATGTTTGTAAGATTATGAATATAAATGCAATTATGAGATATCTAGGTTTGGTTACCTTAAATATTTAATTTATAAGAACAAATGAAAAATGTATCAATTTTAAAATGTATATTTAAAGATAACGAAAGTGATGTGCAAATGTCAGATTTATCTTACAACACGCACTACAGTTGATACAAGATTGGCTCAACATTTATGTGTTTGAATCTCATGGGAATAGTTTGAAAAATTCATACGAGGGGTTTTCCATTAAATATATAAGGTACTAATTTGTATTATAAAATTGTATTAAACAAAAAAATTTTAAGACAATCTATTGGACAATATGAGTTATAACACGGCTAAACTCACGTGACTCACTCACCGGCTTTGTAACCGGTAACCACTCACCCTGAGGAAGGACCCCCCACGGGTCTGAAACTGGTCGGTGCCTACACCGGAGTGTTTTCACGTGAGTTTAGCCGTGTAACTCATATAGTATAATGTCTCACGAAAGATTTAATAAGTTAATCTATTGGACATTTTAAAATCGTGTATGGAATGTAAAGTGGAAATAAATTTTACAAACAACTTTTTTCATTTTTATTTAAATTTAGCTGTTCCCGTGCGGCGTCATATTGTTTACATTTGTCAAATTATCAATTGCAAATATCGACATGACATGATGACAAACCATGGCAATCTTGCTTCCTTGATGTTGGCAGCAACTTATGGTCTCTTTCCCACATTAGGGTTTTTATTCAAAATATAACAAAGAAATGTGTGTTTGCACTTTATTATATTAGTATTAGTACAGAAGTATAGATTGCACAGTTCAACCAAATCACACATGTGTACACCTGTATGCAGTTATAAGTTTTTACTGAATAGTGGATCTGCACAAACTATGGTGTGTTACTACAGTTTTCGGAAGGGATATAGATTTGGTGATATCACTGTCCAAACAAATATATCTGCACTGAACACTTACCCAGCACACGATTACAGGGTCATTTTCAGGAATGTTTCAAATTATCTAGTACTGATTATATTAGGACAAAAAACGTATTTTATTGTGCTTTAGATGGTGTTCTACATCATCGTTATTCTACTCCGCAGGTGAACCATCTTTCGTGTTCCAGGTAAATCATGTTATGTTATCTCTGTCACTCTCATTCGTTCATTCATACTATACATCCATCTCTATCTCTCTATAGACTTACTTATACCAGTGTCCACGCTCTGCTTCTTACACCTTGTTCTAGAATTAACACAAATAAATAAACACACAAACAGATTAAAGTATTTTTATTTACATTTAACCTATATAAGACAGACAAAATTATTTTCAACATAATATTTCTCTTATTATCATAAATTTTATAATAACAAAAAGAACACAAAATCAAATATTTTTAAGGATTCCCACTAATCTGCAAACTATAAAACAAAGATTAAAGAAAAATGAGTAAAGAACATAAACTGTATAGTTCTTTTTAAATATCCTGGTGGCCCAATGTCATTGACATATTGCACAGTCCCCTCATCTGGCTACACCTTAAATTGTGTTCTTGCAGCAACTTGTATTAAGTTAACAGCCACCAAAATATATGAAAGCTATATTAACCTAATACATTTAGTTTTATTGCATGATCATTTTAGGTAACATTCTATAAAAAAAATAAACTTCATTGTCTATTTCCCGAAGCCACCTCTACAGCTGGGGCTACTCTCAACAATCTTTTCACTCTCATCCCATTGTTTTGTTGTTTTTGCTACAATAGACAATGCATGAACACCATTTTTTAATTCTTCTTTTAATATATCATTCACTAAGCGATGCCTCTGAAAAAAATATTTAGTCTTAGTATAAAAAAAAACCAGTTCATTGAAGAATTTTATTACCATATTCATTATAGAGAAGTTTACTGCTATGGGTATTTTTTACTTATCAATCAAAAATCAGAAATGTTTCTGCCTAAATAATACCTACAAAATACTTTCACTTCACAAAGCTAGCGTTAACTAACAATATATTAAGTGTACAAAATTATTATATACACTTTTTCACTTACCTTGATTAGAGCAAGTCCATCAAATTTATCGGAGACCACAACAACTTTGAAATGGGTTTCTGCACCTTTAGGTACATTATGCATATAAGATTCATTGATCACCTCTAAGTGGGTAGCTTCTAGCGCCGTCTGCAGTTTATTCTGAATCGAATTTGCAACCACACCAGTTTCCGTTCCCATGTTAACTAAAATATTTCCTGTAATATTAAACTCAATGTTTGGTTCACTTTTATTCAATCTAATCTTAATACAACACATAGTAGACGCGACACAACTTTACATGGAAAGGGATTTGAGGTATGAAGGTAAATCGAGTAACGTGTAAGGTTTCAGCACGAATTAACGGCATTATAGACAGCTGTATTGGAGCATGGATTTACGCGGATATATGTATGGCATTTCACACAAGCATTTAAGTAAAGTTTACAATAAAATGTAAATAGGGATTAAGTATTTAAAAATAAACGTTAACCTAAGCGTAAGGTGGTTCTAAGGCTCTGAAGAGTAATCATAAGTTATACGCGTTTTTTCCTATTTTACGCTGGATTTATTTTAAAATTCGATCGATATAACGAATATAACACTTATAACCAACCAACTTTGTTGTGTTTTAGTTTTTACAATTTAGAACAATTTAAAAGTTAATAAAATGTCACTGTCAACTGTCAGTGTCATCATCAGCTGTTGTTGTTGGTTGCGTCGTGTTCAAAGAGTAAACCATGGAAGTTATAAGTACTACGCACAACAGGAATGCCTTCTATCTTCACATCTTGCAGTTAAAATAAAGAAAGTAAAACCTTATGCTAAGGGCGTAAGAGTCTTGTTGCACGCAATTTAAAATTGAAGCCGAGTGAGAGGGCTACAAGTGTCCGCTGTGTCCCTTTCTAACAGTGACCTAGAGTTGCCAGATACCAATCCTTTCGTTGTTTGTATAAAAATAGGCGATTGATGTAATGCAATGAAGTAAAAACATTTACTTTTAAAATGTTTCTAAATATTAATATTAATTTATTACCGACATGTTAGACTAATATAATTTTTAATTACGTGTAAAACCTTATTAACACAAACATTTTGCCATTGGCGTAGGTTTCTTTTATTTGTTTGAAATTCGGATACCTGAACTAACAACCCCACATGACTCGGACGTTAATTGCGGAGTCTCGTTTGATTTCGTAATGTTTTTGAAGAATTACGGTGACCATGCATATCTATCCAATCCTAGTTCTAGAACAAATAACTTAAACACTTATGCATTTATTTCTTCCTTTCTCTATTAAAATAACTTTGTTTTAATTTTAGATTTAAGATATAAGAAATAATCTAGGTTTGCCGCATTAACTTCACAAGACTTTTATTTAATAATGTCTGATTTAGAATTATGTATTTTATATTATTTTAATAAATACACTAATGATAACACTAATATGTTAAGATCAATCTGAAGCAACAATCAGCTGACGTCAGACAACAAAAACAAGATTTTTTATAATGATTATCCTTAAATCATATTTCAACATAGTCACCATAGCCAGAGAGGGATAAAAGGTGCAGTTATTGAGGTCTCGCTCGGCTTCAATTTTTCTTCAAGAGCTCCTTCCTGTTCTAGTAGTACTTCCATGGTGTAAACTTATTATAAAAATGTCTAGTAGAAAAATATAAAATGGAAATTGATCCTTATAATGAGAAAATGTTTTTTTTTGTTTTTTTACTTTTGTTAATGTGAATAGATGCTATTTATGAATGTCTATCATAAAAAAGGCTATACTGGATTATTGCTATTTATTGACCTGCTCAGGCGAACTTCCGTTCCTTTTGTAGTAGTAGGAATAAATACTTAAAGCTTCAGAAAACAGTTTTCATATTTGTGTAGAATTTGTATTTTACTCCTTTTGAAATCAATAAGGTTTATTTGGTGTTATATTATTCAATAACATAAGAGAACAAGTAACTATACTGGCTATGACGACTTGATATTCCGTAATTCTTCAAGTTGAAACATAAAAATGCTTTTACGCAAATTGAAAACAATATTCCCAACCGCAGTTAAATAGAGTTCTTTAAAGATAAAGTTTGGTGTTCTTTACTTCAACAAATTAGAGTAGAGTTTTGACAAAACTAATTATGTCTTCATTTATTATAAGTTCAATAACTAACTGTATTTTTACTAGCTTTTGCCTGCGACCCCTTCCGCGCGGTACTATAAAAAATCATTGTTAAGTAGCCTATTAAATTTTATTAAGATAAGAAAACCGAGATAAGTTTTGTACCAAATGTCGAAAATTATTATACGGAAAACTGTAATACTGTTTCTGTTTATCCTATAATCATTTTAACTGTTCTACTCTCATAGAGTGCGCTTTTATCTGAACTGTTATGTCCTTGTGCAATTTTAATTACATGTTATTAATATGCGACCGATATGCAGATATTGGACGTTTATTGTTACAATACTATCTGGCTATTAAAAATAAATACATTTAACATGTTGGTATACAATTACGAAATTCAAACATTTTCTTACCAATATTGTAAAATAAAATAACGTAATTAACTAATCTAGAGGAATAGGTAGAGACCATAAAATTCCGAAGACGTAGCCTCGATTTGATGATCTGGGCTAAGTCAGCAGTTGTCGATGATGCCTAGTGTCGTAATTATTTTTAACAGTTATTGTTATTGACAAAAAGTTGATTACGTCATACTGGGCATGTAGAGGTCGTCACATAATGGGAACAGTTTCATGATTTCATCCAATATCTTCAATGACAATTTCATTTCAACCGCCAATAGAAGTGAGACAGAACAAATCGTTTCCGCAGTCGTTACGCAGGAAAACTTTTTGTGGCGTTTTTTATCGAATCTCATCAATACATTATTGGATATTTCACATGTTTCTTTTTGGCAAAATCACTTTTACAAAATGATTAGAAATTTTATTCCCCTTTCATTTTTCACTCTTTTCTTATAAGTTAAGGGAAGGGTAGGTTGATTTGACAGAGAAGGATAGATTTAGAAAGGGGAAATATCTTAATCTAAGCCCCCCTTTCCTTGATGAAAGGTAGGCAAGCATCTTTACAGATGTCTATGAGCGGTCGCTATACTATATCGGCAAATTCAGATAGCCGCTTGTTCGTCTGCCACCTTGACATAAAAATGATAATTAGGTATTTAAGATTAAAAAGAAAATAATCAGGTTTTATTTTTTCAATTTATTTTTGACATCCGTAATAGTTTTGTTGCAACTTTTCAGTGCCACGTTTCCCATTCTCGACATTAAAAATGAAACGAGCAAACGAAACACGTTCGTTCACTAAATTGGATCCGCCAGGTTCGCTTTCTTTGTCTCTGTACCGTCAGTGTCAGATAAATTGGGACAAGGTGTGGATTTTTTTTTAAAATCTCTAACAGAGTCAGCATGGTCATCTTTTAAAAAAAAAATACAGATTAATATCACAATGTTATGTAAATTGAAATGATTATGATAATCTTGTATTTATGTTCTTTCGCCAAACATTAGAATATTTTTACTGTTGGTTCTAAACAAAAACAAAGTCGAGTCGTGCTTTCTACAAAAGAAGGCCCTCCCTTTTAATTAGCATATGACATCAAAAGATAAAAATACATTATCAAAAACATCATAATTTAGACTGAATTGTCATAGAAATAAAAGCCATTTTCAAAGAATAACTTTTACATTGCCTTGATTTTTATTTTTTTTTAAATCTTGGCATATTTAATTTTATAGACCGTTAGTATGGTTGGTCCGATGGGAATAAAAAAAAACAAAACCAACATTTCCTATTATTTTTCCGGCATTTCTAACTCGAAACTCTCGACGTTTGTTTCAATTCAATAAAAATGGAATAAAAAAAAAAACAAACCATAGATCGTTTCCCCGATCGTAACACTAAAATAACTTTGGCCGTTTCTCTTATTTTTGCGGGTTTGATAGATCGTCGGATTCGAGGAGTGACTTCGTTTTTTCACTTTTATCTCGCAATCGAGCTCGGTGTCGAGATACGCCACCGGAATTGTACTACGTCTTTTTTATCCCCCTGTATATTTATTTCATTATTATCTATACTAACAATGTGACGTTTAAAAATTTGGAAAAAACATTATCGTAGGTTCTAGGTCAAATAAAATTTTAACTGTCCCACCAAATTGTAAATTGTCTGATAACAATCCAACGTGTAAAATATGTGATTGAAATATCGGATTCTGTTACCTTATCTGACAGTAACGTCATTTTTAAGCTAAGCCCCTATAAGCCAGTGGAATAGGCCCTTAAAGTCATAAATGAATAATCTCTACAATATGGATAATTTAAAGAAGTTATTAGATTACATACTAAGCTCAGTACTGACTTATATGTTTATGAAGACGGTAGTTGTATTCCAGAGGGAACCCTAACACTATTACAGTATCTCGTTAGACTGTATAACAACGATAATTGGACCACGTTAGTTGTAGTTATGCTTTCCGTCCCACTATAATGCGACGAAGCGACCCCTGACGGTAATCTTGCTCACTTTGTGTCGCAATCTATCTATACTAATATTATAAAGAGGAAAGATTGGTATTTTTGTATGTATTGAAATAACTTATAGACTACTGGGCCGACTTAAATTCTTTCACCACTAAAAAGTCGATATTTTTTTCAATATTTTTTTTTAGTTTCACGCCGATGAAGTTGCGAGCAACATTAAAAAAAAAACGATGTTTACTTCCATTAATATTAAAAATGGAATTATTTGATGTAATATTTGTATTTGTTCTACCATTTTTTGAAGACTGTGCTATAACTAGCTGCTCCCTTGCGGCTTCATGCGCAAAAAATTATTGTTAACATCTGTCAAATTGTCAATTGCAAATGGCAATATACCAATCACATTACTATGGCAATCTTGCTTCCTTGATGTTGGCAGCAACTTGTGGTCTCTTTCCCACATTGCGGTTTTTATCCAAAATATTTATCTGAAGTTTAATGGCGCGAAAATATATAGCCCAAAGCGTGACGTAAGTGTAGGGCTTTTTATTAAAAAAAGAATTATTCAAAAATATGCTGTAATTGTTGACATCTTAGGCAACAAAGAAGTGTGTATTTACGCTTTATTATATTAGTACAGATAGATATTAATGCAATTAGTTACACAAAAAATGTTTTAAATTCTACACTTATTGGTAAAGCATTTAAATTTTTTTCAAATCGTTTCTCGCATTTAGTTATTTGTATAATTGAGTTCATTATTCATTATTAAAATCAACAACATGTAGTTAGCCAAGTGGCGTACACTGGGCAGCATAATTACAGAGGCAAACTCGCGTGCCTGCTCGAGCAGTCGTAAGTGATGGTAATGGACGGAATACAGTTGATGTTTTTTCTTGAGTGACGTCTCTAAGTGTTTTTGAAATAACACACTTCATGTTTCTTAATACTTTTATTCCGTAAGCAAAGAAATCTTTGTAGAAATTAATCAATTCTTACTAGTAGTTCGGGTTAAACTCAAAATTTATTAAATTGTTAAACTTTTACATCGATTTTGAATTTTATTTTACTAATATTATAAATGCGAAAATTAAGACAGATGAATGTTTGTTAGTGTGTGCCGTCTAAACGATTGGAATGAGGCTCGTCAAAATATGGCATAGATGTAGATCATAGTCTGGAAAATAGGCTACTTGCTTCTGTTTTTTTAATTCGACACGAAAGGGGTCGCGATCGAAAGCTAGATTACTAAAGTAATATATTATAACAGCGTATTATATAGGTTTACATTTTTTATTACTAATAGATATAGTTGTGTTAGGTATGGTGATAAATAAATTTAATATTCAATTTCAACAACACGAGGTGCCATTGTTACGTTGACCATATCATGTGGTATGTTGTGGCTGCACAGTTGATAGGTGGTGATGACGGCGTTGCCTTGATAACGACCCGTAGGGTCCACACGTACTACATGCATGTATTCATCGCCCAGGGTGAACTGCACTTGTGGAGGTGCCGCCCAGTCGCACACTGTGGTCACAGCTTTGTTCACCTCTGATGGGTTGATACAGAACATCTGGAAAGTAGGACAAAGTGAGATTACTTGTTTAAAATTTAGCTTAAACTAGCGTATTATATACGAAGTGTCACAGATAAGGCGGATTTATTTAGCACAAGCTTTCGCTCGCGACTCCGTCCGCGTGGAATTAAAAAATCAACAATCAACAGCCTATGTGTTCTTTCAGACTATCCTTTACATCTATGCCAAATTTTATTGAGATTCAGCAGTTTAGGCAACAAACTCTTATTCGCATTTATAATATTAGTAAGATTATTTTTGAAGACGTCAGTTTTATATTAGACTAGCGGTTGCTCGCGACTTCGCCCTCGTAAAATTCAAAAATATAGCCTATGTTACTCACAGATAAATTACCTTTCTAACGGTGAAAGAATTTTTAAAATCGGCCCAGTACTTTTTGAGTTATTTCAATACATACATAATTACAAATCTTTCCTCTTTATAATATTAGTATACTCGTAGATATATCAAATATTAGCTCAACATAAACTAACTGTGTAATTAATTTATATTTACAGTATATTATCTATATACATAAATATTAGAAAGTACACATACTTGTTGATAAGCCTCTCGTTGTCCGGGTATGATGTAGACCACAGGATATGTCATCTTAAATCTATTTGCATAGTCAGTGTCTGTAAAATAATAAGAATATAAAATACATATCTTTAAATCTATAAAGTTATGAAACAATAATGCAGGCCCATGTACACAAGCACGAAAATTTACGAGATTTCGTAGTGTCACAAAATTCGTATTAGCTTTGTGCAGCACCTCTATTATAAAATTCTAACATAAATACAGTGATAATAAACATTTCTAAAGGCCTGTCCCACCACTGGCTGACAGAGGATCAGATAGCTTAAAAATGACCTCAATGTCAGATAAGGGAACAAAATCCGATATTTGCATCACATGTTTAACAAGTTGGATTGTTATCAGACAATTTACAATTTGGTGGGACAGGCCTTAAATCTTCTCAATCGACTGAATTACTTACCTTTGGTAAGTTGTGTACAATGTGGTGGCGAGGCTTGTTTTTTCGAATTTGCTTCTAAACCCAACGCGAAAGTTAAGAGCAAAATAAAAAAGGATACTCGACACATGTTTTAATAAATGTCTACACTCAATTGCAAAAAAAGTGATTCTATTATTTCTATTATTGATCACTTCTAACGCTGGTCGTTAGTTGACTGATATTTTGTAACTATCAGTTTATTAGACCACTCAAAATTATAGTTTGTTTGAACAACATTTGCGCTCGCCACTCATAGACACTTTATCAATGCGGTGAACAAACAGGAAAATGTACTTTGAACGAACAAATTTCTTAGTCTTCGTTAGTCATATCGCAACCAAATGGTTTTTATTTAAAAAAAATAATTAATTTGACAGTCTGTTGGCACTTGTAGTTTAATTGCATTTACGAACGAGCGGTTGCTTGCAAACTACATTAATGTCGAAAACAAAAACATCTATAACATTACCGCGTACAATAGATACCTTCACAAGTCCCGTCAAAATAGGTCCAGCAGTTTCGGAGATTTGCAGATATGATCAGATAACATTTGTAACACAAAATTTACATTAAATGTTTATAGAATGTTTGATAATTGAATAAAAGCGGACAGAGTTCCCCGGGGACTGACAATCGGCGGACCCGAAAGATTGATAAGATTTACGATGGCCCCGCAAGTTAAATGCTTGGGATATTACTTTGTTCTAAATCGTACAATAACTCAATTTCTAGACGTCATTATACGCCTGAGTCAGATTAGACCGCACACCTTTGGCTAAACTATCGCAGAACTGTTGTGCGATTGTCGATTGTTTCGCAGCTCATTTAATTGTTTAGTTGCATAACTAAAAATCTCCATATAAGCTCAGAGTAATCAAAGCGAGACGAAACAGTTGTGCGATAGTTTAGTTTAGTTAAACTTTAAATCAAACACATAAATAAATGTTTTGTTGTGTGTACATCAAGAGGTAGATGTTTCGATACAGTATGCATCTTTATTCTGAGCACAATCTTAATCATCATCATCAGCGTTTATCTGCCTACTGTTGGATATAGGCCAGCCCAATAACTTCCACAGTTCAGCCTTGTTTGCTGTAAATGTTTCTGATATGGCCAGTTAGCGATATCTTCCGAATATTAAAGATAAAAAACCGTTTAGGAACGTATCCGTATTAATTAACATATAGGTCGAAAATCCGTGACTTTAAATAACTCCAGTCAACGTAACAGAATTTGAAATTGCGAGGCGATGTTAAGTACAATTTTAAACGTACTAGGGGTAGGTTTAATTGTCGCCCCTTCAACAAAAGTCATCTCTTAATTAACATTCGGCAGTAAAGCGAGAGAAGTCGGGCGTCGCAGTTATACCGACAGTAACTGCTTGAATGTCAACATTAAATGTTAATTCATCACAATAAACATGAAAACATTGCGTTTATAGCTGATGTTAAACAACTTCATTGTTATAAATTGTTAGGGCTGCAAAATGTTTTAGGTATACACGTTAGAATAAGCGCGTTGTCTTTGCATTGCCATTTTCATACTTTTAAACTAATACCAAATTAAAAACAAATAAGTCTACAACTACCTACGAACTTTCTCCCGTCTTTTGGACATAGATTTATATAGATGCGTTAAGTTTTAATGTTATTGATAAACAAACAAATCCATTTTCATTTTTTTCTCTTTTTTGCAATTCCTTTTTTACTCTGTGACAGTTTTTTTTACTATCTATGCACACGGTATAATCTATGAAGACGCTTCCTCTCTCTTCAACCAACATCGCGACAACGCTGACGCATTTTGTAATCATTTCGATTGTACAATATTTTTGTATTCGAAGTAATCAGATTTGTACAAAAAAAAAAACGCTTTTATTCAATCCTTGTTCTGCAATGAACAAATAGTACACACGATCGGAGCGATCCAGCTAAAATATAGTAAAGTCTATGCTTTACTCCTCGCCTTAGCAAAGTTTATTGAAAAATTTCTCTAATCCAGTCAAACGTTAATGGAAGAGAAATTAAATCAGTATTATGATTCTTAAGACTGCAAATTTTTCTTAGGCAAAAAATCGTTGATTTGATTTAAAAGAAATCAGGCATTATTTAAGCTAATCTTTTAAAATAATTTCTAAATATAATAGACCTAGTAAATATACACATTTCTCTTCATTTATACGAATAAATTATGATAAACATGATCACCATGCGATAAGATTTCTTTCTTATATGAATTTATATGCAGTATGTTATTTATGTACTAAAAAAAGCCTCATATACAATACACAAATACAACATCAACGTAATAAAGACATGTGAATAAATTATGCGAATATGGATAGAAAACGAAAATCTTATTTGCTGCGAGGAAAGCGTATAACGAGACTGAATTATCCTCAGGGATGACACGACTTCGTAATATTAAAAAGGACATAGAAATCTTTCATATTTACCTCGTCCTTTACTTGAATATGGAAACTAGGTATGTGACTCGAACCTTGGAATTCCTTCGTCTATCACTAAGCGGTATAAACCTTGTGACACAGTAGCAAAAGCGCAACCAGAGAGAAGGATATAAAAAGACAAAAAATTGAATTATAAACCTACACTATCTTGTACTAATTTCACGTTAAGAGATGCTAAATAGTGCGATAAATCGCAACTAAAGCAAGTTCATATAAAATGGGATTCGCTTTGTCTTTCGATTTTGTGTGCTAGAGGCTTTATAGATCGAATGGAACCTTTTTGATCATCCATCCTTTTAAACCATATGGTTTAAAAGGATGGATGATCAAAAAGGTTATGTTTTTATCTATACTAATATTATAAAGAGGAAAGATTTGTATTTTTGTATGTATCGAAATAACTCAAAAACTACTGGGCCGATTTCAAAAATTCTTTCACCGTTAGAAAGGTAATTCATCACTGAGTAACATAGGCTTTTTATTAATATTATATTTAACGCGGGCGAAGTCGCGAGTAACAGCTAGTATTAAAATAAAAATATCTCTCACAAAATGTCCAACCTTAATTATTGTCTGGATTAGGTTACGTTTTTCCAAATTATTAAGGACCTTAATATCAAATATTAAATATGGCTTTATCTAAGGCTTAGTTTTATTACATTTAATTGTCCAATAAATTCTTCATAGCGGAGTTTATCGCTCATGTGTTCATAAAGTTTGTGTAATGGAGTTGTTAGAATTTAAAGTCGGCTGCCAGTTTTATAACAGCCGGAGTTAATCAAGTGAGTGCTGGTTTGTTTTAACTGCCTTCAGTTCATTACACCGCTGTCAGTGCCACTGTTAAAGTACTGATGGAAATGGAGAATAACAAGAAATAGTTTTAGTCAAATATTTAATACTAGCTTTCGCCCGTGCTTCCGACCGCGTGAAATAAACGAAAACTAAAGTAATTAGCCTATGTGTCCTGCCAGACCAGCAGTTTAGGCTACATACTCTAACAAACATCCATCCATCTCAAATTTCGCATCTATAATATTAGTAAGATTTACAGGGAAACGACTATCAAAGGAATTCTGTCAGATTTTATTAATTGGAGATGTATTGAGATTAATTAATTAAATATTAAACAATATTTAAAATATTAAACAATATTTTAATTAACGTTACTTATTTTGTGAATTTTATCTATTAAGATTTGATCAAGAACAAAGTACTTTTATTATACATACTCGTAGATTAAAAATCTTTTGAGTACTTCATTGAATACCTCGCTTGCGATGTACAAACATTTTAGAGGAAATACCAGTATTCCCCTTTGACAACTTTGCTATTGGCGGAATTATATTTTGCAGCGGAAATGTACCGTTTTAACTTAATGGAAATACACCTTAACCAGTAGTTATTGAATGCTCAAGTCTAGCTACGTCGGAAGCACGTGGGAACGTTCTACTTTCCTTGTTTATTGCTCACTTACTCGTAAAACGTCTATCGCATGTAATGAATACATAAGTATGGGTTTTCCATTAACGTCAGAAGTACTTACATTATTTTAATATTTACTTATGTTTGTATAAGTTTGAATTAAGGTTACCTAAACAATAGTTATCAGATATGGTAAGAATAACAAATTAAGAAAAACATCGTTTATTTGATTCGAAAATCACCAAAATCTTTGCTTCTGTAGTTATTGTACGTCGATATATCGACAATGATAAAAACTAAATGACAAACAAAAATAAGGAAAACATTATCTCGATGCAAATCACCGAAGTACAGAAAGTAGATCCATTAATCTTAATGTTTTTTTTTCTTATACACGCGGACAGGACAAAGGGTCATCAATCGTGAATCCTTATAATTGAATAACGAGACAATTTTGCGGACATTACGCTATTATGAGTTATGAGTTCTGGAGTTTCTTGTGAGTTTTGAGGGGAGGAAATTGAGTGCAATAGGATCAATGAAAGTAATCAACGACAAAAAACACTCAATCTAGTGATGTCCTCATAGAGTAACGGCTTCAAAATGTTGGTTGTAAAATTGTTGCTAACGTCAATTAACTAAGAGGCGAAAGGCATTTCATATCTTTGCTATGATTATTACCTCTAAGAGTGGAAATTATTTAATTCAGTATTTTTTTAGATTATAGGTGGCAAACGAGGAAGCGGCCACCTGAATCCGCCAAAATGAAGCGACCGCTGCCCATATACATTGGCGATAGCGGATGCGTTACCTACCCTTCATCGACGGAGGAGGAGACGCACAAAGAGGATATTTCCTCTTCCTATGCGTTTCCTCCACCGTCAAATCCACTTCCCTTTTCCATCCTATTCTTATGAGAAAAAGGTTGGGAAAGAAAAGGGACTAAAATTGGGCCTCCGGTACCATATTCATCAGACGAAACGCGGAATTGTTCCCACTTGACGCCTGTCTTCTGTGTGGTCGTGGTATTTCACCGCTCGAGCCGACCCGTTCCTGCGAAGATGTTAAAGCGGGCCCTACCAGTATATTTAACGTTGAACGAAAAGAAGAATTATATTAATTGAACCTATAATAAGCGACGCTGAATCCATTTTAATCAAAGGCGATATTAACGTCTCTATAAATATGAACGCAAGTGAAAACTTTGAATCAGAACAAGGGTAAATTTTGCGCAAATTACTTTGTCGGCTTGTTGGGGCTTCGCAAATCTTATCAATTTGTCGGGCGGCCCGCTGATTGTCCGTCCCGGAGGGGAGATGTCTGATTTTTTTTATTAAGTTATCCCTTAACTTTCGAACTCGAGTACCTTTGCGTGCTTCCGAAAACCGTATGTCTAAAAGTACACGATCACTTGTAGTAAGATAAAAAAATATTCAGCTATTTAATAAAACTAGTTTTCTCCCGCGACTTCGTGTGCGTGAAATTAAAAAAACATAAAAGTATGCCTATGTGTTCTTCCAGACTAAGTTCTACATCTATACTAAATGTCATCGAGATTCATCCAGCAGTTCTAACTTACTTTCCGTCAGCACCTTGGTGCTCGGAGCACACATATACTGCAGTATAAATTCCAATTCCTCTCATTATTTTTGAAATATCAGTCAATAATGCGTTTGACACATTTTTTTAGTAACAGTCCACGCTCTGAATTAAACAGTCAACAATTGCTTTATTTAAACAGTCAGTACAAATTGTTAGAAGCTGAAGCAATTCCCGTTTTCGTTAATCGATCGCTTAGTTTTTGTTTGAGTGTAATTTATCTTCGCGTTGCCAACAATTCCACACTAAAGTTAAATTACGATGACTGCATGGAATTTATTGTTACTGGCCACAGATTGCTAGAATAGTTACATATACACATTACAGAAATCTATACTAATATAATAAAGCGTAAACACACACTTCTTTGTTGCCTAAGATGTCAGCAATTACAGCATATTTTTGAATAATTCTTTTTTAATAAAAAGCTCTACACTTACGTCACGCTTTAGGCTATATATTAAACTTAGGAGTCAATATTTTGGACAAAAACCCTAATGTGGGAAAGAGACCATAAGTTGCTGCCAACAATGTTTGATATGTCATTTTGACATTTGCAATTGGTAATTTGACAAATGTAAACAATGAAATAAAGTTTTTATAATTTCACGCGGATGAAGCCGCATGGGAACAGCTAGTATTTTATATACCTCAACACTTTTGTTTTAAATATGTATTAATTTTGTGTTTTAAAACATAGTAAATAATCTATGTTCTTCCAAACTATGTTCTAAATCTGTCAAAGACATCGAGCTCCGTTCAGAATTTTAGGCATACTCTAACAGACATCCATCCATCTAAATTTTCGCGTTTATGTTCGTAAGATTTGAACCGAAATAACTTAAGGTAACCATTTTCGTAACACCTGAACTTTGCCATTAAAATGCTAGGAATTTCTTTTATTTGAAGTTCGTTAAAAGATTTATTCGTCGGTGTAACAGCGGAACAACAATAGATGTGCTCACAACTGTTGGAAAAGAACCGAGTTAGAAACTTGTACATAGGATTTCTATCGTAAGGGATGGATTTGTGGTTCGACTGTTTAAGTGTTTTGTTAAAGTATTTGTTTTTTTTCCTCCTACTTCCGATGCTACATAATCTACTTTTGTGGTTTAAGATATTTATTTTCTCTTAAGAATACACAATTCACTTGATAGGCAACTTTACCTTTATATTTACACTACTGTTCGCGTGCGGCTTCATCCGCGTGAAATTATAAATACTTTATTTTATTATTTACATTTGTGACATTCTCAATTGCAAATGTCAAATGCACAAATGACAACGATAGCAATTTTGCTTCCTTGATGTTGGCAGCAACTTATGGTCTCTTTCCCACATTAGGGTTTTATCCAATTTATTTATCCCCTAAGTTTGATAGTGTGAAAATATATAGCCTAAAGCGTGACGTAAGTGTAGGGCTTTTTATAAAAAAAAGAATTAATTAAAAATATGCTGTAATTGCTGACATCTTAGGCAACAAAGAAGTGTGTGTTTACGCTTTATTATATTAATATAGATTTTATACCAGTAGTCTAGTTTATTATCATATACATTAAGATTTTATTTCCTTTACATTTTTTTTTACTTTAATTTTAAATAACGACATTTTCTTTTCCTCTCTTACATGTCTAGGTAAAGTATAATATAACTGTACTCCCGCAAATGTTGTAGTTCTTTGACTATAATTTGTTCTAGGTTTTGACAATTTTTTTTTTGATGTATACATAAAGTTTGGAATGCTATGCTGGTGTAACATATATCTTTTATTTGTGTCAAACGAGCATCATCGAGGGGATTTGGCTGTAATATTAAGAGCGGGCGCACATCTTTTGGCTAAACTATCACACAACTATTGTGCGATTGTCGATTGTTTTTGCAGCCAATTCAACTGTTTAGTTGTACAACTAAAAATGCGCACCTCCATATAAGTTCATCGGAATTAAAGCGAAACTAAACATTTGTGAGATAGTTTAGTCAAAGGTGTGAGCGCTCTAATAGTCTGTAAGAATAATTTAACTATTGGCATGAAAATATAGTGTTTTAATCATTAATTAATATAATCTTACTACTCGTAATGTTATAAATGCGAAAGTTGAGCCGCCAATATATTTGAAAAGCTTAACTCTAGTAATATAATATTTTACACAAAGAAAATGCCTGTATAACAGGAAATAAACAGAACCGATAGTGCTTTTCTTTAGTAGCTAATCTATAGCGTTGATTGGATGATTTAGCGAGTAATCCATGGCGATAAAATGAGGGGATAATGCTTTGGAAAACATTCGCAGTCTATCTGCCATTGAACATGTATTGATCCTGCACTCAATCAATGCGGATTAAGTCACAATGCTTGTCTGACGTGATAACAGCGCATTCAGCGAAAATCGTTTTGCTTTCTATCACGTTAAATCTCACTTATGGGCGGTTTCCTAGCTACATTTACCCATTCGTTACTGTTTTTGATTAGATAACTTCATGAAATGTGTTTCCGAAGTACGTAACTTGAGTTCCACTCCATTGAAACTCAGGTCAACTTAACACTAATTCAGAAACCCGGCATTAGATAATAAAGTGTGTTAAAAGGTATCCATTAATAAACTAAATACACTACAGATTACAGAGTACCATGATCTAAAATAGAAAAAAAATCGCTGATTCGCATTCAAAGTGCCCATTGCAAATATTTGGTTGACCGTCAGGAGAACGTATTCGTAGCGTTATCGACAAAATTTGTATAAAAATTGTTGTTTTATACCCAGTAGGTGCGCACAGTGTAGCGAGTCTTTTATTAGTTGATCTAATACAGTAATGTTACGAAAACATTCTCACGAATATTCGTGATATTCCTTCTGAGTTATGTCTTTATAAAGCACGCGAGACAGTGCGCCCACAGACACCGCGGGTACACGCGATGAATTGCCGGCAACTTCGCGCAGACGAAGTCGCGGGCAAAAGCAAGAAAACTATTACTTAAATTCTAATAAAACGGCGACGACAGAACAGCGGTTGAAAACGAATATATTCTGGCAATCTAACAAGAGTGCATTCCCAAATACCGAGTCAGTTAAATAAAATGTTTCGCTTGCATCTTGCTTTTGTGGATATTTCACGAAATGGTTCACTTGTATCATTTTGATGAATTGTTGGCAAATGAAAACAGTATAAAAGCAATATGGAATACAGGATTTTATAAAAAGTCTCCAGTTACTGTAAATGTTTACTTAGGTATAAGTGGATTATAATGTGTACTGCTAAACCTGTCACCTCGACCAGACAAATGTTAACCTTGTTTGACATTGTGTTAATTAAGGATTAATCTTGTGAGAGCTGACGCTATAGATTAAACAACGTGCTCGACAACCGACTGAAATGTATACTGATGGATATAAAATAATACATTGATGAAGTTAATACGAGTTAATTAGTTAGTAGTCTGCCACATTCTTTTTTGTTTGTGTACAATTTTTACAGCTCTGACAACTCTGACAGGACGTATGTGTATATTATATTTTTCGAAAATGTATCTAAAGTCCAGTCGGCCCTTATACAGAAGACGAAGTAACGGACTAACAATACTAATATTTTTTGCATGAAATTGTTAACACTAACCGTACTAACAACTATATACATTTTTACTTTTACAACGATTTTCTTTTTGTCAGAAATTTTCAATTTTAATTAATTTATGTAACAAAAAAAAAGAAAAAATTGTATTTTTGTTATAAGGAAAGTAAAGCTATCTTTATCTTTATTATCCAAAGTCCGCTACACACGTTAGATTTCTCTAACATTAATTTAAAATTTCAATAAGAAAATGTTGATCAGATTTGGAATGGTTTGGTATGTAAAGAAAATGTTAAGGAAAATATACGGCTAGACGTCCGGAGAGAAATCAACTCGGTGGTCAAGATTTCCGACAGCGCGGGAAATGAGATGAATTTATTGCGTTTCTGATATAATATTCAATCTTTTTAGTACAAAATACTTTTTAGAACATATTGCTCGATACCACAATACTGAGGTGCGAAATTTGAGGTAATCTAAGCGAATTTTGAATGATTTTTGCACGTAAAAGTGCTAAATTAACCACTAACATAATATTGAATCTAGAACTCTGGGTTACACATATTTGGTTAAATATTAGTAAAAATTAATAAGTCAATCTTACTAATATTATAAATGCGAAAGTTTAGATGGATGGATGTTAGTCAGAGTTTGCTGCGTAAACGGTACAAAGAGGAATTTTGGGATAGATGTAGAGCATAGTATGGAATAACACATAGGCTACTACTTTTGTTTTTTTTAAATTCCATGCGGACGGAGTCGAAGCCGAGAGCTAGTAACCAAATAAGTTTCGTGCAAATAAAATTAATATTAAAATGTAACCTTTTCTAGTAACATTTTTTTTAATTCCACCTTTTGAAAGGCAATATTATAAAATCAACACATAATTTAATGTTGACTATTTAAAAAAAAAGAGCTGATGAATTACTGACACAAATAAAAACAAAGAATAATGATATACCAGAATATCGCGTGAATATGAATCGACTCCCAAGAGGCATGATTTCTGTCACTCAAACTCAAAGTGAAAATTGCTTCCTTGAATTCATGATACTGAAGGGATTAGAAATAGACACATAAAATGTTATTTAAAAACTATGAACGAGTCGTTGTTTGTTCATAAAACTGATTAAACCTGATCTTTAGATCGCGCGCACACCCTTGACTAAACTATCGCACAACTGTTAAGTCACGCTTTGATTTCTATAAGCTTGACTGCAGAAGACTGCGAAACAATCGACAATCGCACAACCGTTGTTCGATAGTTTAGTCAAAGGCCTGCTCTTTAAGTTATTTGACAATAAAATATATATATTTTTTAAATTTGATTTAAAACGGGTTTCTTCTATATCCATATAACTTAAACGTTAAATAAATGTTTGTATTTAATCTGGAAAAAAATGTATGGCCTTTGATAACAGTTTTGTAAACAAAGGTTGTTGATAAATGTGTAAAACGGAATCCATGATGTTTGTGTTCGGTCGTGTTGAAACAGTGTATGCCTTTTGTTGGGCTGGAAGAGTTGTTGAACAAAAGCTATACGCCTCAATAAATACGAAACGAAAGCTGTCTACCTTTTAATATTTCTATAATACCAATATATTATCTTGTCTATTGAGTGGATTATCTAATACGCATATTGTATTGTGAAGTTCTTATTGGTTCCTCTAGAATTGATTATAAGAGAAAAACAATAGTTTTTAGAGATTCAATCAGCATTGGTTGGTCTGGCATTCTTTACATTTTTAGGGTTATGTACATATGTAGTTCTATATAAGAGCGTCGGTGGCTCAGGGGTTTGACCATTTGACTTGTAATAGGTCTTGAGTTCGAATCCCGCCATGTACAAGTGTGATTATCGATTTTTCGAATTTCATATAATATGCACATAATTTACCCGACGTTCTTACGGTGAAGGAAAACATCGTCATGCAACCTGCACATGTCGACGAAGAAATTCTAAGATATGTGTGATGTCTACCAACACGCACTTGGCCAGCGTGGTTGACTATGGCCTAGTCACCTCTTACTTAGGGTAGGCTCGGAGCCCCTCAGTGGGGACGTAGAGTGAGCTGGTGATGATGATGATGTAGTTCTATATAATGGAGTGTGTAACAAATTCCATGTTCCGGACTGTATTGTATTGTAACCGTCAATCTGTGTCGAAAATACTTAGTGTGACGTGCATGCCGCCAGTTGTGTAATGAGCCACGCAATGGGCAATGGGCACGCGCACTACTCGCCAGAGTTCCTTTTGTCTACGATACGTCTGCGTTTAATGAGACGAAAACAAACGAAATACTTGTGAATTGTTTGTTATATCTTGAAGGGTACAGTATAGTTGTAAAAAGGTCCGCGCAATAAACGAAGACTTAGTTTACTAATGTTATAAATGCGAAAGTTTAGATGGATGGATGTTTGTAAGAGTTTATAGCCTAAACGGCTGAATAGATCTTGGTGAAATTTGACATACTTTTGTTTTTTTTATTTCTTAGCAGCGGAGTCTCGCGCCAAAACTAGTGTGATATTAGTTAGCTAACTAATTAATATATTAGTTAATTAAATAGTTAAGTTTTTATTACCTTACGTCGCTTTTCATTACGCCAAATATTTTATTTAGTCTAAGTATGGAATTTTCATATTCAACGTTTGTTTTAATTCCATATTGTAACAATAAAGAGAAAGTTTAGGCGGTCTTGATTCTTTTCGAATGGTTTTTATTTATATAATTTTGTTTTAATATTCTCCCATCGGCGAACACTTTCGAGTGTTCTCCACAATATCGGTTCATTGAAAAATAACTCTCGAATATTTTATGAATAAAGTTTTCCAGTGAATTTTCACGACCCTTCAGTTTTATTCCACTTATTCCGACAGTGGAAAAGCCTTCATTAAATTTAAAATTATTTTGGAATCGCTTTTTTTATATTTGATGGACAGCACAGTTTTTATTTAATATTAAACAAATCTATATTCAATTGGTCACTCAATTATTAGTGCGAAAGCCAGGGCCGGAATCAGGCTTTATAAATAAAAATACACTTATTGACTGCTTGTTGACTTTGGATTTTCTTTCTTCGGTTACAATCGACCAAGTGGATTTACAGTCTTGCAATGTCTGTAAATTTTAAAGAAATATGTATGGGTTAATTCTTCACCTATTTAAAATTATACGAGTATATCTATACTAATATTATAAAGAGGAAATATTTGTATTTTTGTATGTATTGAAATAACTCAAAAACTACTGGGCCGATTTCAAAAATTCTTTCACTGTTTAAAAGCTACGTTATCGTTGAGTAACACAGGTTTATTATTTTTATTTCTACGTGAACTAAGTTGCGGGCAACGGCTAGTAGTTTATATTTTGCAAATGTACTTGTAAACTATTAATTGCTGTATCACAACTAATGATAGTTTTGCAAAGTGCCGATGGCGATGGACAGTCGAGGTGGGAGTTCCGCGAAAACGGATTAGCGGTCTGAGAGTAACTAAAGTCACATGTGGACAGAGTTTATTTTGTTTAATACCGTACTTAATTAACCCTTAAATGCAACTTATTGCCAAATGTATACATACCACGTTTTACGTTATTTTATTGAAGTCGTGTGGTATGTGTATCCGAACGCACTTTGACGACCATAGATAATAAATATATTGAGTGATTTTTCATATTTTTTCATAATTAATACCTATTTTTTATACCAGATTTTTCCTTATTTTTTGTGTTATTATTTATGTACCTAAATACTTTCCAGGGCGCAATAAAAAACTATGCATTTAAGGGTTAAATGTTTCACTGTTTCAAAATGCGCTTGTATCCTAATTTATTTATTTACTATCTCTTGCCCGCGACTCCGTACGCGTGGAAAAAAAACAAAAGTAAGTTAAGTAGTATGTGTTATTCCAGGCTATATTCTACATCAATGCCAATTTTTATCCAGGTCTGTTTAGTCGTTTAGGCTACAAACTATAAAAAACATACATCCATGCATCTAACCTTTCTCATTTATAATATTAGTATGATATAATTTATTTGTTTCAACAAAATACATTTTCATATAATGGTTAAGGGCGTACTGATCTAACGAATGTAGTTACGAAATTAATATTGGCATTGACAATAATATTGCCATCTCCCTTATTCTTTTAGAAATGATGGGAAAATAAGTCGATTCAGTTCGGCAGTGGACTTGTTATGACAGTCCAAAAATATTTGCAATTCTTAATCGAAAACATGTCTGAAACTTGTGTTATATTGTAAATTGTGTGCTCCGCACGCTATCTGCCGATGTATTCCGCAATAAACTTACATTATATCTCGTATGGCGCTGTTCAATGCGTTATTCGCATTATTTCATACATATTTCTTGTATAAAACGTTGTTACGGAGAAATGTAAATAAAATATACTGTTAATACATAGATATGATTTATTTCGTGATATTCATAGTAAATGCGTCAATCTGACTTCTTACTATTAGATGCGAAAGTTTATGCGAAATATATGTAGATCATCACACACCCCACTGAGGGGCTCGAAGCCTACCCTAATTTAGGGTGACTAGGCCTTAGTCCTCCACGCTGCACTGCGGGTTGCTTGACTTCACACATATCTTTGAATTTCTTCGCCGATATGTGCAGGTTGCATCACGATATTTTCCTTCACCGTAAGAACGTCGGGTAGATTATGTACATATGAAATTCGAAAAATCGAAAATCACATTGGTACATGGCGGGATTCGAACCCAAGACCTATACAAGATTACAAGTCAAATGCTTAACCACTGAGCTACTGACGCTCTCGAAAGATAGATATTTGTTATGAAGTATCCCAAATGACTTATGGTTCTCGATATTTGCCGCAGATTTAAAACGTAGTCTGGAACTAGAAGAACATACTATTTTTTGTTTTTTTTTTATAATTCCGCGCTTACATAGGACAAAAGCTAGTATACTATTTATTTTTATTTTAGTCAAAGTTTTTTTTTTTTTTTTTCAGCCATATTTGTCATTAGGTTATCACTAAGAGACTATACTGTTAATTTGGTAGTTATGGAAAACCAACACTAAGCATCTCTTTAAATAATTCCTAAATTACTTTAAGTCCTTTATATTACTTTAATTAATAGTTTACTAAAATCATACCGTTTAATCTATATCTATATCTATACTAATATAATAAAGCGTAAACACACACTACTTCGTGACGAAGGATGTCAGCAATCACAGCATATTATTGAATAATTCTTTCTTTAATAAATAGCCCTACACTTACAACACGCTAAGGGCTATATCACATATTTTCAAATTTCATATTTCACGGTAAATACTCGTAAATAGAAATAAAACCTTCATGTGGGAAAGGGACCATAAACTACAAGCTGCCAACATTAAGGAAGCAAGGTTATAATGGTAACGGTAATTTTGACATTTGCAATTGATAATTTAGCAAATGTAACAGTAAAATAAAGTTTTTATGATATCACGCGGATGAAGCCGCACAGGAACAGTCGATAATAAAAATAAAGCATAAAAAGATTAAATGTATGTTCATTTCGTTTATAATCTGATTATATGCATCCTGATATATTTAACTGCAGCGTATATTATAGTGGGACTTTTAAAAAGCTTTAAAAAAGCTCGCAGCGATTACAGGAAGCAGGTTTATGTTTAACTTTCACGGAGCTCATACGCAAACATTGAAATTATAGTTTTTTAAGCTGTTCAGTGTTTTGTTTTACTGGAGTTGTGAGTTAGGAGTGCATGCGGGGTTTATAAAGGCTGGCAACTGAGCTCATGTGGCAACTCGGATTAGCTTAAAATAACAAACTCTAACTTTGTACTCGTTTGTAGATTAAAGTTACCTTTATTAAAAAAGACCCCATTCTAGTGATATGTGTATGATTTTGGAAATTTATCTTTGGTCTCAATTTGGTATACTGCTTCTTTTAGTGACTTACAGTTGAGGACTTTTATTTCATACCCATTTAGGTGTTTTCAACGTTCGTTTGATAGTCAATTATGTCGATAATAGCTTCTTAGACAAATTTTAGCTCTCATGGTGACTGTTTCCTCTCGTTGTTATATCATATAAGTTAATCTTTAATCAGATAAAAAACTTATTAAGTTGCTAAATTTAATTAAGTTAATTGGAACTGAATCAATGTTCGCGTTACAACTTTCCCGACGAATATAAGCGCCGCTTTTTGTCTTGAAATTTATTGTCCTTTTAACGAAATTACTTTTGAGAACTATTTAAGCAATTAAATTAGTTATCTTTAATGAAAAAGTTTAGTGTAAATTAAGTGTAGAGTTCTATGTTAGTGTAAGATTTTATATAAGACTAGCTGTTCCCTTGCGGCTTCATCCGCGTGAAATTAAAAAATACTTCATTGTTTATCTACATTACATTTTAACAGTGGTAGAGCCCGCTTTAACATCTTAGCACGAATGGGTCGGCTCGCCCGGTGCAATACCACGACCACACAGAAGACAGGCGTGAAGTGGGAGTAATTCCGCGTTTCGTCTGATGAGTGTGGTGCTGGAGGCCCAACTTTAGTCCCTTTCCCGTTCCGCCCTTTTCTTATAAGGAAAGGTTTGGATGGGAAAGTGGATTTGACGGTGGAGGAGACGCATAGGAAGGAGAAATATCCTCTTTATGTGCGTGTCCTCCTCCGTCGATTTAGGGTAGGCAACGCATCTGCAATTGCGGATGTCTATGGGCAGTGGTCGCTTCGCCATTTCGGCGGATTTAGGTGGCCGCTTGCTCGTTTGCCACCTTATTGTATATAAAAAAAAAAACATTTGTCAAATTATCAATTGCAAATGTCAAAATGACATGATATGATGGCAAACCATGGCAACCTTGCTTCCTTGATGTTTGCAGCAACTTATGGTCTCTTTCCCACATTAGGGTTTTTATCCAAAATATTTACCCCCTAAGTTTAATGGCGTGAAAATATATAGCCTAAAGCCTGACGTAAGTGTAGGGCTTTTTATTAAAAAAAGAATTATTCAAAAATATGCTGTGATTGCTGACCTCTTAGGCAACAAAGAAGTGTGTGTTTACGCTTTATTATATTAGTATAGAAGTATAGATAGTATATTATAGATAATGGACAGGAATTGCAAATAATATAGCCTATGTAGCTCAACGATAACGTAGCATTTTAATGGTGAAAGAATTTCTGAATTCGACCCAGTAGTTTTTGACTCATTACAATACATACAAAAATACAAACCTTTCCTCTTTACAACATTAGTATAGATTATTTGCTATATTTGGAAGATTTTTATGTTTACAACAACAAAGAGCGTTGATAGAACTTACAGAATATTTATCTATTTAAAAAGCTAGCTAATTAATATTCTATATGTACTATTTAATGGGTGTACGTATATTCGTGTGTGTAAGTAAAATGTCTCGTTAAGTGTTTTTACCCACTTATCCCTTAACTTTCACATTATCAGATAACTGCTGTATCAAGAACATAAAGGTCAGAAAGTCAAGTACGGAAAGGGGTCACTAATGTAGAATATTTTAAACATTTTATACAAAACTCTTTGTATTAATGAGTAGATCAACTTTGTTAAGGTTTTAAGTGTAAATTCTTTTTTTATTTAAAGTAATTGAGCGTTAAAGAAATTGAATTTACCCTCTTTCGTACGTCTTTTTTTATATTAAAAGGTGGCAAACGAGCAAGCGGCCACCTGAATCCGCTGAAATGTCGAAGCGACCGCTTCTCATAGACAACCGAAATTGGAGAAGTGTTGCCTACCCTTAATCGACGGAAGAGGAGACGCACATAAAGAGGACATTTCCCCTTCATATGCGTCTCTTTCACCGTCAAATCCACTTTTCCTTCCCATCCTCTCCTCCTAAGAAAAGGGTGGAAAGGAAAAGGGACTAAAATTAGGCCTCCTTCACCACACTCATCAGACGAAACGCGGAATTGCTCCGGCTTCACGCCTGTCTTCTCGTCGTGGTATTACACCGGGCGAGCCGACCCATTCGTGCGAAGATGTTAAAGCGGGCTCTACCACTGTCTCTATGAGATGTATCTCAATGTATTCCTTTACGCATCATCTTTCACAGAATGTATACATTCTTCAGTATCTATCTTTGTAAAAAATCTTATCAACAAATCGAATCGAGTAATTAAACATTTTAATTTATCTTTAATGTCTAAGATAATAAAGCAAAAGTATTTCTACTCTGTGGTTTTCTTGTTTTTGTAATTCCGTTGCAACCGGTTAATGAAAATGAGAGTAGTCTTCGTCAACGGAGCTTTCCTAGCTCTAAATTACAGTTATAAACGTGAAATTGGCGACGCGGAGAGCTTCTGAATTTGTCTTTGAGACTCGCGGATGAAATTCCTTTGATTAAAATCCACTCTCAGCTACCAACTACTTTAAAATGAATCTAGTTTTTTTTTTAGAGTAATTGTAAATAAATGCATATAAATATGTTTTGAATCGAATTTTAATTTTAAAGTCGCTTTATTCGTGCTGGCTTGAATAACTGATAACGAGTCGAAATCAAACACATTAGATAGTGTAAGACTAAATTATGTATTTTCTTTTCCATTTAACCCAGTCTAACGAAACAGACCTCGTATTTTGACATGCAATTAACAATTTAACTTCACATTCCAAATCGTTGACGTAGCAATGAACTGCCGGAGCTCGATATAAAACGTCGTAATGATTAATATTACCAGCTGTAAAACTCCTTTAACTTCAAGAACAGAGACAATAACAAAATGGCGGCGATACTTACTTTAATAACGCTTCGAGCGCAACAATGTCTTTTAACATCTTAATTTTATAAAGCACGTTATCGAGATGTAAAATGAATACACAGTTTTATAATACTTTTGTTTGACAATATTAAGGACCTGCCCCACCAAATTTTAAACTGTCTAATAACAATCCAACGTGTAAAATATATGATGGAAATATCGGATTATGTTCCCTTATCTGACAGTGACGTCATTATAAAAGAAGGTTGTGTTAGTTATACTATTTATAACTCAAGAACGGCTTTATCGATATGGCTGAAAACTGGCGAGGAGGTAGTTTAGTGCCAGGAGACGGACATAGGATACTATTTAGTCTATTAGACAGCGATGGATAGATGTTTGTTAGAGTTTGTAGCCTAAACGGGTAAACGGATTTCGATGAAATTAGGTATAGATGTAGAGGATAGTCTGGAACAATGCATAGGCTGACTTTTGTTTTTTTTAACTCCATAAAAAACAATAGACAGATTTTTAATGTTTTGAAACTATTAGATAAATGAATAAATTCCCAGACGGTTCCCCGGAGACGGCGACCGGCCGACCGTGCCCAGCAAATTGATTAGATTTACGTTCCTCTAAGAGGTTACACGTAGACAATTTACATTTTTACAACATTAGGACTTCGAGCGCGAACAGACAAACAAAGGCTGGACTTTAACATATTTATTTTCTACAAGAATCCATTTGTTTTAAAAACAAACGGAATGATGTCTGAATGCCAATAACATTGTAAGGCTTAGTAACCTCGGTATATTTTAATTCGGGTGTTAGTTGCACGTTTTCCCACTAAATTATATTAAACAGGCTAATAAAAGAATTGATAAAATATATCACTATTGCTGGGTTGTTCAAGTTTCCATTTATTTATACCTATAGTGATTCATTAGTGTTAGGTTGAACTAAATTTCAAAGAAGTAAAACTTAAGTTACGTAGTTCCGAAACGCACTTCATAGTTATCGAACCTACATTTACGGATAGTTAAAAGTATCTGGGAAACTGGGCATAAGTTATCAATTTTATTTTTAAATTTATTTAACACTAGTTGTTGTTCGCGACTTCGCTCGCATGAAATTAAAAATAGTAAAATACATAGCATATGTTACTCACTGATACAGCTTTTTAATGGTGTAAGAATATTTGAAATCGATCAAGTAGATTTTGAGTTATTTCAATACATACAAAAATCCGAATCTTTCCTTTTTATAATTTCTAGTATAGATATATTACAGATTTTGTATATTTGACTGCGTGAGCTCTTGAACAGCTTGATGTAACTCCTTCAATATTTCCAGTTTGCAGTATTGGTGAAAAAAAATTATAAAACGCAGGATATATGAATATTAATGGACTCTTCAGGGCCGCACACGATGCAGTCAGGCGATGCACTGAAGTCTGAAGCGCCCTCTATACCGCAACAGGAATTTTAACGAGTTGAACTTATTTACAAACATCTTTAACAATGTATTTGAAATATTTTATATGATAGCTAAACCTGTTATAACTGTTAATCACGTCATCATCAACTGGCCCTTATCCTTTACGAGGGTCGTAGGGCCCTTAACTATGGTAGAGCCCGCTTTAACATTTTAGCACGAATGGGCCGACTCGCCCACCGCAATACCACGACCACACAGAAGACAGGTGTGAAGCGGAAGCAATACCGCGTTTCGCCTGATGAGTGTGGTGCCGGAGGCCCAATTTTAGTTACTTTCCCTTTCCACCCTTTTCTTACAAGGAAAGAATTAGATGGGAAAGTGGATTTGACGGTGTAGGAGACGCATAGGAGGGGCAAATATCCTGTTTATGTGCGTCTCCTCCTCCGTCGATTTAGGTCGTTGTTGCCTAAGCAACGCATCTGCAATTGCGGATGTCTATGGGCAGCTGTCGCTTCGCCGTTTTGGCGGATTCAGGTGGCCGCATGCTCGTTTGCCACCTTATAATATTAAAAAAAGGTCTTGTGTTTTATTCAGAAAACGTACTGTTATTATTTAAGGGGGAAATCATAATAACAAGGCTTGTACGTCCTTAATTAAGGGATAAATATACTCAACAAAGTAATGATACAAGTATGTTCCTAGCAAATGATATCCTGTTATTATGATGTGTTAGTACCTATATCGAAAAATATCAATTTACTAGGATTATTAGATTACCGATTCCTTTGAGTGTGCTTTTATTAATTTGGATATCTCGACAACTATATTATTTAAATTAAAAATTGATGCAATATTTAGTTTAGCTTTTAATTTAAAAGTTTTTAAATAAGTTGTAATTTTTTTAACTTGTAACAATAAAAGTGAATTATCAATCGTTTTATACAAAAATACCTGTGTACAACCACAGAGAAGACAGATGAAGTTGAAGAAATGAGGGTGTCGGAAACCTAATTTTAGTGTTCTTTCCCTTCCCACCTTTTTCTTATAAGAAGTGGATTAAAAGTGGATTTGACGCAAGTGGGAATCCATAGGCGAGGGCAATGTTATCTTTCCGTTCATTAAAGGTAGGCAACGCCTCTGCTTTAGTCTTGCGGGTGTCTATGGGCACCTATGACGGCTTTCTAGCTTGTCCTCAAAAGATGTAAAATTTAAGATTTTATACTACATATGGCTACAAAGGTAGAGGACGACCGAAAAAAGTATGGATGGATTGTGAAAAAGAGGATATGCATAAGAAGTGAATTTAGACATGACAGCTGATATGTATGGAGGTGCAGCACATGCTGTGCCGACAAGGGCAGATTGATAATGACATGGGTACCTGGCATTAATATTAATGAATACTTGAACGTATCAGGAAGATAGGAACAAGCGATGCCACTCTAGAGGATGTTGTAATTTGCGGCTCGAATGTTAAAAATATTCATATCAATTTGAAGTATTAATATTGACTACTCAATGAACTGTATATTCAAGTCTGTCTGAGTACAAAAACATCCTGGCGATTATGAATAAAACAAATGATAAAATGGTTACATTTTTACTTAAAAAAAGTTGTTTTCTACAACAGTATACCTTGGTTTCTAATAAAAACAGCATATACCTATTTATAGTGTAACTTTTTTTAACATACATGAGCGAATTGTTCGTAATGAAATAAATGTCATAACGAATTACACGTAAATTCTGATTGTTTTGAATATAATCCGCACGTCATGTACAATATTACACTGTAAAAACACGCCTGATATCAGTTAGGTAACACATCTAAACAGAAATTTAATTTATATCAGACTAGCTTTCGCCCGCGTCTCCGTCCGCGTGGAATTAAAAAAACAAAAGTGTGTGCCTATGTTCTTCCAGACTATCCGCTACATCTATACCAAATTTCTTCTAAATCCGTTCAGCCGTTTAGGCTACAAACTCTAACAAACATCTATCTATCCATCCCTCCGTTTAAACTTTCGCATTCATAATATTAGTACGACTTGCGGCCGAATACTAAAACGAAATTTCAGTATGTAACATCGTCTTAAATTATAAGACCAATTTGAACTACATATTACATTAAAATGTTGACGTCTGTGATATTGTATGCGTCTCTTATTAAGATAATTGTTTATGATTTTCAGTATTTTGCCTTTAATTTTTTCTTGAATAAAAAATATATATTTTGGAGACGCATTAGAAAATGGTATTTCCTATACTGTACTTACATTTCATTCTGCCAGAAAGGTTATATTGTTAACTCTCAAATTAGCTAATTAAAGTTGCGCTGCAAGTTTTAAAAGAGCTTTTTGTTAAATCAGCTTTGGCGTTTGCGTCACAGCGTAACTCGGGGCGTTCGTGCTTTGAATGTACAAGTTTTTAACGTATCGAGAAAGGTGAAACGGTGTTTCAATTATGGTAACATAAAAACAAAAGACATGAAATAAAGAACTTCATAATATAAGCTAGATTATATGCTATCTAAAGTGAATATTCTTTATTTGTAATTCATCATCATCACCAGCTCACTATACGTCCCCACTGAGGGGTTCGGAGCCTACCCTAAGTTAGGGTGACTAGGTGATAGTCAACCACGCTGGCCAAGTGCGGGTTGGTTGACTTCACACATATCTTTGAATTTCTATGCTGATATGTGCAGGTTGCATCACGATGTTTTCCTTCACCGTAAGAACGTCGGGTAAATTATGTACATATGAAATTCGAAAAATTGAAAATCACATTGGTACATGGCGGGATTCGAATCCAGGACCTGTAAGATTACAAGTCAAGTGCTTAAACCCCTGAGCCACCGACGCACTACTACATATTTGTAATTGGCTGAACAAATTAGTAAAATTCTTTTGTTACGAACGTAGCACATGAAATCTATTGATGCTTTAAATTGTTTGATGTTTATTTGTTTATCATAGATTTTATCTGCCGATGATCTACCAAAGGCTATATCTAGATATTGTTAAGACAGACAGTTTTTTATATCATAAGGTGGCAAACGACCAAGCGACCATCTGAATCAGCCAAAATGGCGAAGTGACTGCTGCCCATAGACATCCGCAGTAGCGGATACCCTTAATCGACGGAGGAGGAAACGGACTTGAAGAGGATATTTCCCCTTCCTATGCGTCTTCTCCACCGTCAGTTCTACGTTCCCTTCCCATCGTTTTCTTACAAGGAAAAAGGTGGGAAGGAAAAGGGAGTAGAGTCGGGCTTCTGGAACCATATTCATCAGATGAAACGCGGAATTGTTCCCACTTCTCGCCTGTCTTCTGTGTGTTAGTGGTATTACACCGGGCAATCCATTCGTGCAAAGATGTTAAAGCGAGCTGTACCACTGTCAAAAGATAGATGCCACATTGGCCATCCTCGTATTGATGTGTCGGAGTTTGAAACTCAATATCCATAAGTGCATTGCCATATTGTACTCGTAGTGTTATATTTAATAGTAGACACAGATTATGTGACATTTCTACAGCTAAATACTGTATAAAACGAATTACCGTACCGTAACATCTCTAAAACAATACTTTGTGAACATTTCAAATGTCAGCGTGCATTATGTCCGTCCGTGCGTACATCGCTCGCTGTTCCCGCCGCAGACCGCGAGAGTTATAGGTTAATAATTCTCACAAATTACACGAACCACGTGCTTCTATCCGTTAATGCTCTACACTGCTGTTAGTCGATGACCGCAAAAATAATTGTTAGATTAACGTTTATGGTTGTTTACACAAGCGCAAGTAATGTTGAAACCAATGGATTTGATTTATTTGACATTTGTTTTGCTTTTTAATATGTTATAACATAATAAACAAATGTAATGCAGAAGGATTAAATGCTCGCATCTTTGATTAAACACAATTATTTAGTCGCGCCTTGATGCCTATGAGATTATATTGTCCAAATAAACAGTTGAATTTGCTGCGCAACAATCGACAATCGCACAGTTGTGCGCGCGCTCTAAATCAGAGAGCTCAGTAGCAGTGGTAGAGCCCGCTTTAATATCTTCGCACGAATGGGTCGGCTCGCCCGGTGCAATACCACGACCACACAGAAGACAGGCGTGAAGCGGGAGCAATTCCGTGTACAGTCTGATGAGTGTGGTGCTGGAGGTCTAATTTTAGTCCCTTTTTCTTTCCACCCTTTTCTTAAGAGGAAAGGATGGGAAGGAAAAGTGGATTTGGCAGCGGAGGAGACGCATAGGAAGGGGAAAATATTTATGTGTCTCCTCCTCCGTCGATTAAGGGTAGGCAACGCATCTGCAATTGCGGATGTCTATGGGCAGCGGTCGCTTCGCCATTTGGCGGATTCAGGTGGCCGTTTGTTCGTTTGCCACCTTGTAATTAAAAAAAAAATCGGCGTGTAAAAATTATGGAAGACGGTACTATTTGTAGTACAAAAAGTTAATAATTAATCGAAGGCGATCTTTCAAATAGTGTAACTTCTTAGTTCGTAAATAAAAATCCAAAGTTTCTACACATAGCATCATTAACGGAGGTTATAATTATTTCCAGATCTTTCTTTTTAACTCCGCATTGGGTGAAATCGTAGGCCAAAGCTAGGATCTTTTCTGGTTGTAACCAACGATATTTAATCATAAAACGATTATTATTATTATTAAAAAGGTTGCTTTTAAATGTAAATGTATACAAAATCTGATCAAACAGACATCCATTTCCATATCGAGGGTAATTGACGTCGCCGGATATTACGTGCCTCGTGTGGCCAACTTCACGATGCAAGTTTATTTACTACCAAGAGAAAACAGTATAGCAGTAGGAAGTTCTTTTTTTAAGTATCACTAATCCTTGTTTCCATACTACCATTTAAATCTAATCTGTAGGATTATATTACATTAGTAACGAAATTTTAAAGTCATGTTATGATGAATGACGTCCCCACAGAGTTACAAATCCTCTCAGAGGGACTCAAGTCTTTTATAAATTGAAGGTAGATCTAAATCAACGACACCGGCGTAATCTACTAATATTGTAAATGCAAAAGTTTGCATGGATCGATTGATGTTTGTTAGCTTGTAGTCTAAACTGCTGAACCTGTCTCGATGAAATTTGGCATAAATATAGAAGGCATCCTGGAACAAATATGCTAATTACTAAGTTATTTTTAAAGTCGCGGGCGAAAGCTGGTGCTGATACATTTTCTAAAAAAATACTCAATTTTGAAGCCATTAAATAGTCTCATTTTATAATATGCTATTGTGTTTTAATAGAATAGGTTTTCTTCACTTAGACCTTGTTCAAAATATTGACTAAGCACGGTATTTCGGCATACTCAAGTTACACTACACTTGTGTTTCTAATCACACTTCAACGGAAATATAAGCTTCTGAAAGCGCTGTTGAACAGCTTTCTGCCTCGGGGAGAACTTTAGTGTCACTGATACAACATAATAACGTTTTTTCTCGACCAATTCTCATATAGTTTGGAAGCGTTTGTACTTTCAGCTTCACTTAAACACCGTCAAAGATTTTTTTGAATCAGAAACAATCCTATTCAAATATAAATGGATTTTAAGTCCGAAAAGGTCAGTATACCTTATTAATATTATAAATGAGAAGGATGGATGGATGTTTTTTGGAATTTGTAGCCTGAAATGCTGAACTGATCTCGATGAAATTTGACACAGATATAGAGGATAGTCTGGAAGAACACATAGGCTACTTAATCATGTTTTTGTTATTTAATTCCACGCGGACGGTTTCGCGGGCGAAAGATATGCTTTTAATAATTTGGATTACACATATTGCGATATACCGATTAACGTTTAGGACAAACAAACTAGTGCTTGACCACAATCCCACAATACGTTTGAATGATGATGCGAACTAGTTTAGTGTAAATCTGTTTAATTAAAAACACTGAATGGAAATATTATTGGAATGTTGTATTGTTACTAAATTAAATTTAAAATACAGAAATAGAATAAACAATAAGTAGGCATACAACAGATAGACAAAGATAACTTATAATTGAGCATATTTCTGAATCTAAAGAGTTAATTAATTAAGTCAGGTCTCATTTTCTATTAACCACAGGGACTCAGTGCTTCGAGTTTCTCTTTAAATTATGCTTTGTTAAGTTACAATTAAAGTGATTGAAGTAACAATGACTTAAGTTATTTGATCTTTACAATGACAACACTTTAATTTGGTTACTTCTTGCACATTTCTTTTTTTTAACTCTTTTCGTAGCACCGTTTGAATTGGTCCTACGAGTCGGATAGTGTTACATTGAGATGATGCATATAAAACATTAGGTATATTTGTGTACTAACTAGTTATACACATAACTATAATATGTACCGTTAAATGTCTTAACTGAGCTAATATTTATATAGCGGTTGGTAAGTCTTGTTCCACGGCTGTTTACTCTCGCCGCACGCTCACATAAAATCAACATTGAATTATTCTATGCGCGCAGAATTTACACAAAGCTGTACACGTGATGTACCTGATTGACACGTGTGGGCTTAAAAGGGCATATAACAGGCCTATGTACGTTGTAACTCGTCTTCATACTCGATATACTTGTCGTTTCTTTATGTTAAATCTCTTAACCACAAAGATAGATATGGCGAAAGAACGAAAGAATAATATATTTTAGACTTTTTAAGTTGTAATTAGATTATCGATTTAGCATACCTTTAATAACCATTAATCAATGCAGTTGTAGGTTATTTTTGGACCACAGTAAGTCGGTTTTTTTTCATTTAAGTTCAGGTTAAGTTGATAAATGAACAGATTTATTTATGATGTTTATTATAACAATAATTTAATGTTGTAATTACGTTTGTCTAATATTCCTGATTAAGATTATGCAGATGACGATGTAGTTAGGTGACGTTAATGTCTTCGCTAATTAATAGGGTTCGTGCAGGTACTAACCGCGCTGCACACTAATTACATCTAATGTGATTTGACAATGAATATAAGCTGACAGATGAATAGCAGTATTATAATACAATGAGTTTTTGATTGAATCAAAGTGTTAACGTTTGCTGAGTATTGTGCAGGTTAAAGGAAAGGCTTGTCGATTTTAATATTTATAGGAGAATTTTTATTGTTAAAGAAAATATAATATTGCACATGCAAGAAAATTGGTTACATATTTTTTATATTGTTGTGTATCTATACGTTGTTTTCCTTTTTTATGAGTTATTTTTTAATATTATATAAATCTCAGTTACTGTTTCTCAAATAATCCCGTCAGTCCAGTGTAAAGTTTAACTTACTCAAAAGCTTCTAATCCAAGCTTTTGCGTCAGAAACATTGCATCGCAATTTCCAGATTTAATAAACTTTACGTACTCATAACTTTGAACTCTGAAAACATTATACAAGGCTTAAACAGTATATAGTATGTTGTTGATTGATGTTGAATTGCTGAAGTTTCAATTTATTTATTACTAGCTGTTCCCATGCGACTTCATCCGCGTGAAATTATAAAAACTTTATTTCATTGTTTACCTACATTTGTCAAATTATCAATTGCAAATGACATGACATGACATGATGACAAACCATGGCAATATTGCTTCCTTGATGTTGGCAACTTATGGTCTCTTTCCCAGATTAGGGTTTTTATCCCAAATACTTACCCCCTAAGTTTAATAGCATGAAAATATATAGTCTAAAGCGTAACGTAAGTGTAGGGCTTTTTATTAAAAAAAGTATTATTCAAAAATATGCTGTAATTGCTGACATCTTAGGCAACAAAGAAGTGTGTGTTTATGCTTTATTATATTAGATAACCTAGCAATTCATTAGTGGTAGGTTAAACTAAATTTAGAAAGAGTAAAACTCGAGTTACGTAGTTTAGAAACGCATTTATCAAACCAAAAACACTAACGAATGGTTAAACTTAGCTATTAAACTGGCCATCAGGCTTATATTTTACGTTAAAAGAGTATTTTTTATTCTAAAAATGAAGTATGGGTCTCGAAAGAAGAGTTTAAATCGATTTTTTGTAAATTTCAAGGGATTATAAACCTTAACAGGAAAATGTACTAATAATAATTAACAGTAAAAAGGATTTTTTAATTTCCGGACAACTATTAAAAGAACAAATAGAGAAACCAAGCGGTGGGAACACCAAGGTGATAGACGACGACCATGGACATCAGCAATACCAGAGGAATAAAACATTGCGGGGAAATGTTTATGATAAACAAAATATTAGCTAAACCAATCAACAAAAATCTCTTATATGTATTAAGACAATAATAAAAGGTAAATTTTATAAAGAAGTACGCAATTTCAATGTTATAAGAATAAAAGTTTAGTTAGGTGTTTGCATGTCCCTAGAGGGATGTTCGCTCTACATTTCATCGCGTATTATTGTCTCGGATTACTTTTGTTTTTGCCTATTTATCTCAGACTCTTGTTTCGTTTATTACGAGTGTTTGCGCGACGTCAAGATAATTTTAGTTTTTATGTTAGCAAATAAAATAGTTTTGATTGTGTTTGTTTTTAATGTTCTGCGGTTTTGTGAAATAAGTAAAGAGTGAGTAAGCGATAACACGTATGCTGAAACGAATTTTTAATACTCCGCTTCGTAAGCGTCGCCTTTTAAGGGAATTTGGAGTTTAAACGTGGTCTTATCATTTAAATGTCGTTTCAGTATACGGCTGCTCGTAAAGATATGTATTGGCAATTGTGTAGAATTGTAGATTAATTGCTCATCGAAATCCAATAAATATTAAAGTTGATAAATAATATTGATTCTTGTACATAATTCGAATATTAATTAATATTAAAGCAAAAAGCATTTTATATCAAACTAGCGGCTTCATCCGCGTGAAATTATAAAAAAAAATATTTCATTGTTTACCTACATTTGTCAAATTATCAATTGCAAATGTCAAAATGACATGACATGATGACAAAACATGGCAATCTTGCTTCCTTGATGTTGGCAGCAACTTATGGTCTCTTTCCCACGTTAGGGTTTTTATCCAAAATATTTACCCGTAAGTTTAATGGCGTGAAAATATATAGCCTAAAGCGTGACGTAAGTGTAGGGATTTTTATTAAAAAAATAATTATTCAAAAACATGCTGTAATTGCTGACTTCTTAGGCAACAAAGAAGTGTGTGTTTACGCTTTATTATATTATAATAAAGAAAGATAAAGTATAGATATACCTTATCTAATAAAACGACATTCATATTTAGATTTCATGTAAAATTTAGTATTGAGGCTAAATCTTTTATTCAAATTCAAGTTATAAGGGTCCGAGAGGGATATTCCTAACTTTGATTTTTTCAGGTAGATTTATTGTATTGTATGTATATAGGGTCAGACGGAATGTTCGAAATATGATCAAGAAAAATTAATAATTTTTTTGCAACCTTTACGGACAACAAAGGCCTAACTTGAAATTAGTTTTTTTTTAACATCAGTGGAGTTTTTTAATGCCTCTTTGCAAACATACCTAGATTAGAGTATCATTAAAAATTATTCGCAAGCCAAAATTATGTTTTAGTTGGATAGATAATTTTGTTCCTCAATACAAAAAACCTTAAAACTTACAATATAGAAGTTGTAAATATTTTCGTAGTAAATGAAAAAGGCTTGTAATTACGCTATTTCTCGTTTATTTAGTGTCGGTGGAGATAAGAATAATGAGGCTTCTCTGTCGTTACCAGCGCCCTCTGACGGGAGAATGATTAAAATCTGAGCAACTTAATCACGAGATTGCCAACGTCGCTAAACCTGTGTACTTTCAGGTTACCATGTTGACAGTTATAACTTAAAACATTTTATGTTTTGTACTAAAACATGAATAGAAATATAATAATCCTCTCTATATTGCAAATATGGAACTGATTCCTTTGCGTACAAAATGATAGTGAAGGCGAATGACGCAACCGTAGGCCAATATTTTTATGTTATTGGTTCGGCCATATCCTTCTAAACTAAATCGTATCAGGAGGTAAATTGAAATTGCTACTCAGATAAATCTATAGTAGACTTGAAGTAAAATTATTAAGTATAATTTTAGAATACCAAAGGTATAGAAGGATTGTGTGAAAAAGGATATATGTTTAAGAAGGGAATTCTGATATGACGGCTGTTAGTAGAACACTACATACTATGCTGACCCTCTGTAAGGACAGGAGGTGATAGAAAAATGCCTGTATATAATTTACTTTCCTGTGTTCATATAAATTTTGTATTCATTATTATGACGTCAGAAATACATCTTATTAATATTATAAATGCGAAAGTTTAGATGGATGGATGGATGTTTGTTAGAGTTTGTAGCCTAAACTGGTGAACGGATTTCGTTGAAATTTGGCACAGATGTAGAGGATAGTCGGGAAGAACACATAGGCTGCTCACTTTTGTTTCTTTTTTAATTCCACGCGGACCGAGCCGTGGGCGAACGCTAGTATATTAATATAGTTTTTACCAAGTGTATGTATCTTGTGGTAAAGGACTTATTCTGTGAAATATTCCCAACCAGTTGGCGTATCTGTCTTGTTAGTTATTAAAAAATTATTAATGTACTAGCTGTTCACGTGCGGCTTCATCCGCATGAAATTGTCAAAATTTTATTTTATTGTTTACGTTCGTCAAATTATCAATAGCAAATGTCAAAATGACATGACATGATGACAAACTATTGCAATATTGCGTCCTTGATGTTAGCAGCAACTTATGGTCTCTTTCCCACATTGGGGTTTTTATCCAAAATTGTTACCTCCTAAGTTTAATGGGGTCAAAATATATAGCCTAAAGCGTGACGTATGTGTAGGGATTTTTATTAAAAAAGGAATTATTCAAAAATATGATGTAATTGCTGACATCTTGGGCAACAAAAAAGTGTATGTTTACGCTTTATTATATTAGTATAGATTGTTTCCATATACAAATACATTTTAATATATTTGTATCGTGTAGATGAAAACTATTCATCAGATTGTAGAAAAACTGTTTCTATACGTGAATTTCCAGTTCTATAGTCTTTGTTATTTTTTCCGTTAGATTTTTGTAACATTTTCGATCAGTCGATACTTGGTGCGGTAATCCCGCTTTCGTTGAAGGTGTTTTATCAGAGGATTAGCAGCACTCGAGCTCAATAGAGCCTCGTAATTGGATTGTTTTCGAGCGAATTGATGGAAACGTTTTTTTATCGTTGTTTTGTTCAATGTAACAGGTATGGTTTACGTAAATATATATGTAAGATAATACTGTTGGGGAAGCAGTCATGAGTTTAAACGTTATTATTATGAACTACGAGTATATCATAACACCACACTTTTAAAGAAGAAGGATTTATATATATATATATATATATATATATATATATATATATATATATATATATATATATATATATATATAT
>LD700005.1:1968884-1979780 GCA_003118335.3 Papilio memnon | reverse complement strand
AAATTATGTTTTACAGAATGAAATATTATACAAGGAGAAAGATGGAAATAGACTATTAGTTGTACCTAAGAAAATTTGATATTGTTGCCCCTCAAATAGTAAGTCTTCATTCATTACTTTGTTATTTGATACATTTTTGGAATTTATGTGCGTATCCTCCTTCATCAATTATGTTTAGGCAATGCATCCGCTATCGCGGATATCTATGGGCAGTGGTCGTTTCGCCATTTTAGCGGATTCAGGTGGCCGCTTGCTCGTTTGTCAACTTATGAAATAATAAAAAAAACACTGTTGGATTTACGATATATTAAATTAAAAATGACATTGTTCTTATGTTTTTATTTTTTACATTGTTTGTGATATGAAATTAAGATAAAAATTATTTTAATACCTAGAAATTATAGTGAATGATAGAAGTTTTAATTCTTTCAACGTACAATTTAAAACAAAACAGATAGGAATGTAATTGTACGGAAGTGTACAAAGAAATATAATAACAGTGTTTTCTGCTCGCGTGCAGTGCTTTTTGTAATTGACATTAATCGCTCTTTCACACGAAGGTAGAACAGTGATAAAGAGTAGGGGAAAGTACAGTACTCCTGTGATTGAAGCACACCGTCCAAACAGTACTGTTCTGCGTTAGTTGCACTTTATAATTGGTCATACTGTACTGGCTCAATGTCTTTACCCTTGTGTGAAACTGGCGTAATACCTGCAACTTAGTAGTAAAATGTTTTTGCATTGTGGACTCTTTAAAATATAGTTTTTAATTACCATTGTAAATATGTGTATATAGCTTATTATTTTCTACGATTCTTGTGATTTCGCATCACCGATGATGAATAATAGATGGCGTTAGTAGTACTAGTGTAGTCCTGAAATTATTTTTACTGCGTACATTTTCTTCGAATTAATATTTCTCTAACTAGAATGATTTAAGCGTTTCATAGTTAATCTTAGTTTAAAGTTTCCTAACTTAAATGAATTATTAATAATCTAAATCTTTAAACCAAATATGTTTAATAGTTTTTATACCATATGGCAGCTATCAAATAAGCTATTAAATCGGTTCATAAATCGCAGATAAATACCGATTGAATTGAAGCCTCTTTAATTCTTAATTCGTTTCAGAATAATATTGCGAATAAATTAATGAAATCACCAATATAAAATCATAATTCGTATATCTTTAAGCTTACACAAACGCAGGATAAGTCATTGTGAGTCTAGATAGGGCTTAGTTTTCCATTTATGTCCCATTGTTGTAGATTTACGACGCAATAAAACATTCTACTTTAGCTTTTATTTATTTCTTCCTTATAATATTTGTATTGTTTTAGATAAATGAAGTGACAAGTGTAAAACAATGGGCTTGAAAATTATGCAATTTTGTTACATTAGAAATGTTTAGCAAATCTTACTTATATTATAAATGCTAAAGTGCTGAATAGATCTCGATAAAGTTTGGCATAGATGTAGAGGATAGTCTAGAAAAACCCATGGACTACTTACTAATTTTTTATTTAATTTCGCGAGGAGGGAGCCGCAGGCGAAAGCTAGTAAAATATAAATATAACAGTCTCCATCAACTAATATAATCCGAACGATATTCTTAATATTTGTAAAATTTAGAGGAAAGTAAATTTAAATCGATTGGTAGGTGTTTTGTATGGTGCCGGCTGGGTTGCGGAAGATTCCGTAAGTGTTCCCGTAACCCAGCCACAGGCGGACAGAAGGAACACCGCTGGGTTTTTATTAGGTATTCCATTCTCTATGGCCGGCGAGTCTCACATACCCCCCCTGGTACCGGGGGGGGGTATGCGTAAATGCATTTTCCCAGCGAGAAAAAAAGGTGTTTTGTATGGTAAACCTTAAAAACATATTATGAACGGCCATTCTATACTAAGCATGTCTGACCAGTAAAATGGTGTATAAAAAGGTATTTTCTCTTAGGAAAAGTGTACAATCAAATGTGTCCAATTCGCAGTCTCTCGGAGGACGATTTTCGGATAAGCCTCTATGAATACCGCTACTACAAGCCACATGTTTTCTTAGGACCGTACTTAAATTTGAATACTCATGTCAACAGCACATATGCTTTTGTATAACTTAAGCCAGGCTTTCATTGCCGTATATTGCTTAGATATATATTCGCTTTCGCCCGCGACTCCGTTCTCGTGGAATTGAAAAAAACAAAAGTGAGTAGCCTATGTGTTCTTCCAGACTATCCTCTACATCTATACCAAATATCATCGAAATCCGTTCAGTCGTTTAGGCTACAAACTCTAACAAACATCCATCTAAACTTTCGCATTTATAATACTTTACATTATTATGAATATATTTACATTTTGTTTATATTTCATTAAAAGATATCATTTTTCGTCTATTGCATTTAAAACATTGACTGTATTGCCCCAAAAAATAAGGACATGTTTAGTTAGACACGTGTTTTAATTTTTTGACTGCTGCTGATTGATGTTATTTATTAAAACGTTCTTTAACTTTAAATGTTTCACTATAAACATGTGTAAACACACTACTTCGGTAAAAGCTTTAATAATTATCTAGATCGAATTTCGCAATGTTTCAATAACAATGATGTGTCAATAATCTGCACCTGGATTTTTTTTATACGATAAGGTGGTAAACGAGCAAGCGGCCACATAAATCCGCCGAAATGGCGAAGCGACTGCTGCCCATAGACATCCGCAATTGAAGATGTGTTGCCTACCCTGAATAGACGGAGGAGACGTACATAAAGAGGATATTTCCCCTTCCCATGCGTCACCTCCACCGTCAAATCCACTTTCCCATCAAATCCTTTCCTTATAGGAAAAGGGTGGAACGGGAAAGGGACTAAAATTGGGCCTCCGGCACCACACTCATCAGACGAAACGCGGAATTGCTCCCACTTCACGCCTGTCTTCTGTGTGGTCGTGGTATTGCACCGGGCGAGCCGACCCATTCGTGCTAAGATGTTAAAGCGGCTCTACCACTATTAAATGGACGGATGGAGTTACAAAAATATTAACATATGTTTATATTAAAATCAATTTAAAACGTTGTAATAATTATTAATATTAAGGTCCAATATTTATTTACACAATTATTTACTTATCGTAAAGTTTACGTAATATTTGTATTCGTTCTTCGATCGATGTTGACGTGTTGTGAGCTAGTTTGATAGTTATCATAAACAGCTAAACCGGCTTTTCGCTTACTTTACGACGCGGTGTTAAATTTAGCAGTTTCGCTTATAATGGCTTCACCGATAATTCACGGTAAATTAAAACATTTATAGCAGTTTTAATAATAACTCTATTATTTTATGTTCGCATTCACATTCTGTGTTACCTTTATCATATCTACGGTGGTTATGCTGTAATCTTTACTGTGATTATAGTCAAAGCATGATTTTCTGGAATATTCTAAATATGAATTTTTGCTAATCTTGAAGAGTGAAATGCCATTCTATTCTTTTTTTTTATACGAAAACGTGGCAAACGAGCAAGCGGCCACCTAAATCCGCCGAAATGGCGAAGCGACCGCTGCCCATAGACATCCATCCGCAAATGCAGATGCGTTGCCTACCCTAAATCGACGGAGGAAGAGACGCACATAAAGAGGATATTTCCCCTTCCTATGCGTCTCCTCCACCGTCAAATCCACTTTCCCATCTAATCCTTTCCTTATAAGAAAAGGGCGGAACGGGAAAGGCTGTAGGGCTATTCGTAAAGTTCTTCAGAATTCATAGCTTTTATTGGTTTGTTAATTATAAAAGTACAGGCTAAAATATTGTTTATTAGTATCACCTGATTGAAATTATACTTATATTATACTAGCTGTTCCCGTGCGGTTTCATCCGCATGGAATTATAAAAACTTTATTTGATTGTTTACATTTGTCAAATTATCAATTGCAAATGTCAAAATACCAATTACCTATGGCAATTTTGCTTCCTTGATGTTGGCAGCAACTTATGGTCTCTTTCCCACATTGGGGTTTTTATCCAAAATATTTACCCCCTAAGTTTAATGGCGTGAAAATATATAACGTAACGCGTGACGTAAGTGTAGGGCTTTTTATAAAAAAAAGAATTATTCATAAATATGCTGTAATTGCTGACATCTTAGGCAACAAAGAAGTGTGTGTTTACGCTTTATTATATTAGTATAGATGAATGCGAAACTTTGGATGAATGGATAGTTTGTTAGGACGTATTTCCAAAACGACTTAACCAATCTTGACATGATCCAAAGATGTAAAACGAAGCATGGAAGAAAACGTAGGCTAATTATAGTGTTTTTTTTAAGTCGCGGGCAAAAGTTAATACACAATTAAGCGATGAACTTAATTAAAATTTGAATGATTTAATAGAGCAATTTGTATTATATTCTATATATAAAAGCTGTATTGTGCATCCGCAGTGTAGATAAGGCGATAGTTCCGGACGCTCCGCACGCTATCTGACGATGCATTCAGTGCAATAAACTCGCATTGCACCGACGCCTTTTCATAACGTTGTTTGCTATGATGAATATAGTGCGAAGAGTTATAAGGTGATTTTATTTACGTTGCCGCCAATTGTCTGGTGATAACTATTTTTTGGTTTTAGGTTCGAATTAAACATTCGGTTTGATTACTGTCGAGAAGTTGCTACAAGCATTAAGTTTAGTTTGGACTGTCACTAGAAATGTATGTAAATTAATGCTATAATATTTTTAGTGTTATATATGGGTTAAGCTTGTTAAAATGGTATTTTCTGCTATGAAAATATGTGATTTTCTATTTGTCATTTAAAAAAATTAATCTTTTTCGATTATTGCTTATTAATAAGTTTACTTGCTTGTTGAATAACATTTAATTCATTTTATATAATACTTATGGCGACTTCAACGGGATTGAGTTTTTATTTTTAACTCTTTGTTTGGCTTTCGTAGTTAAATTGCGATGCTTAATAAAGCTGTAAATTGCGAAGCGATGTTAGTGTCGCTTCAACTTGGATTAGCGGTTTTGGAGCAGCGAATGCAAACTTCTCTGTGGCTGAAAGCTCCGGCTAGACGTAAAATGAATAAAGCGCATTTTGATTAAGGCGTCTTCGAGCAATGATCAAGAATAATGCTGTCGAATTAAGTTATGTTAAGTATCTGTGCTAACCAATGTATAATCTAAAGAGAATATAGTCTGTCTCTCTAATTATGAATTAAATAAAAGACATGTTCTTTTTCTGCGAACAGTATTTTAATGGGGGAATCAAAAATCATTCAGGACATAGTGGACTAAACTTACAAACTATCAAAAAGTTATAAAAGAAAATTAAAATATAGAAGTAATATCTAACGGCGTTAGTTGGCGATTGAGGTCCGCCCAGAGTGCCTGGTTAAGGGGTGCTGCAAGTTTGCGAATTATCCTCTTGAAAGGGCTCCCCCTGTTCATAGTAAAAAAGATGGCACCATGTCAATGTCACCCAGGATCCAGACATAAACTTAATCTATACTAATATAATAAAGCGTAAACACACACTTCTTTGTTGCCTAAGATGTCAGCAATTACAGCATATTTTTGAATAATTCTTTTTTTAATAAATAGGGCACACTTACGTCACGCTTTAGGCTATATATTTTCACGCCATTAAACTTAGGGGTAAATATTTTGGATAAAAACCCTAATGTGGGAAAGATACCATAAGTTGCTGCCAACATCAAGGAAGCAAGATTGCCATAGTTTGTCATCATGTCATGCCATTTTGACATTTGCAATTGATAATTTGACAAAATGTAGGTAAACAAGGAAATAAAGTTTTTATAATTTCACGCGGATGAAGCCGCATGGGAACAGCTAGTATGTGAATGTATGAAGTTTTTCTTCTTTTGTTTTAACGGCAAGACCAATTCAGAAGAATGGGATAAGATATTTGATATATCTGATCTGATCAGGGATAGTAGTACCTAGTATATTTATAATTTAAGTAATAAAATTAAAATGAAATTGCGGTCTATATGATGTAGGTCAGTGAAAGGAAGTGCAGGAGAGCTCGCCGACACGGACAAATGCCTCGCGCTTGTGCAACGAATGGGCCACTTTATCAAAATGCAGCGAACTTTTTTATAATCAACAAGAATTATACTCACTCTGAAGACAAAACACGCTGCTCGTTCTTTCGTAATACGAATACGAGCTTTCATTTCGACACCTTTCGAAATAAAGTTGTAGAAGTGACATAATGTCGTAATACTATTATGAAAGCGGTTTTTCAAGCGATTCATTACTTTTTTTAATAATAAATAATAACCTAATGTTACTCAATGATTAATTTAACTTTATAATGGTAAAAAAATTTTTGATCGGTTCAGTAGTTTTTGAGTTTACACGTTACATACAAAATTAATCTTTCTATCGATTTTGTTGTCTCTTTATTAAAATGCTAGCTGTTGCTGGCGACTACGCCCGTGTGAAATTAAAAAAGATAGCCTGACGGTGAAAGAATTTTCAAAATTGGCGTAGTAGTTTTTGAGTTATTTCAATACATACAAAAATATAAATCTTTCCTCTTTATAATATTAGTATAGATAAAATATCTTGTATATTAGTAATTAAGAATCTCAATGGCACGTGAAAGTTATTAATTTTTCATGCTTGAAATTTCTAAGCTAATGCCGATTTCCTGAGAGAAATGCAATTTAATTACGTTTTCCGACGTTCTCTGTGCGATTATTTTAAAGACATTCCATTTGAAGTCATATTTATTTATAATTGAAATTTGAAAATATTGATATAGTCTGGAAATATTATTTAACGATGTAGACGATTGATTTCTTCGAAGGTCTCTAAGGTATCCCAAAATCAGACATGAATTAATCATTGTTTCTGGACTATCGAAAACTAGCTATTGCTCGCGACTTCGTCCACAAATATAGCCTATGTTACTCAGCGATAACCTAGCTTTCTAATGGTGAAAGAATTTCTGAAATCGGCCCAGTAGTTTTTGAGTACTTGCACTAAACATGATATAATGCTTTTCTCTATAATATTTTATTCTATCTATATCAAACGACTTAGAAAATAATACTGTTTTGAACAAAAGACAAGCGAAATAATGGTGTAAAGTAAAGTGCGTTGTAATAAAAAACGTGACGAAATCTCTAGAGCCCTTCACGGTTCGTAACTAGCAAAAGATTCTCGTTTCTCATAACGTTTTCAGTGAAAAGGTCTTTTATTTTAGGAATACCGAATACGATACAAAGCTAGGAATATTATTATCACTTGACGTAATTATTGAATGAAACAAGTTTATCGTTTAGGCTGCGGTCATGAAAATTGCGACGGTCGGTGCACAGTGGGCTAAAGTCTCGGCTTACAAACATATTCAACCTGTGTTTTGAATGTCTATGTAAGCCGACATTTTACCCCACTGTGCACCGCAACCGTGGCCCGAGATCTTGTTATAAATCCATGAAAATCGAACATCAAACTAAACCTTAATTAAAAATTACTTTTTGGTCCAAGTCTAATAGCATCTAGTAATGTATATAATCGAAAAACACCAAAAAGATTTCGAGATGAAACAAAAGAGATATAAAGAGTTATTCGAACTCCATTTTTTTACTACTTTTCTAAATTTAAATCTCAACTCCACAGTAGATGTTTTGTATTAATATAATGTACTCTATGAAGGGAGAAAGAAGACAAATCAAATTACACTATTTATCAAAACTGATTCAGTCGTTTAGGCTGTAGGCCGACACAGCAAAATTTACATACATACAAACCTACATATATAAAAACAAACTCACATACGCGAGAGCAACACCCTCTTTGTCAGATAATAACGTGTTGTGGTTATTTTATAATAATATAGTAGATTTTAAATGCGAATCAATCTCATTGTATATCAATTTATTATGAACGATATATGTATGGAAACGAGCATTAAATGAAAACCCTCGGCAGAGTAATGCGGGCGCGGAGTAATGCGGCTCACCTCAAACATAAATGGCAACATGTGACGTCAACATTTGCGGTAATTGAAACGCATGAATTATTTAAGCGGAATTTAATATGTCGCAAATCCTATCATTAATTTTTGCATTATGTTAATAGTAAAACAAAATTAAACATAACCAATAACCTTACTATACAAAATGTATAATAAAATGTTACATATAAGGGTTTGTAATTTACAGGTCTTGGGTTCGAATTCCGTCAGGTACCAATATGATTCTCGATTTTTCGAATTTCATATGTATATAATTCACCTGACATTCTTACGGTGAAGGAAAACATCGTGATGCAACCTGCACATATCGGAGAAGAAATTCAAAGATATGTGTGGTTAACCAACCCGCAGTGGGTAGCGTGGTTGACTATGGCCTAGTCACCCTAACTTAGGGTAGGCTCCGAGCCCCTCGGTGGGGACGTATAGTGAGCTGGTGATGATATAATGCTGTTCTGTAGCTGATATTAATTTTATTCGAGATGTAAATATCACAGTACACTTCCACAGTCAGATTACTCGAAGAGAAATGAACAAAGACACAAAATATTGAACAAAGACAAAAGTTAAGACGTCAATTTTTTAGGAATATTTAGTCAGTGGAAACAGGGTTTATACAACCTGTGATAGATTATTGAATTACATTGTATTGGGACATCGGTTAGGTTATGTGTGTTGTGTTATTGTTTGCTGGTAACAAGACTTGAGATCAATTAAGTTGGCAACAATCGACGTCTCAACATGAACATCAAATTGCTTGTCGACAATACACCGACATGTGCACCTTGGCTTAAGATAATTCTATTATATTACTATTGAATATGGTTTCATGTTGCACCGAATTGTGATTTGAAAAATCTTATCTCATTTATTTAATCATCATCATCATCATCATCACCAGATAATATAAAAAAAATGTTGTGCGATTGTCAATTGTTTCGTAAACCATTCAACTGTTTATTTGCACAACTAAAAATCGTGTAGTGTGTTCACCTCAAATCAAAGCGTGATTTAATAGTTATTCGATAGTTTAGTCGAAGGTGTGCGCGCGCTCTTAGTCTCTTAGTGGTATGTTCTAAATATTCATTAAATTTTTAATACGTACGTATCAAATGATAATGCCAATACTTTCCTCTAAATTCGTTTAAAATTTTTACGTCCGACAGATTGTAAGCGGCGCTTGCGTAATAGTTTAAGATTCGTTTCAATATTTGGCCGATAGACATCTAAGTATCGAAACTCATTTTAAAATATCAATTGTACTTTACATTTTTAATCTTGCTTCTTACTAATATTATAAATGCGAAAGTTTAGATGGATGGATGGATGTTTTTTAGAGTTTGTAGCCTAAACGGTTGAACGGATCTCGAAGAAATTTAGCATAGATGTAAAGGATAGTCTGGATGAACACATAGGATACTCACTTTTGTTTTTTTTAATTCCATGCGGACGGAGTCGCGGGCGAAAGCTAGTTATACATAATTTCAATATTATTTAAACGAACACAATTTTTAGTTCAAATTTATTTTTCATTTGTTCAGTTTGTTTAGGCTAAGGTCGCATTGAAAACGGGAGTAATCAAAGGTCCGAAAGGGATGACCATAACTGTCTGGATATTGAGGTGGGCTTAGAAAACTAATATCCGAGGGTCCGATCACACCAATATTAGGTCTAGGGTTGATAAAATATTTGTTTGTCGAAGGACTGCTGAAAACATAACTTCATAATCTTCCTCAACTCCGGCTATTGGTAATGATGTAATGATTATAGTGAAATATTAGAGTATTTCTGACAAAGTGTCCCTCCCAGAAACATGCTAAAATAAAACTAACGAGAGCTATAGATGACGCCACTGTTATAACAATCAGCGTCGTACAGTCGTGTGTACATCTGGTTTTCGTATCTTACTTCTTTCTAATATCATAAATGTGAAAGTTTATATGGATGTCTATAGTCTATACTATATAGCTATAGCTAGTCTATACTAATATTATAAAGAAGAAAGGTTTGAACTTTTGGATTTTTGTATGTATTCGATTCACGTAAAAACTACTGGGCCGATTTAAAAAAAGAATCACCGTTAGTAAGGTATCTGTAAGTAACATAGACAATATTTTTAATTTCATGCAGACGAAGTTGCGGGCAACGGCTAGTATACATGGAATTACACTGAACAGTATTTATTTCGTAATGAAATTTCTTTAACTTTGTATTGTTCGTTTGTGCTGAGGCGTGAAAGTGTTCGCGTGTCGGCTGCACATTAATCGAGTTCGCAAACTTTAGCACTAGTGACACTCACGAATGAGTATTTAATCTCGCAACGAAACTTGCATGTCAAAATAAGAATGTCACAAAAAGAACAAAACAAAAGAAACTTCTATGACTAGTAAAGCTTAGAAAAAAATATGGCATTACGAGATGTTGCCAGCGACTTAGCCAAGCAACATTTAAAAAAATAAAACTAACTTAATAACCTATGTGTTTATCCAGACTTTATTTTACACCTAGATCAAATTTCATCTAGATCCATACAAACAAACTTTCGAAGTTACGAGTATATCGATAAGATTATTATCAACCTTAGAGCTTAATACGAATAGAAGAACGTATAGTCTAGATTAATTCCAGTACAGTAACTTATGGCTCTCCCTCAGCTTCTTCTGGTTATATTTTTTTTTCACCGACAAGTCTATCTTTAGGCGATATTTTTCAGAGAAATCCTCATCTTACTCGATCCCAATCTCGGTTTGTCATCGACTAAGCGATACTTCACACTCAATGGTACCTCTATCACAAATATATCCATGAGTTGAACGAATTCGTAACGACCTAGCCCGCTTACGTACTTTTATGGCCGCGAAAGGTATGCCTATCGCCGAACAGTTTGGATTTCGCGCCAA
>LD700005.1:1935547-1962763 GCA_003118335.3 Papilio memnon | reverse complement strand
GGTCCGAAACTGGTCGGTGCCTACACCGGAGTGTTTTCACGTGAGTTTAGCCGTGTTATAACTCATATAATGGAAAATACTTTACTTGCTTGTCTTTGAAGTATGACTTGGAAATAAGCTCCTATATAATGCGATACAATATTACTTCTTACTATAATAATATTATAAATGCGAATGCTTAGATGGATGTATGGATGTTTGTAGAGTTTGTAGCTAACTGCTGAACGGATCTCGATGAAATTTGGCATAGATGTAGAGGATAGTAAGGAATAACACATAGGCTACTAACTCTTGTTTTTTTATAATACCACGCGGACGGAGTCGCGTGTGAAAGCTAGTATGAACAATACATTAAATGTTCAATTCATAGTTAACATAAATGTAATTCAATTCCGTACGAACAATTCTAGTAATAACATTAAGCTACTGCCCTAAATCCGAGATAGTAAAGAGGTTTAGGGTCATAAATCAAAGTGGAAATTAACGCGGACCGTGATAAATTAATATGTTAAAGATATCATTCTTACTTGGCTCCGAGTTACGACTTGGAAAATGAAATTAAAGTCAAATGGAAAAACATTAATTGATAAATGAATTCTTTAAACTCTGGATTGTAAGGGCGGAGATACATATACCAGTAATCGAGTAGCAAGCCAGTTACTGGTGTAGTCCTTAAACATATGTTCATGACACATTATCGTACCCCTTTCCTTTCCACTCTTAACTTGCATGGCCCTACTTGTCAAAATTCAAATATCGTACTAGCCTTTGATATTTCTCACATGATGCAAGTGTTGTATGTTGTTTAGTCAATACTAGCTGTTGCACGCGACTTCGTAAGTAAATATTAAAAAATATAGCTTAAGTTACTCACCGATAACGTAGCGTTTTATGGTGAAAGAATTATTGAAATCGGCCCAGTAGTTTTCGAGTTATTTCAATACATAAAAACATACAAAAATGTTAATATTTCCTCTGTATAATACAAGTATAGATTACTTAAGGCAATTTAAATAAAGCATAACATTTTACTAACTATAATGTTTATTAAAATGCAGGAACAAAAATAAAATTTTCTTAGAATATAAATTAGACAATTAATATGAAGAAACAGGAGAAAAATGATCTTGACATAGCGCGGTCGGCGGTCGCTTGCAGCTGAATAAATAGAGATAGACGCTACGATGAGGAGTTTTTTCCTTACATTAAAGTTTTTCTAAACACAAAATTAAACAAACTTGTATAATAAATACATTAGAATGTATCATTGATATGACAAATTAATTTTGACGTCTAAACTTTTATGTTTTAGCCCGAATTATAAGAATGTCTGTGAATGAACGTGTGTGATATGACCTTGAATTGTGACATTACAACGTCCTAACGGCGTAACCAATTATGAAAATTACAGTGTTACTCGATTTATTTTGTTCCCTTGGGTACAGTTACAGGAGATTAGGATTCCAATTTATTTAGGATGAAATTAAAGTATTAACACATATTTAAATTAGACAGATTTTAACCGAGACGGCTATTGTAGAGCATAAAAACACATAGAAAAGTTTGTTTTCGTAATCTGACTATTTTCATATTTAATTTTACCATTTCTTAAAGGTCTTATCTAGATAATATAGGTCTGTGGACCGCCGTCTGTGTAAATAACGCCGTGGACGTATTTATTTCTGTTTCGTAATTCAAGTGCGTTTCTCTTAACATAAGAAAACAAGTAATGGTTGGTGTTTACGAGACAAATTCACAGAATTTATCGTCTAAAGTAAACTAACTAACTAAGATAATGTTTAACTTGAGTTAAATGTGATTAGTTTGTGACCCAATAACGTCTTATAAATCAATTAACAGTTGCACGCGCGAAAATGCATGACTCATTGTTGCGTTCTGTCTGAGCCGAGGGTGCGAGCGAGAACGAAAAACAAGCGATAGAGAGGCAAGATCAGGCTAAGCGTTCGGTTTGTGTCCTAATTTTATCCTATGTAAATCGATTATACATGTCATTTTTATTTACTATTTAATATCTTCATTATCTATCGAGGATATTTCTTCACAATAGAACAGTCTATGTTAACGTAAATGAGATCATTTCGTATTTCTTCTTAGTTTCTTTATCTCCAGTAATTGATCATAAAACATTGTTTTTGTTTTGTATAACTAAAGGAAGATAAGACGTTACAATGGAAATTTATTACAGACTAAATAAAGAAAAACGTAAGATAAATTAAGCTTGACATAATTCCAGTGAGACGCAGCTGAACAAATGTGCGGACTGAAAAACATGTTTATTTAGCTTCGCCATTATGCTAGTTTCACACGAGGACAGAAATACGATGCAGAACAGAAAACATTGCAGTATTGCAATTGTTTGAACCCATTATGTCATAGATATTCAAATAATTATAGGTGAATAGAGTGGACAATACGAGCAAGTTCCTTAAAACTTTTAAAGTATTACCCATAATCGTCAGTAAGTACAACTGTAGCCAGCGCCAATATAGACAACCAAAACTCTACCTGTATTAGATTTTTATATGTATTGGTTCATAATGTCCAGTCTATTGAAATATCACTATGTTAAATTTTATCAGTGGTAGAGCCCGCTTTAACACCTTAGCTCGAATGGGTCGACTCGCCCACCGCAATACCACGACCACACAGAAGACAGGCATGAAGTGGAAGCAATTCCGCGTTTCGTCTGATGAGTGTGGTGCCGGAGGCCCAACTTTAGTCCCTTTCCCGTTCCGCCCTTTTCTTATAAGGAAAGGTTTCGATGGGAAAGTGGATTTGACGGTGGAGGAGACGCATAGGAAGGGGAAATATCCTCTTTATATGCGTCTCCTCCTCCCTCGATTTAGGGTAGGCAACGCATCTGCAATTGCGGATGTCTATGGGCAGCGGTCGCTTCGCTATTTCAGCGGACTTAGGTGGCCGCTTGCTCGTTTGCCACCTTATGGTATAAAAAAAAATGTCTTTGCTGAACAGTGCCGTCTTGGCTTCGTGTGTTCAATACTGCACTGTACTCACTTATTGTACTACCTTCGTGTTTAAATAGAATTACACGAGATGCATTATGTAACGGAGCATTTCATATTAGAGCGCGCTCAAGGGGATGTTTTCCTTTTAAAATTCGTTCCTCATTTATATCCAGTTATAATACTAATTATAGTCAACCGCATTTGATCTTTTATAGTTCCATTGTATTGTGATATTCTTTTATAAGTTTAGAAGAAAATTAGTACCGCACTGGAGGACTAGCGCAACACTATATTATCGGCATAGTCGTCACGTTCCTGACAGCTGTAAATGTCATTAGACGTATTGAAATAGCGCGCCATCCTGTGATCAGTAGCTCTGATGTTTTAAGTTAATTACGCTAGTAACAATTATATTAATTGTTAAAAATAATATTTAAAATTAATTGAAAGAAAATCTTGAAGTTGGTTTTTAGGAAGGAGACTTAAAGCTAATTGAAGTATGATGGCTAAAACTAATTAAGACTTGTATGTAGCCGTTAGAAACCGCTGTTTGATAGGATAATATTTAAAAACAACACTGGTATTAAATTTAGTATACACAATAAGGTGCCTTAAATATGGTGAATACAAGTAAATAAACACAGAGAGAGTTGTTTAAACAATGCCCTGCTTAATACATTTGTAGCGACGCAACTGCACTCGACGGGACATAAACGTGTTACCAAAATGTTTTAACTGAACATTTAAAGGTATTTTAACTCGAAACTTACCTCATAATTAAGTGCATTTCATTTTTAAAACACTGCAATTGTTGGTCTCTGTAAAATTTCAGAACAAAAAAAGAGATTGCATTTGTTTCAGAAAATAGAAATATAAAATTGACAAAGAAAAATAAAAATGCGATTCGAAAACTAAAAAAACAACTCTACTATAGTTTGCTAGTGGTAGAAGCATATATTAAAATGAACATATATTCTTATATATGTGCTTTGCATTGTCGTATACAAAGAATAAGGAGATATGCTATAAACGTACATTTATGAAACAAACCATAATTCCAAGCGTAAACTTTTTAAGATAAAACAATCGGATCGTAACATTTGATCCCGCCGTATATCAGTGAGTCGGGACAAAAGCGGAAAACAAAATCCGATCGGATAGCTATAGAATATCAATCTATCAAACACGATAAAAAATATAAGCCAGACGGTTATTGCGTTAGAAACGTGAAAGCCGTTACATTTTAGACATTTGGTGATGAAATAGAGTTACAATACGTTTAAATCTATGCCAGCTTTAAAAATATATATTCGTTAAAAAAGACGTTGGTCGCGTATTTTTTGTCATATGCGATAGCATAGTGTATTATGTAATGAGAAGATAGATAGGAAACAGTGTGTTAACAGTGGTAGAGCCCGCTCTAACATCTTAGCACGAATGGATCGCTTCGCCCGGTGCAATACCACGACCACACAGAAGACAGGTGTGAAGTGGAAGCAATTCCGCGTTTCGTCTGATGAGTGTGGTGCCGGAGGCCCAACTTTAGTCCCTTTCCCGTTCCACCCTTTTCTTATAAGGAAAGGTTTGTTTGGGAAAGTGGATTTGACGGTGGAGGAGACGCATAGGAAGGTGAAATATCTTCTTTAAGTGCGTCTCCTCCTCCGTCGATTTAGGGTAGGCAACGTATCTGCAATTGCTGATGTCTATGGGCAGCGGTCGCTTCGCCATTTCGGTGGAGTTAGGTGGCCGCTTGCTCGTTTGTCACCTTATTGTATAAAAAAAAGTTTTGCCTTGCATCGTTTCATAGCATTCTTTTAACGATATAGTGTATAGTTGAAAGGATTACATTTTAGTAAAATGACGTAAAATCATGATACAATTAAGCGTAATACAAAGTTCCGAGGAAACCGGAAAGCAAATTATAAAGGGCGATTTAACATAATTGCTACAACTTTGCTATAAATTGCAGGACATGAATTTAACACGCGAAGGATCAAAGTTATAATAGCATGTATAAAACGGCTACATGAAAAATATATGTTTTTTTTAATATCAATCCATAAAACAAATGCATATCGCTACTTACTAACATATTACATTTAAATGCAATTCTAAATTACTATAAAAATAGTGTAAAGAGTTACCTTATGAGATCCTTTAACACAAATTCTTCTCATATGATGATACAGAAACGTGAAGTGGGAGCAATTCCGCGTTTCGTCTGATGAGTGTGGTGGCGGATTTTTCTTATACTAAAAAGATGGGACGGGAACGTGAATTTGACGGCGCAGAAGACGTATAGAAAGGGGAAATATCGTCTTTATGTGCGTCTCCTCTTCCGTCGGTTAAGGGTAGGCAACGTATCCGCATTTCCGGATGTCCATGGGCAGCGGTCGCTACGCTAGTTTGGCGGATTCAGGTGGTCGCTCGCTCGTTTGCCACCTTATGTTATAAAAATAAAATCCGCCAGTTAATATTAAATCTGTTAAAACAACTTGCATTCTTCGATTTGTCTATAGTACGAAAACAAATATTCCATCGTAAAACTTTTGAGTTTTAAAATCACTCAGCGGGAACTTATTTCGAAAGTTTCTTTGTCCGTCTTCAAATTTAAGTGGAGAACTTCAGTTTGCGAAGAAAGAGCACTTGATAAGGCATCGCTGGAAATACTAAAGTCTTTTGACGTTAGATATTTTAAATGCAACGCGCCGCAGGTGTTCGTAATTTCAATTGTTTAAATGGAAATTCGAGATCGGCGAGGGATTTAATGTCGGAACACCTTTCAGGGAGACTGAATAGGTTTACTAATATTTTTATTAATTTCAAAGCTACTAAACATACTAGATTTTTATCCTATTCTCTATGGGAATTTGGCATCGATCTATTGCACTTAAAGGTCGACTCGCCGGCAATACCACGATTAACGACCATACCAAATTGTGATTAGTTAGAATTCGTTTTGTATCATTTGATATTGCCTTTTTGTCTCAAAGGTATAATGTTTCTATTTTATAGTTTTAAATTAAAACTTCAAAGCCATTTTACATTGAAATACGTTAAGTCATCTGTGTAGAACTTATCACATTAACTTTGAATATTTAATCCTTCAGTTAACTTGTTTTACTCTGCAAAGTTGAGAGTGCAAAGTGTAATAGAGCTGGAAATTCTGATGCGACGAGCAAGTTAGATTAGCGGTTGCAGAGCTTCGAGCTTTAATATAAGTGAATAATGAGGTTTTATTTGACATTTTACTAGTAAATAAATAAAAAAAATTGAATAACGGACATCTGAACGTCGGAAAATGTTACACTTAAGCATGGATTTACTGGCGAAAAAAATGTTGCTATCTCTGTCCCTTCAAAGAGAATGAAAGGGAAGACGTTTGCACAAATCTATGCAGCGACGTTTCTACAAATCTATGGTGAGATATTTTCATCTCAAACAATGCATTATTGACTAGATTTTGTTTGCGACTTCGTCGACGTTGAATAATAGCGCATGTTACTGATCCATCCATCAAACATTCGCATTTATAATATCAGTAAGAATTGTGATGGTAATTTGCGAATCTTGTTCGGTTATTAAAATATAGGATAATAAAAATATTTCTCTGCGATTGAACAATCTTTTTCCTTATTCGATATTAATTGTCAACAATAATGTTTGATTTATTTTCTTGCTTCCTGATAAACAGTGCGCAGTTCTCTATTACAGATCGCTTTACAAATTCAGTAGAAGTCGGTATATTGGGAAATGTATTGTTTATAATTTCCTCAGAGACCGCGAGACTTGATTAAATGAAATGGAACTTGTTTGCCCTTTCAATTGATTGTGATAACCTGCAGTATAGTTATTGGAAAATAAATTAAATACCAATATTATTTTGTAAATAAATTTGAAATAAATTATGATCTGGTCATTGTTGCACGGATAACGCTGGACCATAGCAATCTATGGAGGAGGGCTATGTTCAGCAGTAGACCACCTTAGGCTGATGATGATGATGGTGTTGATGATGACTTCAAATAGTGGTACAGCCCGCTGGTTCTTACAGTGGTAGAGCCCGCTTTAACATCTTAGCACTGTAGGGTCGGCTCGTCCGGTGCAATACCACGACCACACAGAAGACAGGCGTGAAGCGGGAGCAATTCCGCGTTTCGTCTGATGAGTGTGGTGCCGGTGGCCCAACTTTAATCCCTTTTCCGTTCCGCCCTTTTCTTATAAGGGAAGATTTGGATGGGAAAGTGGATTTGACAGTGGAGGAGACGCATAGGAAGGCGAAATATCCTCTTTATGTGCGTCTCCTCCCCCGTCGATTTAGGGTAGGCAACGCATCTGCAATTGCGGATGTCTATGGGCAGCGGTCGCTTCGCCATTCCGGCGGCTTCAGGTGGCCGCTTGCTCGTTTGCCACCTTTTTTTATAAAAAAAAATAATAAAAAATAAAAGACAGTAAATATTAATTAAAGAAAGATGAGATAATATGCTACGTATAAGTGTTAAATATTGCTTGCAAAAACCGCACGGGGATTCCTTTTTTTAACAATTTAAATTTGTTAAATTCTGTTTTATGTTAATAAAGTGCAGTTGTTTTACTAAAGGGAAAATAAAATGTCCGCACAGAATTATTTATGCCATCCAGTCCCCATAGGTATTGCTGCAGTGAACTCAACTTATCAAGCAGAAATAAACTTTAATTCTATAGATATAGATTGTTTTTCACTTTGTTGATGGTATTTATAATTATTTTAATTACTGAAACTTTTTCTAAAAGGCCATCCAGATAAGATTAGCATAAAGTTTTTCTACACGAAGTGAGCAACTTTAATGTCTATAAAATTGCCTAGTCTTTTAATTTCTTTTCTAAAGTAATATTATTCATTTGATTAACTTAGTTTTCTGATGAAAATTTATTTTTCAGGATGAAATAATTTAGTTAAATTAAAAATTTTATCCGGGATCTTAAGTTCAGATTTACTTTAATAATAATTATATTCTAAAACGCTACTTACCTTAGGTTTTAACTGATCAGTTCTATTGTACAGTCAAACCTGTCACTTATTGAGCGACTATAGCTGTTAAAAGTTCAAAATAGTTACACATCATCATCATCATCATCATCATCAACTTGCCCTTATCCCTTACGGAGGGTCGGCACAGTATGTGCTACTCTTCCATACATTTCTATCAGCCGTCATATCTGAATCCTCTCCCTTCTTAAGCATATCCTCTTCCACACAATGCATCCATACTTTCTTCGGTCTTCCTGTTCCTTTGTAGCCATACACATTCATTCTTAACACTTTCTGATTTATGTCCCCATCGTCTCGTCGCATAACATGTTCAAAATAGTTACACATTAAGATGGATTGTTGGAGCGCGCACAACTTTGACTAAACTGTTACACAACTGTTTTGTCGCGCGTTGATTCCTATGAGCGTATATGGAGGTGAGCACACTACTAGATTTTTTGTTGTGCAACTAAACAGTTGAATTGGCTGCGAAACAATCGACAATCACAACAGTTGTGCGATAGTAAAAATAGTTACATAATAAACATTGTTAGTAATATTTTAAACAAAATATAGCAAAATAGCAGCCTCTTTTCACTAACTCGTATCCTCTTTAGGTAAGCCAGGGAAGGGACACAAAAACCACCGTATTTGGTAGTGTGAGTGACGTCAAAGTGACTTTGCTGTTTCCGGATCAGTTAACTTGTCAATAAAGCGACCTTCTCTCCGTTTATATTTTCGGAAACGGTAGTACGGTTAATTTGGAAAACGTTTTTACGGATATTTTCGTAGGTTCAATTGCTGATTGATCTTTTTTTACAGAACGAAACGGACGTGAATGTTGTGTGAAAAAATATAGCGTGTTTTGTGTTACGGTTCTAAATCATTTTAATACCATATCCAATCTTTAAGATTGATCCGAAGTTTACGTGTGAAGTTTTTGGATTGTTTTTGAATTCGGATCGGATTTTGAAGCTAATTTTATAAATGACGGGGACTTTGGACTTCACAGCGATCCTTGTGCGAGGTTTACGTCCAGCAGTGGGCAACATGCGACTTACATGGATCATGATGATGTTGAAAATGAAGCAAATATGACATTAAACATAAAACGCAGAAGATTATTCAGAAAGTATTTTTGTGTAAATAACAGCAAATTAATTAAAACATTCATGATGAACTTTGGTAATGTTGTAAAATCCAATATTAATCCGGTAAACAAAGCCTTTAGACTGAAGGATGTTTGATTACGATCTACCTTTATGTCCATTATCCCTTTAGGTCGATTTATTTATGGTACGATACGCAGAACTAGCTATAAAATGACGCAATCTAAGACGAAAGATAATATTTCCATTTTCCTTGTTAAAATCAATTTCTATATCAAGACAGTTGATGCCTTCGAATTAAAAATAACTGGCTTATTGTTTATAAAACATGGTAACAAACAAGTTAATAAATAGTTACAAATGTAAATTAATATTTAGAGCGTGCGCACACCTGAAACTAAACTATCGCATAACTGTTTTGTCTCGCTTTGATTCCTATGAGCTCATATGTAGGTGCGCACCCTACTCGATTTTCAGTTGTGCAACTAAACATTAAACTGGCTGCGAAACAATCGACAATCGCACAACAGTTGTGCGATAGCTTAGTTAATTTAATTTAAGTGATACAAATCATTTGAATTCAGCCTATTCTATTCAAAAACAGACTATAATTTTCATTTTGACGTGGTCTTTTAGACTTGGGCTTTGTATATCCAGTGGTTGCGACGTTAGCGGATATTAAATGTCCAACGTAGAGCTAGGGACTAGTTACAAGTCTAGTCATAAGCCAGGAGAGTCTTACAAACATAGATTCTGCGAAACAAACGCATTGGTGATCAACAAAACAATCAAATGGAAACGAAAGATTGAGTAATTTTTTAAATTACAAAAACAGGACTTTTCAAATTACTTAGTGGTAATCATGAATGTGTCAGAGCGTCGGTGGCTCAGTGGTTTAAACACTTGACTGGTAATCTACAGGTCTTGGGTTCGAATCCCGCCATGTACCAATGTGATTTTTCGAATTTTCATATGTACATAATTTACCCGACGCTCTTACGGTGAAGGAAAACATCGTGATGCAATCTGCACATATCGGCGAAGAAATTCAAAGATATGTGTGAAGTCAACCAACCTGCAGTGGGCCAGCGTGGTTGACTATGGCCTAGTCACCCTAACTTAGGGTAGGCTCCGAGCCTCTCGGTGGGGACGTATAGTGAGCTAGTGATGATGAATTATAAATGTATACTAATACGTTTTGAACGAATTACATTTCAAGTCAAAAGTAGATTTAAAAATAATCATCCATTGGTAAAAGTTCGTGAGTCAATTGAAGGACTTATGGTCGGTTTCCCAGCCACGTTTAACCATTCCTTAGTATTTTTGGTGTGATAAATTCAAGAAATGCGTTTCCGAACTACGTTTAGTCAACCTAACACTATTTAGTAGGGAATGACTAATAAGTAGGAACTTCAGAAACCCAGCATTAATACAAAGTAATAAGTTATTGGTAAGTGAGTTAATAAGTTATAGTTACATCAGCTTATGTGGTTTAAATGATCTGAAACTTAAGTTCTTATAATAATTTTAGACAAGTTCTCAGCGTCGAGAGCTCGTTATCCTTTTATTTGCAGGAATTTCGGAGCGAGATTAAATAGTTGTTCGTGAGTGTCACGGCTATGCAATTTCACAGACTCGATTAATGTCTGCGAGACAAGCTACTCGCTTACAGTTTCATAGAAATCTAGATATAATAGATAAATAATATTATATTTATAAATATTTTTCGCCCGCAACTACGTCTGCATGGAATTAAAAAAAGTAAGCTTATGTGTTCTTCCAGACTATGCTCTACATCTATGCTAAATTACATCGAGATTCGTTCAGCAGTTTAGGCTACAAACTATAACAAACATCCATCCATCTAAACTTTCGCATTTATAACATTAGTTTGATCAACTTGCTTGATTCAATAAAAACAATAATCAACTGTTTTCGAAACGTGCCCCAACTACGATGGGAGAGCTGGATTTATTTATCTTTAGATTTAATTCATAATATCACAGCCCTATTTTATTAACCAGATAATCTCTATGTTAATAAATTTATTTTGATTTCTTATATTATTTATGCGATATACGAGTAGAAGTTAGTTTATTTTAATAACTACCCCACTATGTACCATTGTTGTGTTTTTAAAGAATATAACATTTTAACAAAAAAAAAAAAACTAAAAACTACTGAACAAAAACTAAATACACTTTTAAAAACAAAAACTTTAATCTCGGCTACAAATTAATATTTTTTTTTATTTAAAATAATAGTTACATTATGTTTGTTGTCTTGTCCTATTCAAGTATACTCTATACTAATATAATAAAGCGTAAACACACACTTCTTTGTCGCCTAAGATGTCAGCAATTACAGCATATTTTTGAATAATTCTTTTTTTAGTAAAAAGGCCTTCACTTACGCCACGCTTTAGGATACATATTTTCACGCTATCAACTTAAGGGATAAATAAATTGGATAAAAAATCTTGAGAAAGGCACCACAAGCTACAAGCTGCCAACATCAAGGAAGCAAGATTGCCATGGTTTGTCATCATGTCATGTCATTTTGACATTTGCAATTGATAATTTTTGATGTAAACAATAAAATAAAACGTTCATAATTTCATGCGGATGAAGCCGCTAGGGAAAAGCTAGCTATATGATAAAGCTAAAAAAAATATAGTATTATTTCTGTATTTTTATTCTTAATGCAGGTAATATTCGTGTTCCGAGCATCTCCTGAAACAAAAGACATTCTCGCAGTGTTTCAACGTCGCTGAGCAGAAGCGTCATGTAATGCACAGATTTATAGCGCACAAACTGACTTCATAGAAATTTATAGCAACAAAATATGATAGATGTAGTTAATATGATAAAATTTTTGCCCTAATATTACGCAACTTAGCTCATTTCAAACCATTATTAGGATAGGTACACTACACCTTGCTTTTGTCCCTACTGAGGGCACAGTATGCACTGTTCTTCCTTACATTTCTATCAGCCGTCATATCTGAATTCACTACCTTCTTAAGCACATCCTCTTTCACACAATCCAATCATACTTTCTTCGACGTTCCCCTACCTCTATGGATAGCTACAGAGGTACAGTTAAAGGTATAATTATATTATCTGCAAAATAATTTAATCCAACCTCTAAGTACGAAACAAAGGTCGGTTTTATAATACACTAGCCGTTGCACGCGATTTCGCCCCCGTGAAATAAAAAAAATAATACAAATATGGCCTATGTTACTCAGTGATAACATAGCTTTATAATGGTGCAAGAATTTTTGAAATCCATCTAGTTGTTTTTGTGTTATTTCAATACATACAAAAATACAAATCTTTTCTATTTATAATATTAGTATAGATTACAAACTTAATTTTAAAAGCTGATCTTTTTACATCGAGAAGTAACAGTAGGATTAGCTGATATTATCATATAATTATTTTTAAGTTTCGTAGCATCGTAGGCGTCTGTGCTACGAAAAAAATACAGCCTTTGCCAATAAGCCTTAAATTACATTTGTTTTAGCTTTAAATGAAATTTAATTACAATTTTAGGTGTGCATTGTTTGCTAAGAGTGTCAAGAGATATTCAAGGTGCTCGCCTTAATGTTGAGAGGTCTTGCAGATGTTACAAGAAAATGTTCTGCGAGCGCAACTATTTAAAATGTTATAACTTTTGTTTCAAATGTAAAAATCTTCTAAACAATACCTTGTATTTAGTGTAGAACTATCGTATAATGTAATGCATAAAAAGAAAAATGGCTTACCTTAGAAATTTTTATCTGTTGTTTGGACAAATTGTCTTTGCGAGCGCAAGAACGTTAAAAGTCTGAAAAATGCAACTAAATCCCGTGTTAAAAAGTTTTTGGTGATACCAAATGTTCTGCATTTCCGTGGCTTGAAATTCGGTTAAAATAGCTACAGTATCTTTAGATACCATCTCTCGTATTTACAAGTGTCGACTAGGAAAGCATTCGTGGTGAAAAATTGTTTACATACTTTGCTATGTTTCTGTGGAAAGGTGAAAATGAACGGTTAAACTATATTGTAAGCGAATACATTAAAGCAATGTTCATATAAAAAAATCATTAATTAAATAACGAAGTATTAAGAATGTTAACCAAAGGAATTTGAGGAATTCAATCATCATCGCATCATCTGGTGCTCACTATACGTCCCCATGAGGGGCTCGGAGCGTACCCTAAGTTAGGGTGATTAGGCCATAGTCAACCACGCTGGCCCACTGCGGGTTGGTTGACTTCACACATATCTTTGAATTTCTTCTCCGATATGTGTAGGCATCACGATGTTTTCCTTCACCGTAAGAACGTCGGGTAAATTATGTACATATGAAATTCGAAAAATCGAAAAATCACATTGGTACATGGCGGGATTCAAATCCAAGACCTGTAGATTACAAGTCAAGTGCTTAAACCTCTGAGCCACCGACGCTCTGATGAATTCAATAAATGTAACCTATTTTTTTTTTAATCTGATGCATTTGATAAATGTTTAGTGTATTTTTAAGGGGATTTGTTTATTATCGAATCTTATTAGAGGCTTACAATTTATATTTAAATCGCATAAAAGCTGTCACGTCAGCTTGGTATGCGAAGCGCTATTTCGAGCTAAAAGTTTTGAGCGTGGGATTTACAGGAATTCCACATATATCTGTTTTTCACACCCCGCCCGCCAAATCCCTTCGTAACGTTGGAATGATAAAACAGTATGGCAAATGTAATTATTTATAGCGGGTGCACACTTTTGACTAAACTATCGCACAACCGTTGTGCGATTGTCGATTGTATCGCCGCTAACAAAACTGTTTATTTGCACAACTTTGCAGTTTCTTTTTTATATTATAAGGTGGCAAACGAGCAAGTGAGCACCTGAATCCGCCGAAATAGCGAAGCGATCGTTGCCCATAGACATCTGCAATTACAGTTGGGTTGCCTACCCTTAATCGTCAAGGTGAGGAGACGCACATAAACAGAATCTTACTAATATTATAAATGCGAAAGTTTAGATGGATGGATGGATGTTTGATAGTGTTTGTAGCCTAAACTATTGAACGGATCTGTATGAAATTTGACATAGTTGTAGGGCATAGTCTGGAAGAACATATAGGCTACGTACTTTTTTACTACGTTTTTTTAATACCACGTGGACGGAGTCGCGGGCGAAAGTTAGTATTTCATATATAAAACCATACTAATAATTAATACTATATCTCTGTTAAATAACATTTGATTTTTAAATTCGCATTGCGTCAGTTTACAATTTAAACATATTTAAAATTCTTCCGTAACATTCAATAGTAAAAGGTTTAACATTCAGTAAATGTGCAATGTTGCCTTAAGCATTGTTATTTTAACGGAAACACGTAACTTTTTGACCTGAGGGAGATGCGTTTTATCACGGTCCTCCTCACAAAACTTTGGCCCGCGAGGATTTACAGTGAAACGAAAACAAATGCCGCCTATATTTTTATGTGAGAGCACTTTCATACTGCCGTTAACAGTTCAACTGTGCACGATTTGGTTTACGTAATTTTATTTTAGACATCTATTACTGGCTACTAATATCTCTTCATCAGATAAAATTATTGATTGTTTGCAAATGTTAACCTATTTTTGACCGACTTCCCAAAAGAAGGAGGTACTCAAGTCGTCTGTATGTTTTTTTTTAATTTTTTTTTTGTAATGCCAGTTTCACACGAGGATTTTGAGACAGTCCCGTACGACAGTTTGAATATTCAATACTAGTTCACCGTACTGTCTTTGTATTAAATGAGCATTAGAAATATGTCGTAGATTTTATCTAACGTTGGTTCATTTATTACAAATAATGTTGAAGTTGGTTACAGAATTAAAACTCTATGCAATATTTCTATACAAAATCGTACGATTTTGTGTTAACCAATTTAAATAACGGCGCCGCAAAGGAAATTACATTTCTTTTCCACAAAACAAATATTACCTTATCGTAATAAAAAACAAACAGCAGAATAGCGAAAAATACAAATAAATAGAAATAACACTTCAGGAAATTTCATTTCGTCCGTCTCGTATTTTTTTTCTGAAGGTGTTGTCCGTTCTTTTGACAATTTCCCAGGGGACGTCTATATAATATTTCTCTATTACACCTGTCCTTAATTGTTTTTAAATACATATTTTATGCTGTCAAAGATATAACTGTACCATTTGTTTTAAAAATAATTTTAATGAACATTACATCTAGACCTAGAAAGAGATGGATGGATTGCATGAAAGGTGACATGATCAAGAAGGGAGTGATGGCTGATATGACGGATAACAGAGTTATTTGGAGGACAAAAACCCGGTGCGCCGACCCTACGGGAGTAGGATAAGGAGGAGGAAGGAGATGATGATTACAGGGATAGTATACAAATAGAGTAGTTTTTAAATGAATTTTAGGAAAAACTCACAGTGGCAGCACTCCAGGTCATTTGTTCTATTAGAAATTAGCCTTATGTTAGTAACGTTTATTTTATATGTTTAAAATACAATACACGTATAATAAAAGTTACGTGATTTGTTAGTTTTCCATTTAGAAATTACGGTTAAACGTTAAAAATCTAAGATAAGGATAACGTAATGGTCGTTTAAATAATTAATGCTAGAATAAGTTTACCCTGGCTGCGGTCAGGGGCTAATAGTCGGCAAGGGAACAGGGGAGAGAGGGACACGGTTTATTGGGTCAATTTCATTTCATTTGTTACACGCCAGCTTACGGACCCATACGGTTATATCTGTTAAATTTAGCTACGCCGAGGTAAAGTTTAAATATGAATAACTTAATCACGTCCCCAATTAGGTTCTTGTTATACATTTAAATTTACTTTTACTAACAGTAATTTATGTATTATATATAAGCTATCGCCCGCGACTCCGTCCGCGTGGAATTAAAAAATAAGCAAGTAGCCAATGTGTTCTCCCAGACTATTTTCTACATCTATGCCAAATTTCACCAAGATCCGTTCAGCCGTTTAGGCTACAAACTCTAACAAACATCCATCCATCTAAACTTTCGCATTTATATAGGAACTAGTTGTTCCCTTGCGGCTTAAATAAAAGTATTATTCAAAAATATGCTGTAATTGCTGACATCTTAGGAAACAAAGAAGTGTGTCTTTATGCTTTATTATATTAGTATAGATATTAAGTAATATTTAAGAATTAAATGTTGTTATAGCGCAAATAACGTGAACGTGAACAATTGATAAAAAATCTAAAGCCACTTTCTCCTGTGTTTTATGGATTTTATTCAAGTATTACTCATTTAAAATTATTTCAGAGTGAAACAAATTCGATTTACATTTTTAAGAAATTTGAGTACATATGAATAGCAGCTTGTGCATTTTTCTGAGGTTAAAGTTCTGACGTCCAAATATTCAGATAAAAAAATCTCATTTTTAAAACGAACATTTTCGAACTCTAAAATAGACTGAGGCGGACAGATGAAAATTTGACGCACGGTAGTTTCGTCGGCTTTGCTTGTAAAAAGTTAACTAATGCTATTTATAGAAACTTTTTATATCGAGCCCAAAAACGTCCATAGGTTTTTAGGCTCGATATAAAACCTTCATAGGTTTTTGGGTTAACCATGAAATAGTTCTTAACATTTTTGATACCGAAAATTCCAATAAATACAGCTTAACGATTTGTGCGGGAATGGCTATATTTTTTTTAATTTCAAGCAGATTAAGTCGCAGACAACCGCTACTTGGGTTCAAACTGTATGGCTATGAATTATTTTTTTGTACCAATAAATATTAGACAACTGTTGTGCGATTGTCAATTGTTTCGCAGAAATTCAACTGTTTAGTTGCACAACCAAAAATCGAGTAATGTGCGCGCCTCTAAGCTCAAAAGGAATCAAAGCGCGACTAAACAGTTGTGCGATAGTTTAGTTAAATGTGTGCGCACTCTAATTACGCAACAGATTTAAATGGAAGTAATAAATTTATATAATAAACAAAGAAGGATTAACTTTCTAATACATTATAAACTCCATTTGATAATTAATTGTATTATACGAAACATTAAAGGTAGAATAAAGGATAATTTTAAAGTGAAACCGTAAGCGAGACATAGCGGCCGGTCCCTGAGTGGCAATTGTCTGCGCGGGACGCTGCGGTCTTATTTAATTAACTCATCTAATTATAAAACATGTTACCCTAACCCAAAGAGATTCAAAAACATATAGAGGAAGCATAGTCAAGTCACATGTCAATATAATTAAACATAGACACAAAACCACTATTGGCGTACTACACTATTGGCGCCAAAAATGTGTACGGCGAGCGCACGACATCATATATTGTACCTAGATAAGTTAATGAACTACCCTCACATTTAATAAAATGTATAACAGAAATATTTATGAATTATCAGATTCTCATTTTCTTCGTTATGCTTTTTTTTTTTACTTTCACTGCTTTCTGTTCACCTTTATATAGTCACTGTTTTGTTTCCTTTTTTATTTTTTATTTTACTGTTTACGCGATGACCACCTCTGAACGGGGTCAACGCTGCCTATCGGGACAGGCTGAAAACCAGCTCCGCATGACTTAGGCCATGCGGGTCACGCTGAGCCTGCAGCCCATTGTTGTCAATTTATGTAAACACGAGTGTATAAGAAAGTGTGTTCTATTTTTTTATTACAACAATAAAGGTGGTTTATTTTTATTTTTATTTATTTTAAAAAACATTATGCATAAGCTGATACAATATTTATGTACGCAAACCACTGAAGCGCTAGTGAAAAACCATTGAGTGTAATAATTAACTAGTTTTTATGGTTTTGTACTGTTAAAAGAAAAAAAAATTGTAACAAAACGAATTGCCGATAGGTGGCACTAAATCATATTTACATTTTATTTTGTGACTCTGTTTAGTTAATTTTATAACAAAAAATTATAATTTTGTATTATAAAATGTTTTATAAAAGTTAATACAAAGACATGAGATGGTTTACTAATCTTGACAACTAACATAGTACCTTTCAAAGAAGTTACCGGTGAAAAAAATGTATTCACTATGTCTAGTCTATATATTACGCTTTAGGCTATATATTTTCACGCTATTAAACTTAGGGGGTAAATATTTAAAAACCCTAATGTGGGAAAGAGACCATAAGTTGCTGCCAACATCAAGGAAGCAAGATTGCTATAGTATAATATTTTGACATTTGCAATTGAGAATTTGACAAATGTAAACAATAAAATAAAGTTTTTATAATTCCACGCGGATGAAGTCACACGGTAACAGCTAGTATATTATACTTTGCAAATACATGTCCGATTTCTAATGTTACAATTTCTCACATTAATACGAAAGGTATAAAATAAAATACATCGTGTAAGTGTACAGTGAGAACGCGCTAACGGCGAAAGTCGTTGAGAGGCAATTTACAGGGTTGTAGCGAACAGATGTTACTACGAAACCCAAAGTCAATTGCTATTTACTACACAATAATATAAAGATGTGATTGCGTCATAGAATAAAGACATTGTATTACAAAAACATAACATTTTTTATGTTTTACTTAGTAGAAATGTTATTTCCCTAGTCAATGTAACAGGTCTGTGTTACGTTATATTAACAGTTGCTCGCTGTTCTGTCCGAGCGGATATAAAAAAATTAGCCTATGTGTTCTTCTAGAACTCTACTTCGGTGCCAAATTTCATCGAAATCCATTCAGCCATTAAAGCAGTAAACTCAAACATCCATCTATCTAAATTCTGGCAATTATAATATTAACTAATTGTCTACTCCATAGTTTTCAAAATTTGTAAAACGTGTAAATAGTGAATAACTACATGAAGTACATGCTTCCCTATTTATTATTCCAAGATTTTATTTCCATTCGTTATTATCTAATTCCTACGTGAATAATATACGTATTATCGTCGCCAGGAGAATAATTTGAGATAATTGGAACGAGCATGGCATAAAATTTGTAAACACGATTAGATTATTTGTTGAAATAACATCCTTAATATTTTACATGATGTATTTAAAATGCGGATATTGATCACAGTGCTATATCAATTACTTTAATCAACTGTGTTGTATTGAAAGGTTTTAGCGACATTTTATTAAATTACGAGGCTTCCTGATGCGCGCCCGACACGCGACCATGTTCCAATAATCTGTGTAATTTGAACGCCGACTCAACGTTGCGTATTTAATCCTTCAATTATGAGCGAAAATATTTTTTATTTATTTACGGCCATAATAACTTTAATTAAAGAAGCTTTGTGAATTTAATGCGAGCATTTAGAGCCAGTCATTTATAGATTAATTTTCCTAAAATATCAACGTGAAGCAGTGATTGCAATATCTTCAAAGCCATTAGACCCATCACGACTGAAGAGCATTCAGTAAACGACATGCGATAGTTGGAGGAATTTAAATTGTTTGAATATAAGACGAAATTTTAAAAACAAAACATTTCTAGTAACTAAAGTAACATGCTAAGGGAAAAGTATCACATACTGTTGAAGTTGACAAATCACTAAAGTCCACGTACGATAATGTTATCGATCTTGGTGATAAACTAATGTTGTATGCCTGTTCTTTAGTCAAATAAAATCGTAAAGTAGAAGTAACGAGAGTGGGAGTATTGACACGTTGACATTAAACTGATTACTGGAAGCGATCGCGTGTCCGGAACGCTAAATGAAGCCTTGTTATTCTTTGGCCAGGATTAATGTAAAATAGGTATGAACTTAAACTCAGTCAGTGTTCTAATGAGACGTATGAATTAGTAATAATAATGTTGTAATTGTTTTAAAAGTAATACGTAATCAATTGTTAGTCACTTCTTGTTTTTGATCGTTGAACTCATCTGTATATCCGTGGTCAAAAGTTATGCCTTCAAATATTGACTTTGGGTACGTCACCACTTGTCGCTGAGAAAACTCCTATAAGAATACATTATTGTTTTTTCTATATATTTGAGAGAGATGAGTTTGTGTATTTATACAGGTATTACGACAATGGAAACGTGATAAAGTGTCGAGGTAGTCTATGTATGTTTTAAAGGTAGTTTAAACAATAGAACATCATTTCAATAAATAGACGACAGTAATGTTGAGGAAAAGGAATGAATTTACATAATTTTCTTGTGAACCATGATGAAGAAGGAATTGTTGGAACGAAAAAAAGCGAGCGACTCCACGTAGCTTTGGTCGCGTTATTGCCAACCGATTGGTATAGCATTTGTACACAGAATATATAAAAAATACTCTCTAAGTATTTAGTATAGTTTTGAATTCTTATGTTGGTATGCATGTTTAACACAAGGAAAATAAACGTTGATGAAAATAAAAACCATTTTATTTTTAGTACGAGTAATATTTTTATAGACGAAAAATTGACAAACAAAATGTATTCCTAATTTATCTCCAATTTAGACTAAATGTCTATAGAAACAAATTTGTGTTCGTTTTTTTTTAATAAAGCAATATCTAAGAACAAATTGCTCTCAATAATTTACAGCACGATAATATTTCCGCGGAATACGACGACATTATGACTTATTGCTTGTTTTAAAATGTTTTCTGTTTCGTGAGAGGCATCTCGGAAGTCTCCTGAGATGGCGGCGTTCCACATTTCACTTTTCCTGACGTTTTATTGTTGAAAAATAATTTTCGTTGTCTTATTTTTGTTGGATATCAGTCTTCATTTCGCTTCTGTCGTGTCAACAAATTTGAGAAGAACCCTTGGGAGTCAACGTTGAGGCATTTTTAATAAATAAAACAAAATAAATCTCACCTCTAACAAAACAAATCTGAAATGCGACCAGGTAACTTTTTAGAAAAGCATTAGTTTATTACCAAAAATAGAACAAAGAAAAAAGATTCCACGTATAATCTGTTGTTATCGAATTTACTAGCAAATTCCTTTTCAGAAAGTCTTAAGTATTAACATGACATTATATTTTTGTCCATCATAATATTAATGATAACGTAAGTTGTATTCAATCCAGAAAACAAGTCATTATTCATAAATTTTTCATAAAATACTTGAACATTTTCTTTTGTACGCCTTCACAATTCCTATTTATTTGGTGGCCTTATTGTGCCGGAAGTGAACAGGAGTGGTGCTTATTATTCAGCCTTGTAATTGAACTATTTTTGAGTCGATATATTAATTACTGGCTGTTGCGCGCGACTTCTCCTGCGTGAAATTAAAAAATTATAAAAATATAGCCTATGTACTGTACTCACAAATAAATTACCTTTCTAATAAAAACGGCCCAGAAGTTTTTGAGTTATTGCAATACATACAAAAATACAAATCTTTCCTCTTTATAATATTAGTATAGATTAGTACAAACAATTTACTCATTTTAGTGTACTAGCAATCCAGCCTGTATTCGTACAACCTACATCTAAATTATATAACTTTGAGATTCAATAGTTTTAGAGTTTACAACGTACTAATAAGAACATTTAATAAAACGTTCTTAAGGACAATTAAATATAATCAATAAATAAAATCATAAAATTTCAATGAATCATAAAAATGAAAAAAAAAAACAAAATGTGGAAAACGATTCCTGTTTTGTATGCTAATAACAGAAAAGAAAAATCATAAATCGTTTCCGCAGCCCTAATGCAGTAATAACATCCCTGTGTTACATCAGTTATGACAAATCGATATACAATAGAACATTTATTTTCCTCTTTTCTTTACATTTCGCACAATTCCATACATATCAATATCTATACTTTAATATTATTAAGTCGAAATATATGTATTTTTTATGAAACCAATACTATTAAACCCAACTGAACCTTAAAAACTCTTTTGTCATTAAAAAAAACTATATTACCATTCAGTAAGACAGGCCACATTTAATACTAGATTTTTTTTTATTAGTCGAACGAACTCAAATCGATAATCAATGTGTTATTAATTTTATTCGAGTATGTTTTTACACGGGTTTCACATAGCTTAAACGGATCAACCAATTTTGATGAGTAAGGTATTATTCATGAAAATATTTATGATGGATTTATTAATGTTTTCTTTATAATTGTACGTTACTTAAAATTAATTTGAAACATCTGCGTTATATTAGTCATTGTCTAGACATAGTTGTCTTGCCAAAATATATAGTTTCTGTCCACTTGTCTCCCTCACAGAGTAATTAATGAACCTTCGTAAGATTAGTCTGTGCCGGCCACGCTTTATGTAGTTTTCAAGGGTCATTTACTTTGGACAAACTTGAGCTTGTCATGTAAGTTATTGTTAAACTGACCGCGTTGTAACTATCGTGTAGACAATGGATTCGGTACGCGGAATTACTTATCTTTTATCGTTATAAATGTATGGATAATACTGATGGGATTTTTTTTAAGATAACCAAGCTGTACCGCTTTAATGGTCTAGTGAAGAATATGGTATATCACACTTTAAATTAGGTCTTGTTTTTTATAAAATAAGGGGGCAAACGGCAGGAACACAGAGGTGACCATCGAATAATCTATACTATTATAATATAATCAAGCGTAAACACACACTAATTCTTGGCGTAGGATGTCAGCAATCACAGCATATTTTTAAATAATTATTTCTTTAATAAAAAGGTCTACACACGTACCACACGCTTTAGGCTATATATTTTCACGCTATTAAACTTTGGTAGTAATTAAATTGGAAAAAACCTTCATATCGGAAATGGACCATACACTACAAGCTGCCAACATTAAGGAAGCAAGGTTATTATGGTAAGGGTAATTTTGACAATTAAGAATTTGTCAGATGTGTATAATAAAATAAAGTTTTTATAATTTTATGCGGATGAAGCCGCATGGGAAATAGCTAGTTCTAGATATTAATGAAATTATCAATAATTATTCACTGTATTTTCTTATCGGTTAATTGTAAAAGTTATATAAATAAAAAATGTGTTACATATGTATGTATCTAAGGTTACAAATATTGCTCTTATGTACAAAGTACACACATAGACATTTGAGAAAGTCACGTTTGCCAATACAGGGTGTATCGGTGAACGTGACTGGCCCAAATTTCTAAGGCTTTGTTCGACGTAACGGTAGCAACTCGGGATAATTGTCATTTACAACGGTAACTACATGAATTAGTTTAAATAGAATCAGGTATGAATTCATTCCCTACAAATAAGTCTTTTTTCTTCTACTACGATTGTAGCTGCATATTGCACTTTATGCCTACGGTTACCTGCGAGGAATTTAACGTAAATGACTAAATAGCTTACGTGTTCTTTCATACTAACCCCTACACCTGTTCCGAATTTCGAGATCCGTTAAACCGTTTAAGAGATCCTTAGTAAGAAACATACATCAAAACATTTGCACTTCTAATATTAGAATGAAAGTATGGAGTATGATAGGAGCGTCGGTGGCTCAGTGGTTTAGGCACATGACTTGAAATCTACAGGTCTTGGGTTCGAATCCCGCCGCCATGTACCAATGCGATTTTTCGAATTTTCATATGTACATAATTTACCCGACGTTCTTACGGTGAAGGAAAATATCATAATGCCTGCACATATCGGCGAAGAATTTCAAAGATATGTGTGAAGTCAACCAACCCGCACTTGGCCAACGTGGTTGACTATGGCCTAGTCACCCTAACTTTAGGGTAAGCTCCGAGCCCCTCGGTGGGGACGTCTATTGAGCTGGTGATAATGATGGAGTATGATATATGAGTTATAACACGGCTAAACTCACGTGAAAACACTCCGGTGTAGACACCGACCAGTTTCGGACCCGTCGGGGGTCCTTCTTCAGGGTGAGTGGTTACCGGCTTTATTCGCTATCGCGTCGCGACGGTCACTGAGTCACTCAGTCTGCCTACACCGGAGTGTTTTCACGTGAGTTTAGCCGTGTTATAACTCATATAGTATAATGTCTCACGAAAGTTTTAATAAGTTAATGGAGTATGATGTTATAATTTATTTTTAGTCATCATAAACTAAGATATTGGAAAATTGTACTAGACGTTTTTCATAAATCGCTGACTTGCATCTCCCCACTTAAGTATAACCGACATTAATTCTTGATACTTTATAAGAAAATGTCTTATAAATTTTACGAGATGTAACGTAATGTCCTAAGGGCGGTGTCATGTTCTGAATAAGTAAGGACAGCATTTCATGCAAATGTATGCAAAGCGACGCCTCGATATGCGGTTACCCGATAACAGAATACATCCGTATTGAAAGCTTGTAACGCAACGTGTTGCGAAACTTGTGTTTTACACTATATTTGATAGCATGAAATAATTAAATTATATTAGAAGTTGTAGTAAGAAATTAACTTAATATTTATTCGTCTTAAGCAATTTTTCACATTATCATATGTTTAAAATGACGCTGGTGTGACTAATGGTTACAAGCCGTTGGTTTTCACTGTCGTAGATAGTGTTTAATTTTAAAGAAAAGTGGAATCATTACTTGACCGACTCGGGAAGGTTTTTTAAAGATCTCGTCCTAGTAAACATGTTTTCACAATTCCTTTTATTAATGTCATGGATCTGGAAGTAAAGATGGTTCTATTAAGCTCCTGCTATTATCAAGATTAACGACGAAATAAGGACCCCTTTCTTATTTTTATCCTTCATTATAGTAATGGAAATTTTCAGACCGTAATTTCAACACCAGTTTTCCGTAGAAAAGATTGTTTGTCAGGAATTGTGCGCAAAAATAAAGTCTTTATAAATTTAACTTTTCAACATGCGTTGGTTTTTTTTTAGCTACGTTTTGTTATAAGCTTTTGATACTTATTAAAGCTTTCTTTAGATTACTTTTATTTTATTTTTTATCGCTGATTTTCTCATCAAAAACACATAATACAAATACATTACTTTCACAATATTTCGATATATTCATTCTAGCTATAGATATCTATACTAATACAATAAAGCGACAACACACACTTCTTTGTTGCCTAAGATGTCAGCAATTACAGCATATTTTTGAATAATTCCTTTTTTTAATAAAAAGCCCTACACCTACATCACGCTTTAGGCTATATATTTACACGCCAATAAACTTAGGGGGTAAATATTTAGGATAAAAACCCTAATGTGAGGTAGAGACCATAAGTTGCTGCCAACATCAAGGAAGCAAGATTGCCATGGTTTGTCATCATGTCATTTTGACATTTGCAATTGATAATTTGACAAATGTAGGTAAACAATGAAATAAAGTTTTTATAATTTCACGCGGGTGAAGCCGCACGGGAACAGCTAGTTTGGAATAAAAGACATTGCGTTTGAAGTGAATTCTTTTCTATTTGAAAATCACAGCATGGTTCGGGAAGGGATAGATGTTCCAGCGAAGGGAGACGTTTTATTCAAGAGTATCTCATTAATCTTGATCACAGGGACAACTCAAATAGCAGTCGGCGTCTCGGGGTGTTAAGAAGCTTTGCATTTAGATTTAGGCCGATATCTTAACATATATTAATAGTATATTCTTGTTCAAATCAAAGAAATATTATTTGAATTGAATTAGCTACGTCCACGTACAGTTACAAAATTCAAGTCGTTTTTTTTGTTTATTTTCTCTACCCCATTGACTTAATTAGGTAGATATCGACTGATGATGGAATAGATTTAACTTTTTAATTCTGATTTTAACTTACGAGTATATCGATACTAACATTATAAAGACCAAAGATTTGTATTTTTGTATGTATTGAAATAACTCAAAAACTACTGGGCCGATTTTAAACATTCTTACACCGTTAGAAAGGTAATTTATCTGTGAGTAACATAGGCTGTGTTTTTTAATTTTATGGGAGCGAAGTCGCGAGCAACAGCTAGTTTATTATAATGTGTTGAAAACTTTGGTTAACATTTGTAAATCATTATGTATGCTATTAAATGTTTTATTCAATTTCGTATAATTAATTTTGATCAAAGGAAAATTTCTTCGGAAGCTGTCAAATAGCTTTACATTCACATTTTTGATTTGGGAAAGAAATTCTTTGCGACGATGATTCGTGATAATATTTGAGTAGCAGGCGTCCCTTTTTTTTACTGATTTAATGAAATTTACACGAACATTCTAAGATGTCCTTCTGATAGATTTACGATCACTCATTTAAGAACTTTTTGTAACCAAATAATATTGATATTTAACATTTATCTTTACCATATCGTTGTCAATTAGCAAAAGACTCGTTAGAACATCACGGTACAGTTTTTTCAATTAAAACTTTATAAAAAATATACCGTGGTCCAAAATACCCGTGTAGATAGATCGTTATTCCAAGCTTACGCCTACGTAATCACACAAAGATGGGATTTCGTACAAAATACTCACGTGGCAACAGAGCGGATGAAAGGATTACATGTGCTTCAGAAATTATTTTGGACTAGACATTTCCCTGCATCGTTTAACATAAGCAAGGAGTTCTGTAACGCCAATAGGTTGTTAACACAAGGCACAGAACGTGAGACATGGAAGTTAATACAAGTAAACAATATTTGTGATGACGTCACGGTGGTCCAACGTACAAAAAAGTTTACGTCAAGTGAAATAAGCTAACCTTTAAAAAGATTTACCCTTCTTTTCTTCTTTTTGCTTGGTTGTTTGATTTATTTTTTAGTTTTAACATCTTGATTATTTAGTATGTATATTTGTAGTCTATTTGATGGAATAGATAACAGATCTGAGTATAATTGTGAGCGAGACAACCAAGCCCGCGTCATACCCTCGTCACGGCGACGACGTTATTACCTTACAAAATATATCATCATAAATATCCTTTTAGAAGTCAATCGTGACGTTTAGAGATTTAATATTCTGTACCGTCATAATCTTATTTCATTTGAATATCCATTCTCGTCTTAAAATCACTTCTAAATTACAAAGGACAAAATCTATTTCGGTTTAGTTCAATTTTAGTCTATAACTAGCTATTCCCATGCGGCTTCATCCGCGTGAAATTATAAAAACTTTATTTCATTCTATACCTCCATATGTCAAATTATCAATTGCAAATGTCAAAAACAAAACCGACTTCCAAACAAAATACATTAAAAACAAAACATTCTCGAAAAAAAAACACACTAAAA
>LD700005.1:1916482-1934015 GCA_003118335.3 Papilio memnon | reverse complement strand
TTATTCAAAAATATGCTGTAATTACTGACATCTTAGGCAACAAAGAAGTGTGTGTTTATGCTTTATTATATTAGTATAGATAATTATTTTGAGAACCTCAGTGAAGTTTTAGTATATTTAAATAACTAATAACACTTGAACGCGGTAGTTAAGTCATCATTTCTACGAGCGCCTTTTTAACGCGCACTATAAAAGTGTTCAAACAAAACAAATTAATTTCCATGTAATTGTTCTAAATGCAGAGCATGAAAAACGATGCTTTGATATTGCTGTGCGGTATTTTGAACCCTGGGCGAACGAAACAAGACTCATTTTAATGCGTTCATGTAAGACCGTTAAAAAAACGTCAACGTCGAGCGTTACGGAAACGCTTGTATGAGGTCTTCCAAGATGAAGACTTGCTATTACGAGTGATGTTTAACTTTATCGCCTGTTATTTTCAAATAGCAGCTGCATTGACGCTTTCCTAAACTACAGTAAAAGCGATGTTCAGTTAACGATCAAAGATCTTGGTAGAGTGCCAAAATAAATTAGACCGTACAAGACGTAATATACTTCTGACTTTGGTATGTCTGTATTTTACTCTAAACTTGAGATACGGTTAGTCCCCTGTTCAATATTTAATATCGATCTCTAGGTTTTCAATAACATAGAAGTAGAACAATGTATCGATTGAATGTTGCAACTAGATCCTTAGATACATGAAATTTTAAGTACATGTATTGAAAAAAGGCGATTGTTAGAATATCAAAAATCGATTTAAGATCGATTATATTAATCTGATGTTAACTATTAAATAAACAATATCATGGATCATTATTTTTCGTAATCTGTACTATTATAATAAAGCGTAAACATACACTTCTTTGATCCCTAAGATGTCAACATATTTTTGAATATTTTTTTAATAAAAAGCCCTACACTTACGTCACGCTTTAGGCTATATATTTTCACGCTATTAAATTTAGGGGGTAAATAAATTGGATAAAAACCCTAATGTGCGAAAAGGACCATACGCTACAAGCTGCCAACATCAAGGAAGCAAGATTGCCATGGTTTGTCATCGTGTCATGTCTTTTTGACATTTTCAATTGATAATTTGACGCGGATGAAGCCGCACTGGAACAGCTAGTAGTTACATAAATCTTAACGTAATCGTTACATACATAAAAGTATGCCAATTTAATTGAGAACCTCCTTTTTAGATATGTTAAAAATGAATTAATATTAATTGTTTGGTCCAATAAAGTACCAAAGCTAAAGGAAGATATGGTAGCAATCTTAAAGTCGTAATGTCTGCGATTTCATTTGGAATACTAAAGGATTATTTTGCAAAATAAGTATAAATATATTTCCTTAACTAAACGCTTTCGAATGCCAGAGCGTCTCAAGATGTTCTTACTTTCAAATTTAAAGCGGGCTCCAGTGCTCTATCCTTTTGAAATGAATCTGTAGAAGCAATATCATTTGTTTTGAATATCCGATTTAAATTGCTTGCTCCGATATCTATATCTATACTAATATTATAAAGAGATAAGATTTGTATTTTTGTATGTATTGAAATAACTCAAAAACTACTGGGTCCATTTCAAAAAATCTTTCACCATTAGTAAGCTACGTTTTCAGTAACATAGGCTACATTTTTTATCATTTCTTAATTTCAGACGGGCAAAGTCGCGAGCAATAGCTAGTAATATATATCAACGAATGTTTTATCGTTTATTTCTAAACGTTTTTCCATCTAAACTTTCGCATTTACAATATTAGTAAGAAGTAAGATACTAATTAATGTTAGCAATTATATGCGCGTGTTAAGGATGGTGTCATTCCCCGCGTGATAATCTCTGAACTACGTTTACTGATAGACCATTCTGATCCAGTTGAGAACCGGTAAGAACCGGTTAATGAAACGTTATGCCTGATAACTATGTATATAAACAGCGTGGATTTGGAAATGCGGATGGTCCAAACATTTAATTAGGTCAACAGTATGTACGAACGATTCGAGTAATCATTTTAGTATAATTTATTGTTCTTAAAAATGATAATTGAAGAATACTTCCATATCTTATTATTATTAACTATCTTTCCCCTGTAACTCCGACCACGTGAAATTAAAAATAATAAAATACAGCCTATGTTACTCACTGATAACATAGCTTTTTAATGGTGTAAGAATTTTTGAAATCGGTCCAGTAGTTTTTGAGTTATTTCAATACATACAAAAATACAAATCTTTCTTCTTTATAATATTAGTATAGATTATGTATGGTCCTTGCTTAAATTGTGTTAACTGAAATACACAATTTACCTGTTCCATTAATAAAAAATAGGCATAGGGAAGAGAAAATCTAAATCAAAGCATTTTTATTGTTTAACTAAAGAACATTTACAGGTAAAAATAATTAACAACTGTAGAGATATTTATAGTATTTATCTGAGAAGAGACAAGTCTTGTTCAAAATTTGTCTCAAGTTATGTTTATATTATTTTTCATTTACCAGTATGTTTTGTCGTAGACTATGAGTTAACATAATATAATATTTAAGTGTATTTCATTAGTGTCATAATTATGAATTCATAATAAGAGCGTCGGTGGCTCAGAGGTTTAAGGACTTGACTGTAACAATGTGATTTTTGATTTTTCGAATTTCATATGTACAAAATTTACCCGACGTTCTTACGGCGAAGGAAAGCATCGTGATGCCTGAACATATCCGAGAAGAACTTCAAAGATATGTGTGAAGTCAACCAACTCGCAGTGGGCCAACGTGGTTGACTAAGGCCTAGTCACCCTAACTTAGGGTAGGCTTCGAGCCCCTCAGTGGGCACGTATAGTGAGCTGGTGATGATGAATAAATTTGTCATTAACTAAGGGAAGGCATTTGTAATAATGAACAGGTTTAATGTTGAACGAATATTAATTTATTGATAATAATACTTTTAAAATTATAAACTATTACAAATAACATATAAAACATTAATAAGTATTAATAATTAAAATAATACAAGAGTATTTAATTTCAAATTAAACAATAGCAATGTAACAAAACGTTTTTCTACTGAACACAAAACAATAGGTACATTTAATGATTTGTCACAATATTTACAATTATTTAATTTTACTTTAGAATACACCGCACTCAGAGTTGTCTAATTAGTTGATGAACTAACGGCAGAACTCTGTAAAAAGTCTCAAACAATACAGTCTCAGTCAACATTTTTATATAATATGGAGTTTAAGCGTGGACCATTTACGTCGCTTTTAGAAAAACGTATCCATATTTGGCCGTTAGTTACCTTAGTGAAATTTGAGTTTAGTATCAGATTACCGGACTGTTTTAGTAATTAGGTTACCCTGACTGCAGTAATACTTAAACTAGTTGTACGTGATGATTATTCTGAATTTTCTATTAAACCGAAAACTTTTATCCTACTCAAGCCACCATCGGGTGCTATCGTTACTTTTAAATGTGTGATCAAATCTGACTCCACTTTGTACCAATGCTCCTTGTTTGCTGACAGCTGGAAAAAAATAATAATTTAAAGATAATTGAAAACATAGATGTAGGAAATCGATGTATGTTTCTAGCAAATAAACTTATGTACTTGTATGTTAATAAAAATAGTATTAAAGTAGTACAAAATTTGAAAAGAAACATTATCATCCACCATTATTAAAAAACGTAATAAACTATTTACAATTAAATTAATTGGTTAAAAATTATTTTCTACTAGCTTCCGTCCGCGTGGAATTAAAAAAAACAAAAGTGAGTAGCCTATGTGTTCTTCCAGACTATCCTCTACGTCTATGCCAATTTTCATCGTAATCTGTTCAGCAGTTTAGGCTACAAACTCTAACAAACATCCATCCATCTAAACTTTCGCATTTATAATATTAGTAAGATTGATGATTATATTATGATTTAGCTCTTTAAGAATATATGCGTTCTCTCACCTTGCTTGAATTTAATATTGTTTGCCATGGCGTCTCCTTTGATTCAATCCAATTACAATTATCAAAATAAACGCCTTCGAATTTCACTGAATCGGGAAAATTTCCTTTGAAATGTGTTGTGTCCACGCAAATCTTCTTTATTGTACCAGGGAATCCTAATTTAAATACGGCCCATTCATTTCCTGGAGAAGTGAAAAAGTATATTAATAAATTATTTTCTTTTTAAACTTGTTCCATAAAGTTTTTTTTATTTTTTTAACAAATTTTTTTATGTCTTGATATTGCTCTTGCTTATATTTTAATACTTGAAAATGATAAAAACATCTTACGAGTACATTCATTTACTTTTGAAACTGCTATTCGTAGCCTAGTAAACTAAAAACCAAACAGTCACATCAATATTCATTGATATTGATTTTTTAACTAAAACTCTATCAGATACAAGAAAATTTATCTAAAAATAATGATAAAATATTTTTCAATGTCAATTTTCGTTTCCAAAGTCTCCTAAAGCAAATAAATCAATAAAACAAAATGTTACCTTGTAATTTAAGAGTTCCATCTGCATTAGCTTCAATGATGTTAGGTCTATCAAGCCTTCGCGCCGTCTCCCAGCCATCCGACATCGACCGACCCTTGCCCGGTTTTATTATGTTCTTAGGGTTGCCGAAATGTGCGTTAGAGAACCCTGGATATATTGTACTTTAATACAAGTGGGATAGGATTGAAATTGCAGATAAATTTGACATAATAAATGAGACTAACCAACGCAACATCCTCCGTTAACGACAGACACCAAATCTACTACATCAGTTAGTGCAGGGCGTTCCGGGCGCGGTTCGCCGAACACACGCAGCCGAGCTATCCCTCCATCGGGGAACATGTTCACACGTATGTGGGTCCATGCTTCGTCGCTTAGCACCTGGAATTTCATTTATTTTATGCTTCTAGTGTCTGTAGTCAATAGACTATGTTGAAGTAAGGCTCCTTTTGGAATCTAAAGAGTTTAGGCCAAGTCTTCTGTTCTGAGTTACTTGAAGTCCGGTAGATCAGTAAATGAGTGTTACAAATAAATAGTGACAATTTAAATGAACTTGAAATATGGTTATTGCACTAAAATAATAATTGTGAAACTCTATAGTGAATGTTTTATGCATCTAATAGTAATGATTTTGGATAATTTCCAATTATAATAATTTTAGAAGGAAATAACGTTTAATTTATCTTTCTAATGTTCAATGGACAATAATATTAAATGGTGCGTGTTTCCGGTCCGAATTATTCATTATGTAGGTACCTTTTGGTAATTATGTCTTGTTTCTTGATAGCCTGGCTGTAATGCGGTAATCGGTACTATTTCTTCCCATTTGTCTGATTCTAATTTTTTAATCTGTTCTAAATCATCTTCGCTTGTTGCTGTTCCTATTGCTTCTATTCTATGTGGTATTAGAGATTCCTCTGAAATAATATCATAAGTAAATACTGCTATTCATTACTGTGGCTAGCACAAAAAGTCACATTTTTATTAGATAGTAATGTAATCATAGAGCGTCGGTGGCTCAGTGGTTTAAGCGCTTGACTTGTAATCTACAGGTCTTGGGTTCGAATCCCGCCGCCATGTACCAATATGATATTCGATTTTTCGAATTTTCATATGTACATAATTTACCCGACGTTCTTACGGCGAAGGAAAACATCGTGATGCAACCTGCACATATCGGAGAAGAAATTCAAAGATATGTGTGAAGTCAACCAACCCGCACTTGGCCAGCGTGGTTGACCAACCAACCAACCCGCACTTGGCTAGGTAGGCTCCGAGCCCCTCGGTGGGGACGTATAGTGAGCTGGTGATGATGATGAATGTGATCATATTATTCTCAAATACTAACCTTCAGGTGTTAAGCAGGCTGCTTGAATCGAATACTTAGGGGCGTAATTGCCAGTAAAGAATGCCGTATCTACAAGAAAACCTGAAAAATAAGTTACTTTAAAAGGTTATCAAGGATAATTGAATCGAGATTCTAACGCGTATAACATTAAAAAGGCAAAAGTATAGTTGGATATCTCAGGACAATAATATGAAAAATGTTATCTTTACATTTTTGCTTAAATTGTGATATATTAAAGGAGAAGAAGAATCAGCTTCAATCAACATAAAAAATAAAACAATAGTGAAAAATAAAATAATTCAGTACCTTGGATAACACACTTGGTAGCAAGTTTGAGAATGCACCAGTCATGGCCAGCCACGCGCTTCCTCCTCGTCTCCCATCCATCCATCCACTTGCCGAACTCCGTATATTTGTCCTCTATGAACACGGGCTCACTGTCTGATATCATGTTCTCGCAAGTCGCGAAAAAGTCATCTGTTGAAAAGGCGACTTTTCCACCCGCCTGTAACATCAGATACTTTTCTTAATGTCTTAGTACAGAAATATTTACCTTTTTTGTTTGTGTGTATTTTAATATTTTAAGCATAAAAATTCACAACTGAACTTTATTTTATCCTCTTTTGTTCTTACAAACTCAAACGTTGTTTTAAATGTGCTACTGTTAGTTTACGGAATTTTTAACTAAATAATCCATAAGACTATTGTACGCATTTCAAATAACTTGAAATATATCGTTTAATGTAACATCTAAAAATAGCGTACTTACACCAGCACTAGCCAGTTCACTTAATTCAACAAAACCAGGTTTTATACGTTCAAACATTTTTTACAAATGAATATTTTAAACTGCAATACCAGTACAATATATCACTAAATGCACTGACGATCGTCAACTGAACATAATTATCCCGACAACCGTTTATATACAATTCGTAAGAAAACTGATAACAATAAAGCATAGAATTCAATTCAGTAGAACTTCTGTTAACATTCTAATGACACCGCAAATTTTCCTGTCACTTCGAACTAGTGTTCTGTGCAATACAGTTTTTATTCTATCTATTTTTAGTATTTATGTTAGTAAAATAGAAATATATTCCACCTTACAATTCATTCATAGATATTTCAAGAAATAATACCTTATACCAACTAAGTAATCTTACATTTGGTATCTTAGTTTGTATCTACCATCTTCGCTCTGTCCTCAGCGGTATTTCCAAACCAGTACGACTTAGGGTCCTTCAAGAAGCGAGCCGACCATTTCATCAAAGGCCGGCAACGCGTCTGTAGTTCCTTTGATATTGCGGATGTCCATGGGCGTCATTGATCGAGATAGGCTTGAAACTGGCTTTCTATAATTTTCTAATATTATAATAGATATTTTTTCAAAAGTTTAAGTTTAACGTTCACAGAATAAAACGTCTAAAATGCATATAGCAGCAATTGGTTAGCAGCAAAAAAGTGAAATAATTGGATTCGTATAAAACGTTCAGTTTTTGCTAAGCGTAAATAACTTTGACCTCGAAACTCGAATAGATCACAAACCTTGAATACTGCACTGTATTTTTAGATTGTTCTTTTACCTAATTTTCTGTATTCATTAAATTTCTTATTCGGCGACTTTTTAGTTAATTAGGTACTACATTGCGACTTGCATGTATTTTAGTTAAATTTCGCTTAAATTTCCCTCAATTGCATTTGTTTGAAAAAGTTAATTTGCCACCAATAGAAACATTAAAGAGCCTTAATAAGTAATTAGGTATAATTTCAGATGAAGTCTAGTGTAATTTCAAAAAGAGGTTCTGGGTTTGATTCTGCAAATCTTCACTTCATTATTGAATACTACTAGTTAGTTAAAAACTATTAGTCACTTAGTTGATGTTTAGTGTTACTATCTAAGCTACGTCTTCACTGAAGGGCTCGCCTACCCCTAAGTTAGGGATGAGTAGTGATCTTAGCGAACTTAGTGATCCATGCTGACCCAGTGAAGGTTGATTGTCTTCCCACATATAGTCGATTACCTTCACCGTAGGGGCATCGGTTAAATGTACATACTAAATTCGAAAATCGAAAACACATTAACATTTGACGGGATTCGAACTCATGACCTCCGGATAACAAGACAAGTGTTATTTCCCTTGTGCCATTGACGCTCTTACATCATACTAATATTACATTTGAAATATCTATTTTTTTTTACTACCGACATTTTGTTGTGGTTTTGTGTACGCTTTCATTATATAATGTAACATACTAATATTTGATACTTAAGTTGCTTAAGTAAGGGAATTTTGTAATTCTTTTTAAGGAAATAAATAAATTCTTAAATCTTAATACTTAAATATATAAATAAACATTCTATTATCTGTGTTTAGTGAAAGGAATACCCCCCGTCAAGTTTGCGACCTCTCTGGGAGCTGAAAGACGGTCTGTTATTATAAGTGCAGTCTATTGTAAAAGTAATAAATGCACTATCGCAAGCATAATGGAAGTTTTGCATTATGTTAATTTAAAAATTCCATTATCCAAGCAGCCATGTTTAGATAATTGTGTAAAAATACACATTTAAGAAAATGCAATTCAGCTGCACAGAAATGAATTGATATAAGCAAGCGCTCCAGACATTTAACTAATGCTGGGTTTCTCAAATGTCCATTTATGTTATCATTCCCTAGTAAATCATTAGTGTTAGGTTGACCTTAGTTGTGACGGAGTAAAACTCAAGTTAGGAAGTTCGGAATATCATGAAGTTATCGAACCAAAAACACTAACGAATGGTTAAATGTTGCTAGGAAATCGGCCATAAGAGATGTAGGCAGTTCCACGCACGGACATATTTGTTACTTTTTTCGTAGTTCGAAGAAAAGAAAGTTGTCTAAGTAATTAATTAAATTGTTGACATGACCTGTGAATTACTGCGAGGTACAGATTCCAATATAAATTATGCAATATCACAACAAATCACTCTCTAGCGGACTGACTATCATCCGAGAGGTTAAAGTTTATGGCGAAGTTTATAGCGAACTGGTTCAAAGCGGACTCTGCAATCAAGTGGACTAGAACGTGTGTCTGCTTTATCAGAATTTTAAATTAGAAGTTTCTGTAACATATATTTATGATTTTATCGCATGCGTATTTTATAAAAATACTAGCTGTTGCTGCGACTTCGCCCGCGTTAAATTAAAAAATATAGCTTATAGTCACTGATAATGTAGCTTTCTAATAGTGAAAGTTATTTCATATCGGCCTAGTAGTTTTTGAGTTATTTCAATACATACAAAAATACAAACCTTTCCTCTTTATAATATTAGTATAGATTATCGAGATTTCTTAACAAATCGTTGTGAAAACGTTGTTGTGAGATGAATTCCCGAGCATATTATCAGATTATTACAAATATATAATAATTTAAATTATACCAAAATGGATATGTTTCGAAGGTTTTGAAGCACAGGGACGATAGAGATATATGCACCTTTCGTTTAGAATTTGACACGAACCGACCAAATGTTCAATATTCAATATACATGTCATTTTTTGATTCTTGTATTCACGTTGTTTCTTATCCCTTGCTTAGGAACTTTCCTGTGATCTTATTGAACGCTTCATGTCGGATAAAGTACTGAGTCGCCTTGTGTTCGCAATCGTATAAAATTTCCTACGCTAAAACAGTCCGATGTTTATACACTGTTCATCGTCAAGATTAAACTACTGTTGAAGTATTTAAAAATTATACGGTCATTTTTAGACATCGAATCAATTACAATAAGTTTTAAATAATGTTTGTGCTAAACTGTGATATATGTCAAAACGGAAAAAAAAATCCTAGTTCAAAACATAATAAATAACGTGACTTTTTTTTTATAAATGTTTTTATATATTTCTTCATATTGTATTCATCGCATAAAATGGCAAAGGTCAAAAGATATGTAATAGACACGTCTCGCATCTTACTATACATATGGTTTATTGATATCAGTAAAGATATTTAAGCGTATACCAGCTCACTATATGTCCCCACTGAGGGGCTCGGAGCCTACCCTAAGTAAGGGTGACTAGGTCTTAGTCAACCATGCTGGCCCAATGCGGGTTGGTAGACCACACATACGAGTATCTTTGAATTTCTTCGTAAGAACGTCGGGTAAATTATGTACATATGAAATTCGTAAATCAGATTGGTACGGCGGGATACCCAAGACCTGTAGATTACAAGTCAAGTGCTTAAACCACTGAGCCATCGACGGTCTGTTACTGATACCTGTTATTAAAACTACATAAATAAATATAAGGAAATGTGAGACATTAGTAAGTAACTAAAAAGAAAATTTCAATTGAAAAAAATACGACTTTGACCTTGAACTCATCATTTCGAGCGGGTACAAACCTTTGACTAAATTATAGCACAACTGTACGATTGTCGATTATTTCGAAGCCAATTCAACTGTTTAGTTACACAACTGAAAATTGAGTAATGTGCGCACCTTCATATCATCATCATCATCATCATCAGCCTCCATTTGCCCACTGTAGGACATAGGCCTTTCCCAATACTTATAAGAGAAATCAAAGCGAGATTAAACAGGTTAGGTAAAGGCACGCTCTTATTTTTTCTTAAATCTCATTAAAATGGAGTCATATAGAGTACAGTTTTACGCATTTTCCTTACAAGGTACATAAAATCTTACGTGAAATTACTTGAATAATCCTAAAAGACATTGTTAAATAATGACATAAATTATTATTGAGGTAACGAGACACAATACAATTTTTTTAGCCGTGTTTTTATTGTTAACTACTCACTAACTTTATTCTAAGAAATTTAGAGATCAAGGTGATTTTTTTTGTGACTTTATTCAGATTTATTTGTATTTATGTAACGAGGTAACTCTCTATATTAAAGGTTTAAATAACTTTTTTAATAGATTTAGAAATGTGACATCTTTTTGTGGGTTTGGGACACAGGTCTGTTTAATTGCATCCTTCTTTCTGTTTTGTGATCTGATTCTAATTGCACTCATACCTCACCATCTCTCCAGTAGAATCTGGAACAGCATTATTGACATACTTTTGAGAGATGCCTTTTGTTGTTTTCATTTTAACTCATCATCATCATCATCTTCTTCCTTATTATCAAACTCCCGTAGTGGCGGAACAGGTTTTTGTCCTCCACATAACTCTATCACACGTCATCTCAGTCATCACTCCCTTTTTGATCATGTCACTTTTCACGCAATCCATCCATCTCTTTCTAGATCTATTAGGATCTATAAGGTCTTTAGATATCTGTTGTGTAGTTTGTAACTTTATTAAATTGTCTTAACTGCTAATAATGACTTAATCCACACTAAAGAGCTTCACTAGCGATTATTAACACACCCTGAGTGGGGTATTAAATCAACATACAATTAGAAAAATAATAATTTCAGACGCTAGCAGTTAACAAAATGTTTATTTTATAATGTTTTTATCTACACTTTCTGGGCAGTTTTCAACAATGAGATTTTTTCATTAACTTCATTAATTACGACTCCCTGACGTCGGCTGACTTTACAAACTACCCTACACAACTAATTAAATTCTGCATAATTCTGTTTTGTAACACAATAAAACGCGTCCAAGTTTTTCCGTTCCCGCCTCTGCCACAATACGTTCTGTTGTTGAAAGTTGTGCTCGTACAGAATAATTTGTGAAATGGAACGAGAAAAGAAATGTGCAAGCAGATTACAGTATGTTTTAATTTACGAATAGTTACAACTGCAAGTTGCGGTGTTATGCAACAGTGAGTTTCTACTGCTGAAACTGTCCAACGTACCTCCGTCTTTAAAAAGAGAATGGGGGAAGCGGTTGTTTTTGTAAAGCTATTTTTACCTTGTAAGTTAATCCTTATAGAACTTAATACAAATTTATGTTGAGAAAAATAATATTTCAACTAATAATAAGTATTAAAGTCTATCAAAACTTCGATGGTCTCAACTAAATCGACATAAAGAAGGTAGTATCGTATTTTATTCAAACAGATAGTAATTAAAAATGCTTATTGTCAATTGATGTTTTTTCGCAATCAAGCGCTCGAATATCCGCGAGAAGCATTCAATAACGAAAAAAGCGAAGTGAGTACTAATAAATTGTATTTAACAATGAAAACTTGCATTGTTCAACGTTCGAACGCCGAAATATGGCGGACAAAATAGCAAAAGAGGAAAGATTCATCAGTCGTCTATTGTCATTGGCCCCTTTTGATTCCCGAGCCACTTGCGACAGCAATACTATTGTATGGAGATCGTTTTTTTTTCAATCACTTTTTTTTGCGGCTGGAAGCATTCACTGCATAATTAATTTGTGTGGAATGCATAAAGGTTTTTGTAGAATGTGACATTTTAATTTTGCAACATTATGACAATTTTAATTCCCTACAAAATTACTGCCTTCCATCTCTTTTACAGTTGAGGATTGTCATCGAGATCCTAAACCGTGTGGATTTCGCAATACTGTCTGTCTCGCACAGATGTGCTGTGGCATGAGCGATATTTTCAAACCTATACGACTTTGGGTCCTTTAAGAAGCATACATATGACCTCCTCAAAGGTTGTAACGCATATGCAATTCGTCAGGTTCTAAGGATGTCCATAGGCGTCGATGATCACCTCAGTGTTCGCATTGCTTGTTTGCCCTCTTCCCTTGAAAATATTATCTATCTTCGCATTGATTTAATGCTTCAACTGTTGCCGGTCTCTATGTTAACAATATCATTATCTCCTTAATTATCGTATTTACAGGGTTCATTATGAGACAAACTATGCCAAGAGACTTCAAAAACTTCTGTTGTATTGCGAATCTTCACTTCAAAATGTTGTTAACCCATTTTTTTGCAATTCGTTCCAAGTTTTTGATCTGTCTTCCCCTTTTTTGTATTGGATGTTTTCCTAACTTCATCAATTATGACTCCAGAGCAGCGGTTGACTTTACAAACTGCACCCTACAGTATTAATTAAAATTCTGCATAGTTTTACTTCATCCGTTGTAAATGTTTTCCTAATTATTTTTGTTTAACTCGCTTTCAATTCTAATTGGCTCATCTTATTCTTGAAGTACATGCAATTTTATTCATTAATGACTAACATTTGTAGCTAAAACTGAACGCGTAATTTAAATGTAGTGAATAGCAAAATATTTTTTTTTATTCAACCAATAGTTTTTGAGATTATTTGTTATATAAAACACAGATCTTTTCTCTGTTTAATATTAGTTTAGAAGATAAGATATAAAATATACTTAACATAATTTAAACTCATGTACAACTGTATTTGCGCAAAATAGAAAATCTAATAAATATTCTCCATGTACAAAAACTAAATTAAACAAATAAGGTTTTATTCTGATCAATTGGGATTCTATCTCATATTCTTGATGTATGGATTAGGGACGAAACGCAACAAAATTATGTGAAACTTTTTGACATGGGTTTGAACATATTAACCGTTTAATAAAATTCGACAGGCCAATAAATTCCTGCAAACATATTTCTGATATTAATATTTTCGCACAGAATTATAAGTATTTTAGCCTCATCTGTTTAATTAAAAAATAAGAAATTCTTTCACCTTTTAAAAAAAAATCCAGCAAATGAACACACAACTTAGCTTTATAGGTTTTCATTCTTGCATACGATGGACTGCATAGTTGTTGAACGAAGTCGCATGCGTCAGTTATATCATGAAGTCATGTGATGGGAAGGAAAAGTGGATTTGACGGTGGAGGAGACGCATATGAAGGGGAAATATCCTCTTAATGTGAGTCTCCTTTTTAAGAGATTAAGGGTAGGCAACGCTTCTGCAATTGCGGATATCTATGGGCAGCGGTCGCTTCGGCAATTCGGCGGATTCAGGTGGCCGCTTGCTCGTTTGCCGCCTTGTAATATAAAAAAAAATCTGAAATGCGTTAATCTATATTGAAGCGAGTGACGTCACAGCTTCATTATTCCGTAAACCTAATTAAGCATTTCCCGCATTCGGAATAGCGCGCCGCACTTTCGCTGCATGCACATTGTTTCACTTTCCATCGTTGACAATGGAAAAAAACTTTTTGTTAGCTTACGTGCACTTTTACTAGCTTCTGCAAACACGAAGTTAGGTTAAAATTTATTTTTTAATTTATGAATTTAATCTGTTTCGTTTTTTTATATTATTAGGCGACAACCCAGTAAGTGGAGATCTAGATTCCCCTACCCATAGACAGCTACCATTGCAGATGCTTACCTTTAATAGACGAAGAAGGCTTCGCAAAGAACATTTCACTTTCTTCTGTATCCTGTCCTCTGTCAAATACACTTCCCATTATTTCCTTATAAGAACAGTCCGAAGGAAAAAGAAGAGAAGAAAGAAATGAAAATTCCATGCATGGACAGGGGTTACTTACCACTGTGTACTATAAAAATATTGCTATTTTACCTAAGGAAATAATGGAATATAATCAGACGGAGAGTGGACGAGCTCTTATGAATTACGACGAATTACTCTAGTATATATTTCAATCATTTATTAGATACAACTATGGTATAGTAGCATGAAGCAAGCTGAGCTACCGATGAAATGGTCGGAACAATCATCTCTATTACCATGTTACGATATCGGCGTTAAATTTGATGGGCACTTAGCTATCGGTAATACGAGCATAAGGAGTTGTTAACAAGGTAATTGCTACATTTAGATTTTAGAGAAATTAACATACTGTTACTGAAACTCGAAATAATTTTGATTTTAGACCGCAATCAAGTTAAGTAGATTAATTAAATTCACAGAAATTTGACAATTAGTTAATTTAATTGTATTGTAGTCAATTCGAAAATTAATTAATATTATAAATTAGTTAGTAGTTAGGTTTTTGGATGGTTTACGGATGCTGGCGAAAAAATAATACTTTTCCCAGATCTGACAGTTTAACTAGAACAGTTCGATAGTTTAGTTAGAACTGAGCGCCTTTGACTGGTTAATATTTTTTTCTTTTGCTATTTTATTCCGTTATATTTCTACACGTATTTTTTCGGTGTAAAATTATTCAAGAAGTTTTTTCTGTCAGTTTTGCAAAGGGTTATCAATCCTCCATCTATTTTGGTGGAGCGATAAGTACGCTTTATGTATTATTCTGCCTTTATAAGACAGGGTATCGTTGTCGATCATTCCGCAAAGGAGTTACATTTCTAGATGAATTACAATATTAAAAACGTAAAAAAATAATTCATTTAGAAAAATATTTCATCTGTACTTACTATTGCAATTTTAAGTATTATAAATGCGAATGTTTGGATGGATGTTTGTTAGAGCATCTCTTTACATCTTTTTTGTATCAGATATCCACATCTCTTAGTGACCAAATCTTTATTCGAAATCCATTTATATTCACAACTTTCAGGTTTTATTGATACTTTGAAGCGAGAAAAGCGTATAATTATTTTTTATAAAATAAGACACTTCAAAGGCACTTCCAGGGATTGTTGTTCGCTGGTATTGGAGGGTTGGAGGTAATAAATCGCAGCCGGCGCGCGATCGATGCCCCACTTATGATACATGGATTCCTGCGCCGGACTCAAGCGATAAAACTTTGATTTGTGATCTTCGACGGATGCTCAATGCTACTAGGATAGTAGCTGTTGGGAATGATAGCTATTGTGCGTGACTTTCTGAATGGAAATATTATTTCAGATCAGACTTTTTGGAAGTAATTTTTCATTAATTGGAAGTTATATAATGTGTAAAATATTTTTTCTAATTCTACGTGAGATATATGAATCAATAATTTGTTTAAATTTCTTAATCTTAAAATACGTAAAGACTTAAAATAAAACGCAATAAATTAACTACAGAAGAAGCATCGTTATAAAATTCAAGGACAAATTTTAAATATATTAATCACGGTAAATTAAATATTCAGCATTAATATTAGACTGCATTTAAATTTCACTGCATAATTGTGTTTATCTTTTTACTACAAAAGTACTACAGCGTGTTCAAGTTTAATAAAAAGCTACCCATAGCAAAGTTAACTGTTAAGTTCATTTTAAACTTGTTATAAGTGTAAATAGCCAAGTTTTATTTGTACTTCTATTAGTTACATGTATCGCGTTGTAAAAGTTTTTATATTAATATAGAGTAAACAGTTAATCGCATGACTAGGACTGCATTTAAAATAACCATATTTAAAAATGCGTTTAAAAATGTAATACAACACAAAAGAAAAGAAACAAATAGCATACCTTATTTATTCCAAGAATAGAACTTGTGTCTGTGGATAATTTTCAATAAGTGTTGCCAATAATCGTGATGAATCTGCACAATTTATTTGCACAATTCTAAATAGTGAAACTATCTTTTCTTCACATTACAATACATTCTGTTTCCCGCGCGCTTCACTTTTGTTTTTTTTTAATTCTTTTTTATTGTTTATTTCTTGGTGGCCAGTTTGATATCTTCGTTGTGTAAACTCTTTAGATTCGAAGAGGTCGAATTCTTCGCATACCAAGAAATTAAATGTGACAATGAAAACATTTTTTATGTCTAAAAAAATATTTTACCATTTCATTTTAATTTACATAGGTTTCTAGCACAGCGAACGTTTTTATCATTCACTTTTCGAGACGTTTAGAAATATTTCTTCTTAACAAAGATAAGCAAGGATTTTTTTTACAGCTGTCTTCCCTTTTGTCTCACAACAAAAGAACAATGTAACAAAAGCTAAAAAAAGTATTCCAGTTTTATTTATTCAAATCTTGAATTGTTACTTTTACATCGTTTTATTAAATGAAAATTAATTGTATCAATTTTTACAGTACAGTCACCTTCATAAAATGTATACATTTTCAAACTTTCAGTAACTTGTGTATGCTTAAGGTTAAAAAAAATATGAAAGCATGAATCCGTCCGTTTTCTTCCGACTAGGAACTCATCCTATTAATTAAAGGAAGGCGTTTACAAGTTTTTAAACTATTCGTAAATGTGTACACATTTATGCAGCTGACTGTACAAATACAATGTTAAAAACACTAATTATAAATAAGTTCATACAATTATGTAAATTTAAGATGACTATTAACAAAAAGCACAACAGTTAGAGCCAAGCGGCATTACTGCCATTTATTAATTATGTAACATTAAAGTTGGCTTCTTACCAACTTGGAGGCAATTTATTTTATTGTTCTCAGTAGAAAGGAAAATATTTAAATTACTAATTATTCAAACTTAGTTCATTATAAGACGCATAAGTTTGTCTTCTATCTTGTATAATTGAGCTAAAATATGTGACTTCAGGTCTTTAGCTCATAATAAGGACATCTCCACTTAAAATCTCGGGCCTTTCCAAGTTAGAAGAGACTTATGGCCTTTACCACCAAATTGTAAATTGTCGGATAACAATCGAACGTGTAAAATATGTGATGGAAATATCGAATTTTGTTCCCTTATCTGACTTTGAGGTCATTTTTAAGCCATCTGAGCTTCTATCAGCCAGTAGCGGACAGGCCTTAAGTCTTATAAAACCTTACTGGCCTAGTGCAGATTGCTTGATTTAACACATCTCTGATTGTCTTTGCAGTTATGTGCTGCATAGAGATTTTTTTTTATTTTTTTTTTTTATTTATTTTTATAGGGGGCTTTGTCGCGAAGCGACGATAACGCCCCATAAGACTAAAACT
>LD700005.1:1894298-1911341 GCA_003118335.3 Papilio memnon | reverse complement strand
CACTTGTTTAGAATACACACTGAATGAAACAAAAAACGCGTGCACTCAGTATGACGTCACGCAGTGAACTGTGCATAGAGATATCCCTAAGTTATATAAATTATGAGACAAGGAATTAATAAAAAGGAACAAGGCTATAAGATATTTTATCTGTTAATATCCTTTAACATGCAAACGATTTAACAACCGCGAATATAAATTTTAATGTGTCAACTTTGTATTTTAACGATTTAAGTTTTTTCTTGTTTGTGTCCTGTGTTAGTTATAGGTTAAGTTACTTCTTAAATTACGCGCTATTTCAAAGGTAGTCTAATGTTGTTGGTAAGTAATAATTTTAAATTAATTTTACGCTTTGACGCCTTGTGCGTATAGGTAAAAAATAATAATAGGCTTTGTAATATAACTATATCATAACAAATCAATATAAACACTACATTAAGATGGAAATGAAAGATGCGGATGTTAAGATAGATGTGTGGGGTGACGCGATTGGATAAGATACGAAATGAGTATATTAGAGGAAGTTTGAGAGTAGCCCCAGTGGTAGAGAAGGTAAGGAGTAAAAGGTTAGCATGGTATGGGCATGTTATGAGGAGGGATGAATCGCATTTAATAAGGAGAATGTTAGGTATGAGTGTGGAAGGGTACACCGGTAGAGGTAGACCTAGAAAGAGATGGATGGATTGCGTGAAAGGTGACATGATCAAGAAGGGAGTGATGACTGAGATGACGTATGATAGAGTTATGTGGAGGACAAAAACCTGTTGCGCCGACCCTACGGGAGTAGGATAAGGAGGAAGATGATGATTAAGATCTTACAAGTCCAATACAAATTTAGAAATATTAAAAGGTATAACAAGAAATTAATTAACCAGTCGGTTCCCGGCCCGACTTTTAGAATGGAAATCTTTGACTTCAATTATATTTCGGCTTAAGTTATTGCAATTTGATCCATTTTTAATTTAAGCGATAATATGACAGTATCATTCTGACTTCGCAGGGATCTCGTCCTGAGAAATTCAATTAAAACAACTTTTATCAAGGCTAAACTTTGACAGTTCAGATATCAACAAATGTTGCGATAGAAATCAAATATCTTTAATAGCTTTTCTTCTTGATGTAAATCCTCGTATTTAATAATCATTATCAATTGGAACTTTATAATGGCGATTAAAACATTGAATTAAAATATCGTTGTTTTTTCCAAACTCCCGACGCAGTATATATACACTCAGATAACATTTACAGAGTGCGTGCTACCAAACTAAAGTTAAGTATGTTATCTTTAGGTTGTTTGACATATAAAAAGGATGAATATATACGTAAGAGCGTCGGTGGCTCAGTGGATTAAGCACTTGACTTGTAGTATACAGGTCTTGGGTTCGAATCCCTCCATGTACCAATGTGATTTTCGATTTTTCGAATTTTCATATGTACATAATTTACCCGACGTTCTTACGGTGAAGGAAAACATCGTGATGTAACCTGCACATATCGGCGAAGAAATTCAAAGATATGTGTGAAGTCAACCAACCCGCACTTGGCCAGCGTGGTTGACTATGGCCTAGTCACCCTAACTTTAGGGTAGGCTCCGAGCCCCTCGGTGGGGACGTATAGTGAGCTGGTGATGATATACGTAAGGGACATTCCAGACAGATGTAAAACAGGTAAAAAGTAGTATTATATTACAAACCGACAATAATTATATGAATGGGGTAAGCTCTTGTCTTTACAAGCCTGATTTGATTCCTGTCACTTGTGGTAACACAAATCCAGTATTGGATTATATTATTCAGGTAAACTTTGTATGATTATTAATTACCTCGAATCGCTTTCGTGACTAACACATATAGCGGTCTATAATCAATACGTTACTTGGCACGCGAGCTCCGCGTTGCGGTCATAACGTTTGTCACACTGTGTTATTTTCTAGGCTTTTTTACATTATTCCTAGTATTTGGTAGTCAAGCTTATTTCGTTTTTTATACCTAAACCTAATCGAACATTTATGCGTGGTCAAAAACAATAGAAGTAAGTTGAGTTCATGATGTATTCTAGAATTTTCTAGGATCATAAGTTTTGATGAGTTTACCTTATTGATATTGTATGACTTTGGTAAACTTCTGACTATTATCAGGGCTTTAAGGTATGACTTTATGATAACCACGGTCATTAATCAAGACATGCTACGTGACGTGTCATTGTGCGTGGAACTTGCACACTGATGAACTAAGTTACACTACTTAGTGTGTTTAAATGTACTTTTTTTTTATTAAAGACTCCTATTGTAGATTTATAATTTTTCACTTTTTATGTTAGACATAGGTTTTCTGATTGAGATTTTCAAGATAAATAAATAAAAGCTTTCATTTGGACTTTTTATTTTAATTAAAACTTATTGCCTGAAAATAACTTGTACACTGCTAAGTGTGTTTTAAATGTAGTGTTTTTTTTTAATTAAATAATTGTATTTTTGGTTTACAATTTTTACTGTTCTGGATAGACATTCAGTATAGATAAATACTTTAAAATAAACAAGAGCTTTCATTTGGACTTTTTACATTAATAACTACCGTTCCCAGCTTTACAAACACGTAATAGACTTTTTCAACTATTATTTACTTATTAAGTTATAGTAGCATTAAGACGAAGTATCCAAAAATAGGCATACTACATTGATATGTAGCTTTTATTGATACAGAAGCTAACAAAAGCTGGAGGAATTCCGTCGCATGTCACTCAGTATTAACTCGCGACGGGCTGACCTCTCCTCTGATAAATGACTGCCGCTATTTTCTGACTCCTAGCTCGAGTTATTTATGAAGGCTCCTATTATCACGTATAACATACGGCTTAAGGACAAAGAAAACAACACATAACGTGATTCCACTTAACAAAAATGTTTCCAGAAATGTTATAATTACTTTTATTATTTCGACAGAACAGAATGTATGGATGTTACGACAGTAATTCATAGTATGATAGCACAAAAAAAAACTCAAACAACACTAAACTCACTTTATTTAACTTAGTATGTATTTTACAAGTAAGTGATTGTTTTTTATAACAAAGATCACAATTATTTATTTACAAACAGATCAATTAAAATTATTAGAATTAAACTGCGTAAAAGTGTTCTTATTTGTTACTAGCTGTTGCCCGCGAATTTGTCCACGCAATCTTAAGATGAAAGTAGCCCGTCTATGTCAGCTATCCTTCAGTGAAAGTCCAGTCCAAAGCGGCCCAGCTGTTTCGGAGATTACGTGGAACAAACGCGGCTTGCGGACAAACAGATAAAACATTTTTAAATGCGATATTCGTTATCAACAACGCAAATACATCGTCTTCAGGAAATCTGGAATTTTTCTTTTGATATTACAAACAGACACTCCAATTTTATTATATGTATAGAAGATTATTCATGTTTTAATACATTTATATTACTCCCATCATAATTCAAAGTTTTTGTTCATGCTGTTTTAGTATTACAGTAATTTTAGTGCATATTTAATATCTATTATAATGCGGTGGTGTCAAGGAAAAAGGTAAAATAAACAGTCATCCATTTTTATATTGTTAATAAACTTGTCGTGTTAACAGCCTTTGCACACTGTATAGATTTAATCGGCCGATATTTTTAATTTGACATCTAAATGTATGCCACGTTGTCATAAGCCGTATGATTTGATCCATTCGTTGTGTCAGATGGGGGATTGATAAGAGCCCTTGAAGATGGCTTCCAATCTTCTGTTGGAGTAAATAACTCTTTGCCCCTCTGTAACAAAATAAGAAAAGTCATACTATTATTATAAATGCGAAAGTTTGAATGTATGGATTACTAGCTGTTCGCGTGCGGCTTCATCCGCGTGAAATTATAAAAAAAATATTTTATTTTTTACATTTGTCAAATTCACAATTGCAAATGTCAAAATGACATGACGTGATGACAAACCATGGCAATCTTTTTTCCTTGATGTTGGCAGCAACTTATGGTCTCTTTCCCACATTAGAGTTCTTATCCAAAATATAAATTTACCACTTAAGTTTAATGGCGTGAAAATATATAGCCTAAAGTGTAACGTAAGTGTAGGGCTTTTTATTAAAAAAAGAATTATTCAAAAATATGCTGTGATTGCTGACATCTTAGGCAACAAAGAAGTGTGTGTTTACGCTTTATTATATTAGTATAGATGTAGAATCCCGTATAGTATAGTATCCTAACAATTAAACCGATCTCGATGAAAAACAAAGTTAAAACAAAGACTGGAAGAACACATACGTTACTTATGCGGTTAAAGCTAGTATTTAATATATTCTAGTTTTTTTTAATGAAATTATATTTTTATACAATAAGGAGGCAAACGAGCATGCGGTTACCTAAATCCGCCAAAATCGCGAAGCGACGGCTGCCCATAGACATCCGCAATTGCAGATGTGTAACCTACCCTTAATCGACGGAAGAGGAGATGCACATAAAGAGGATTTTTCCCCTTCCCATGCGTCTCCTCCACCGTGAAATCCACTTTCCCAGCCAATCCTTTCCTTATAAGAAAACGGGAAAGGGACTAAAATTGGGCTTCCTGATATTGCGTAATGAAGAAAAAGTGTCATAAAATTGTCTTACGCCACACCTTGTAGACTATATCGTATGATAAGTCATGATTAATATGATTAATAATATATACATTGATAATTTGTGATTATCTTACATCTTTCTGACTAATAGGATTAAAAAAAATTACACTTCATAATTCAAGTTGGATTAAGAATTATACTTTCATGATGCACCAATAATTTTAAAAAGTTGCCTCAATGATAGATACATTTTAGTCGAAATTACTCATATTAAGAGCGGCCACACCTTTGACTAAACTATCGCGCAACTGATTAGTCGCGCTTTGATTCCTATGAGCGTATCTGGAGGTGCGCACATTACTCGATTTTTAGGTATGCAGCTTAACAGTTGAATTAGCTGCGACAAGTGACAATCAACAGTTGTGCGATAGTTCAGTCAGAGGTGTGCGCCCGCTCAAAATCAATATCTGAATACGATCAGCAGCTTAAAACACAAATATGATTATTTTTAATAATAATTTTGCATGTTTCTTTCCTACCAAACCTAAAAATTAAATAAAAAAAGTACTTACATATCCCTTGTAAAATGCCCATCCCACACCCACGGGGAACAATATTATCGTTGATATAGCAGTTAACCAGCCGAGAATATCGGCGAACAATGGGAACACATAATCCGCGTAGCTTGGCGACTTCCAATCGGAGAATATAAAAGCGAGCACCGCCTGCAAAATTTAAATAGCAATCAAATTGCATTATATTATATCTAGTTTTAATCCAAGTTCAGCAAAAATAAAATTCTGTATTAACTTCCTGTTAACTTGTTTCTTTGTTAAAGTATAGTATTTTACTCGTTGATCATATTTTGATCTAAAGATCATCATCACCAGCTCACTATATGTCCCCACTGAGGGGCTCGGAGCCTACCCTAATGTCAGGGGTGATTAGGCCATATAGTCAACCACGCTGGCCAAGTGCGCGTTGGTTGACTTCACACATATCTTTGAATTTCTTCGCCGATATGTGCAGGTTACATCACGATGTTTTCCTTCACCGTAAGAACGTCGGGTAAATTATGTACATATGAACAATCAAAAATCACATTGGTACATGGCGGTGGGATTCGAACCCAAGACCTGTACAAGTCAAGGGCTTAAACCAGTGAGCCACCGACGCTCGACGATCTAAAGATATTCTTTAACAATCCAATTTTAATAGTATGTAATATATTGAACACACAAAACTGATATGTTTGAGTTTATCATACTTTAGAATAAGGCGTCAAGTAGTTTTCTACTATTAATTAAATCTGTCTACAGCTAGCAATTTTATTTCAATAGCCACACACGGCGTTATCGTTAGAAACAATTTAATCGAAAAGTTCCATCTTTGTAAGAGACAATTACATTGAATTTCATATAGATTAACCGTTATCTGTATAGATATAAGGGGCATAACATGTTTGCTTACATGTCCGATCGATATAACGAATGATGTCGTTTCACTGACATAATGCGGCAAGAGGATGAGGACATAAATGAGTAAGTATTGGGATTGAATATGGATGGCTATAAAAGAGTAAGCCAGAAGAAAGTATGGATTGTGTGAAAGAGGATATGCTTAACAAGGGAGTGAATTCAGATACGACTGCTGACAGAGATGCATGGAAGAACAGCACTGTGCCGACCCTCTATAGGGTCAAGGGCAAGGTGATGATGGTGTTTTTTGATTGCCGAAATCTATGTTCTATTGCAAAGCTTGTTTTCTTATGTACTTTTATAGAATTCAATTTCAGTACCTAATATTAAAGAGCGCATAATAAATAAGGGATACTAACAACACTAGCTACTGGTAAGATAAAAGCCCATGCGGATTTCCAATATAACCTCAACACCACGTTGAGTTTCATATTCATTGCCGCTAAATCATTCATCGCGCGATTGATGCCGTAACACCACGCCACTGCTGCAGTCTGAAATAGACGAAACGCTTAGCTTATAACATCTTCCCCATCAGGTGTATGCTACCCCTTACCCCTAGGTAATTGGAAAATGTAAAATAAGAATTACTTGAAATATGACAGTATTAATCATAGCTGTTCCATCGGCTGGCGACGCCTACATCTTGTAATTTAAAAAGGTTCTCACTATAGTCAATAGTAGTAAAAATATGATGAATATTTTACACAACGTTTGTAACTTAGTGGAGACTAACAAAAAAGGTTTTATTCTTATCCTCTTTGCACTCAATCTGAAATAGACAGGAACTAAGCTAAGGAACTCAAATATACAGAAAAATACTACGTCATGTCTTCTGTGAGCATATAAATGCATGTTTTCGATTCGACAGGTTGTTATTCTTTACCTCAGCCATGCCTATGAGCAGAATAGCCCAGGACGCGGTGTTCCACTCCAGCAATGTGAACAGATAGACACCACCGCTGAAGCACATCGGGATGCCGAGGATGAAGCAACAAAAGCAGGTCGTTGCTGTCACCTTAAATTACAAGTTTAAAAACGTTATAATTTTTAATCTGCTGTCATCCGCATGGTTTTTTATTTTTTTATCGCGCGCAGGAAAAAGTTCAAATAGTACGTTTCGATGTAATTGTTCATATGGCATCGCTTTAAAAGGTGATGGTTTTACCGTGAAGTGTTGCATTCTGAGCTCAAAGCGAACGAAGCAAGAATTATTTTAAAGCATTCGTATAAGCGAGACAGTTTAACTACGCCTATACGAATGACGGCCTAGTGCTAGTATTTGTAAATTTTGTATGTAGTGCATGCATAAAGCTTTAATTCCAAACGAGGTAAATTTTGATTCCGATATCTTGCTTTTCTACTTATTTGCAGTTATGATATCACTTGACGCATTTCTTAAACATTCAAATTCCAATCTATACTATTATCTATACTAATATAATAAAGCGTAAACACACACTTCTTTGTTGCCGAAGATGTCAGCAATCACAGCATATTTTTGAATATTTTTTTTAATAAAAAGCCCTACACTTACGTCAGGCTTTAGGTTATATATTTTCACGCTATTAAACTTAGAGGGTAAATAAACTGGATAAAAATCCTAATGTGGGAAAGAGACCATAAGTTGCTGCCAACATTAAGGAAGCAAGATTGCCATAGTTTGTCTTCATGTCATGTCATTTTGACATTTGCAATTGATAATGACAAATGTAGGTAAACAATGAAATATTTTTTTTATAATTTCACGCGGATGAAGTCGCAAGGGAACAGCTAGTTACTTAATAAAATGGGCACATTAGAAATTTATATGTTTACATAAAAAAGCACTCAGTGTTTCTGATAGCCTTATCTGCTATCTTGTTGGTACACACTCGTAATTAGCTTAGTCATAAATCATAAATCGATTTCTATCTTATAAACTACTGTGTTGAGAAACGTAGCAGATCTTTATCATACGCATTATCGATATCGATCTCCTACGTAGACTATCGTAAGCCATTTAACGATTTAGATCTTGTTTTTAAATAAATATAAATACTAATTACAGTAATGTTAGAAAGAAAAATAACTGTGGATTTTGTTTTGTTTTTTGTTTATATTATATTTGGATATTATCAGGTGGCAAACCAGTAAGCGACCAACTGAATTCGCCGAAATGGCGAAGTGATCGCTGCCCATAGACATCAGCATTTGCAGATGCGTTGCCTAACCTCAATCTACGGAAGAGGAGACTCACACAAACAGGATATGTCCCCTTCCTATGCGTCTCCTCCGGCGTTAAATCCAATTTTCCTTCCCATCCTTCCCTCTTAATAAAAGCGTGGAATGGAAAAGGGACTAAAATCGGGCCTTCGGCACCACACTTATCAGATGAAAAGCGGAATTGCTCCCACTTCACGTTTGTTTTCTGTGTGGTTGTGGTATTCCACCGGGCGCAACGGCCAATTCGTGCGAGGGTGTTAAAGCGGGCTCTACCACTGTTAACCAAGTTGTAAAGTTCATTATTTAATATTATTTATTAACTGAAAATTATACAAAAAACACAATTTAAATATATAAACAAATATAGCCCCGCAAAACCATATAACTGGTTAAGCATGCGATAGTTTACCTAAGGGTCATGTTATCTCATATGGCTGTATCTACCTATGAAGAACACAAATTAGAAATATAATTTACGTAATGACTCACCATCCAATACCTCTTCCTGAGCTGTGGCCACTGATCAACGATCGCTGTATTGATAGCCTCTATACCGGCGAACTGACTGCCGAGGCCGAGTATGAACAACATGAGGAAGAATAATATCGACCAAAACTGTGGTATGGGCATTTGCAGTAATGCTTCGGGATACGCAACGAATGCTAAGCCAGGCCCTTGTTCCGCCACATCTGTAGGAAATTGAAATGAAATTATGTAAGAAGACCCCCTAAACATTTTATATTTTATATCAATAACAAATCTATCGGTTACTATTTTACTTAATACTTGCTTTTGCTCGCAACTTAATCCGGAATTAAAAAAATCTAGTAAAAACGTACTTTTTTGTTACTAAGTAATGTATTTTTATCTAATTTCTTAGTAAAAGTAATTGATGGATAGATGTTTGTTAGAGTTGATCTTGATGAAATTTGGTATGAAAGTATCGAATAGTCTGGAAGGACACATAAGTTAATTCCACGCGGACGGAGTCACGGGCAATGCTAGTAAGAATATACATAGAGATGGAAAGGTAAGGGAGAGGTGACATGATTAAAAAGCGAGTGTCAAATGACGAACACTAGATAGATTTGATGACCTAAATTGGTGCGCTGATCCTTCACGATTAGGATAATGTCATTGTGATGATGAAGTTATTATCAGCGTAAGTTAGAACTGTAAAGGAAATTTAAAAAGTTATGACTAATACATATGTTCTCATAACTAGTATATGTAAAGATTAAGGGCACTGTCAATATTATATTTTATCAGGCGATAACTCTGCATTATTACAGAGTATTAAAGCCAAGTTCGTCAATAGCAATATCGTGTGCGTAGTGACCAATAACTAGATAAACTTTATTGGAATAACAGGATACCGGGAATGATGGGAGGTAAACAGTTTATTTAACTTATTTATAACTAGGTGTTCCCTTGCGGCTTCATCCGCGTGTTATTATAAAAACTTTATTTTATTGTTTACATTTGTCAAATTGTCAATTGCAAATGTCAAAATGACATGACATGATGACAAACAATGGCAATCTTGCTTCCTTGTTGTTGGCAGCAACTTATGATCTCTTTCACACATTAGGGTTTTTATCTAAAATATTTACCCCTAAGTTTAATGGCGTGAAAATATATAGCCTAAAGCGTGACGTAAGTGTAGGGTTTTTTATTAAAAAAAGGATTATTCAAAAATATGCTGTGATCGCTGACATCTTAGGCAACAAAGAAGTGTGTGTTTACGCTTTATTATATTAGTATAGATTATAGAGGATTAGGCCATAGTCAACCACGCTGGCCCTGCTGGTTGACTTCACATATATCTTTGAATTTCTTTTCCAATATGTGCACATTTACTGTAAGTTCTACTGACACTTCGATTTTATTTGATTAAGTTCTACCATAATCAGAATTGTTAAATAACTTAAGTTGTGTGTTAGTGTAAGAATGTCATACTCAGAGATGTAACATTTCTCTGTAACTGTAATCTATGAGTGTGGCTGGTAGATTTCTTTTTTTTTCTTTCATGTTAATTATAAAAGTTGTCCACATTTCCGTATGCTAACAATTAATTACATCCGTACCAATAAAGCCTGCTTTTGTGTACCTTTAATCCAATTCATTATCTGTTGTCGGAAATTCAAAACTGTTGTGTTGTATGCTCCGGTATGAAATCAACAAAGGATACTGCGATCGCGGATCAATCGACGATTGTGTACAAAACAATACTATCATCTACATATACAGGATGTTCTGATACTTTTAGCCAATCATATTTTTTCAACAAATATGGGTGATTTTTTTTCTAAAACTTTGCACATGCTATGGTCGATTAAAGATATACTGGTAGTGTTGAGGAAATCTCGCATATTTAAGATCCATAAGTAAAGACTATTTAATAGCTTTTTGACCACATTTAGACATATAAAGCAATACTGCCATTAAGAGATTCATAGTTGATGGATAATGGAAAATGCACGGAAATATAATAAATGTGAAAGATGCTCCAACATATTGTTAAAAATAATTAACACTACCCACTTCTTATGAGAACGGGAACCCTAATGATTACCTTAGATTAATTACATATTTTAAATGGAAGGTATCAATTTATTATAGTGAAAATTTATTGTGAAACTGCCGTTAATTGAAATAGAACTAAAGTCAAACACCAATGTAAAAATTAAAGAAAAAAAGGAACACGCTTTATTCTGTTCAACAGATACTCGCAACATGTTTGCTTTAGCCCACGGTTGTATGCAATTTACTTGGATTAATTAACTTGATCAAATCAACGCCGTACGGTAACGTTTGCTCGAATGAAACGTAACAATCGTATGCTTATGGAAGAAAAACATTATCAAGAAAGTAAATATACCTACGTTAGTTACAGCTGTTATAAAACCTGTTTAAGGGCATATTGTTATGATTTTATTATTTCTTTTTTTAAGATAAATATATGCGTGAAATATGTGTGTGCGTGAAAGATGACATGATCAAGAAGGAACTGGAGATGACGGGTGATTATTGTTTTTGATGATTATGAGTTATTTGGAGGACGAAATCCCGGTGCCGACCCACGGAAGTAACATAAGGTGCATAGCATGAATGCATGATATGTGGCATCAAAAGTATTGTGGACGTATTTAATGTGTACTAATGTGTTTTCTCTGGCCATCACGCCAAGGGAGAAAGGGCAAAAAAGTGACAATATTAAATTACAAAAGTATAACACAAAGTAGTTCATCTATATCACATAAAGATTTTTTATTGCATGAAGTCAAAGAAATTATTTAAAGGAAAAAAGACTTACCATCAATTTGGACTCCCATCAATTCAGCTTGAAATCCGAGCACAGAGAATATAGCGAAACCCGCGTATACAGAAGTCAGGAAATTTGCAAAACAAACGAAGACCGTATCGAAATGGCAATTATTGTAAAAGCCATTGTAGGACGCCAATGTGATTAGAGATCCACAAGCCACACCAAAGGAATAAAATATCTGTACAGGAGAAAAGTAAAAACAAAAATATCAGAAGACTATCAAAAACTTTAATTTAAAGTTACCAAAGTAAATTTACAAATAATTGCTCAATTTAAGAAAATCTTTAGCTATCAAAAAGTGATCCAAACTTAACTTAAGATTAATTGGTAGAAAATGAAATCTATACAAATTTTTACAAAACCGTTATCCAAACAAATTAAGTTCATTTATTCTTAATTCATCTATTCCAAAGATTTATGCTTATTAGAAAACTTTTGAAGTTATTACTTGGAATTACACGATCAACAAATTAGAAATATTTGCAGACTTCATTTATTGCAAAAATCATCATTATTTAAAGTAATATAGACACTGATAATGAATTTCAATTTGTTTAATAAAGTGTCAAGTTCTATTACGAAGCATGAATGACATAGAATATGGTCGGTTTAATATCTGGATAAACGTACCTGTGAGGCAGCATCTCCCCACACTCTTGCATCTAAAAGAGTACTCCAATCCGGTGTCAAATAAAACAGAATGCCCTCTTTTGCTCCTTCCAATGTCACTCCTCTAACAAGAAGGGCAGTTAACATCACGTATGGAAACAACGCCGTGAAGTAAACCACTTTACCCGCTGACTGAACACCCTGTATGAAAATAATGTTTTTTTTTTAAACTAATATTCTTAGTACCATTAACTTTTAGGGATACACATGTTAATTCTGGTTGTTCAAAAGGTTACGCTTAATGTAGGTCAACCATAAATGAGTTTTTTTTTAATACTGTTTATCACCAGTGTTGTCAAATTATAAAATTGGAGACTTCGTAATAACCTGGAAATCGAATTGGCTAGTTATATCTGACCACGCCACAACGTGGCGAATATGCCACGACGCAAACATTAACAATTCAGCTAAACTTAATAGACATTGTATCTTACTAAGTTCATTTTTCAATAGCAACTTACTTTAATAACACAGAGGAATGCGATAAACCAGGCGAGGGCAAGACATCCGACAAGATGCCATTGAATCGCGCCCCAGCTTTGCCAAGTTGCGTCGCCGCGGCCCAATACTCGTTGTCTGGAAATACATTGCCGTTTAGTATAGTATTTTAAGCTAATATAATAGGAACATAATCTATACGAAACATGGACGGTCTATAACCAAGTATATGATAATAATTGTGGTTGGCAGGAAATGAAAATCTGAAGAAAGGATTAATGAATGAAATTCGTTCCCAAAACAAGATTTTACGATTGCTTGGCAGTTACATTTGATTTAAATTGTTAACAATTAAATACATAAGAGGAACCCAGATAAGCAATGTTTGAAGATAGCATTTCGACTTCGGCCGATAGACATTTGGTATTTGATTTCCTACGTCACAGATCATGTCCATCGCATGATTGGAATAATTTTCACGCGTCCAATGGTGCGATGATAAAAGTTACCTATCTCTCTATCCATATTTAAGGTATTAACCTTTAGATATTAATTACACTACTAAAATACTTTTTATCTTTAATTTTATGACATCATTTACAAGTTGAGATTTATAATTTTATCAGCCAAATGTGTTCATTTATCTTAAATTAGATTAAATATTAGATTTTGTATGGGCAATATCTTATCTTACTTTTTATTAATAATTTAAATTAAAGACAAAAGACGATCACGCCATAATAACTAACCAGATGAAACTTCTCTGGTAATAGACAGATGCCATTCAAAATTGCACCTACAAGTAAAAAGTCATAGTCAACTTATTGTTAATATTGATAGCATTTGACTAATAAATTCGATTTCTAGAGTCTCTTCAAATTTGTGTTTCAAACAAAGAAAGTATGACCGAATACTGACGGTAAATTAATCAGTCTTTAACTTAGATGAATAGCTATTAATAATACTATTTTATGAAGAGGAAATATATACATTTCTGTTTGTAATTAATAAACTCAAAAACACTATTTCGATTTAAAATATTTTTCACTTCTAAAAGCTACACAATCACTAGGTATCATAGGCAATTATTATAACTTTTAAGTCCCGAGTAAAGTAGTAAAAAATAACAGCGAAAACTTACGTATAATATTCCTCAGCAGCAATAGTTCTTCTTACATTGCTGTACCAAGGTATCGTTTCTGTACCGTTTAAACAATATTTACCATCATAAGGTTCGAAACCAGTGCGTAAACAAATCTCTCCAATGCTTACACAACGCCGTAAATAATAAGTAAGATCTGTAGCAACTCCTGTATTGTTAACTCTGCATTGAGCATCGTAAAAACCACTGTAACAAACTGACAAATAAACTTTATTTATAACTAGCTGTTCCCTTACGGCTTCATCCGCATGAAATTTTAAAAACTTTATTTTATTGTTTACATTTGTCAAATTCTCAATGGCAAATGTCAAAATGACCTGACATGATGACAAACCATGGCAATCTTGTTTCCTTGATGTTGGCAGCAACTTATGGTCTCTTTCTCACATTAGGGTTTTTATCCAAAATATTTACCCCTAAGTTTATTGGCGTGAAAATATATAGCCTTAAGCGTGACGTAAGTTTAGGGCTTTTTATTAAAAAAAGATTGATTCAAAAATATTCTGTGATTGCTGACATCTTAGGCAACAAAGAAGTGTGTGTTTACGCTTTATTATATTAGCATAGATAAACAATATAATGAATAATTTATAGATCTTTTATATAAATTTCACACCAAATATTAAACCAACAATTTATCTCTTATTATAAGCAAATATTTTCTTATCTCAACTGCTATAGAAAATTCAAGTACATAAAAATCTCACGCTCATTAGACACCGTATTCCTTAAATATACACTTCAACTATTATAGTTTTCATATTTTGTAATTGTATTCAACTTACAATCTGTGTTGAATTCGTTCTCGCACGATCCCCAATCAAGATTGCCGGCTATCGAAACTATCGTGTAGAATAGCGTCCACGCTACAATGATCATGTAGTATATACTGATCAAACTAATCACCACCAACGTGCAATAACCGAGACCACTGAAGAAGGGCCCAATAGCGGCGAACGCCTTCAAAGGCCCCAGACTTGTGTATTGTCCAATGTATAATTCCAAGAAAAACAATGGCAGGCCAATCAGGATCATCATCAATAAAAACGGAATCAAAAACGCACCTGAAACAAATCATTTAATGCTCAAATAGTAGAATAGTGTTAGCTATATTTGTTAGCAATTTCCAATCTATAAATATTATAATACATAATTTTAAATTATTTAATATTTTATACTTACCCCCGCCGTTTCTATATGCTAGATAAGGAAAACGCCAGACATTGCCTAAGCCGACTGCATATCCCAAACATGCTAAGATAAATTCAAGCGGGCGGCCCCACGCCGCTTTCTCCGGTGTTGCTGATGAGTTTGCCTGAACTGGTACCTTACCATTAGTTTCGCTCTACAATAATAAAGAAAAAAAAATTTGAAACCGCTGGAGCCATGACCTCCATAGACTGAGTTCCACGAAGTTACCGGAATCTAATACACTAGAGGCTGCCCACCAAAGGGGTTTTAGTGGGTACAAACCTCACATAACCCTGTCTTCCCCTCAGAAGAAAGATTTCCCCGATACCAAAAAGGTCTAGGTATAAATTCAACTAAATTTCTGTGGCTTAAGTTGATTTTGAAGACTTACCATGTCACGGGTGTGTATAATACAAACTCAAATTAACAAGAGAAGCAACAAATGTCTTATAAATGCAAAGAGTTATATCTACTAATGACGTTTTTGTCATTTCACATTTATTCATAGAAAAACCAACAGCCGTTTTCACACAATAAGTATAAAAGAAATATACCTCCAAAGATAGGAATAAACACGTTGAACGAGAATTTTATCTTGTGAAAAAAAAACTATAACAAAAACTCAAAACTCACAAATTTAAATGAATTTCAAAACTAGTTTATTATTCTGATAAAAACATTAAAAACGGCTGGTTTAAATTAGCAGTTGTTAGAAGCCGCGAAATAATTTAAAGATACTATTTTTTCCAGTTGCATAAACTAAAATGACATATCTAATCCTTTAATCATTAATGAATTTGATAAAAACTACGCTACTTATATACTTAATATGTTGCATGATAACTTATTTGAATAAAACATATGAAGGATTATTATTAAATATATATCAAACGTGGAATATAAAATAATGAAGTATACATTCATGATTTTGTAATTTAAACTTACCGGATTCATAGAGTAATCTCCACCAGCCATTTTCGGAAGCTGTTATCAGAGTCGTCGTATTGTGACGGAAGTCTTTTCTTGTACAACATATGCAAAGGATATGCAAGCAATTTTGCAACCATGCGAACGTCTAATCCGCCACCGATCAGCGCACGACTCTAACTGCCGAAATATTGATAAAAAAAAAACTTCATTAAATCTTATCTTAGCGATAACATTAACGATAACGAACAAATTATTAGTATAATGCAACGGAAAATTGAAAATTGATAACATTCTAAATTTTTTTATCACTAATTTGTTTTATTATATTTTGTTGCTAATTGTTCTGTTAATCTGAATAGGTAACTAGATAAACGAATTTGATGTACAGTCGAAGAAATTATTTACCTACCCACTTAGGATAGATTATCTGTAAAACTGTTATAAAAAGATCTATGACTTTCTACTTAATTGCGTTATGAACGTCATTTACAGACATGGGTATGATATAAACGTCCCCGACTGTAAGTATGCGTCGGAACATCGTGTGCAAAATCGTAATCAATCTGACCGATATCAGATCGATAATCTGAAGATTGTAGCACTTGTAGCTTTACGACTTTACAGCTCGTCAATGAATTCCATTCAATTTACATATTGTTATTTATCGATAACACTTATCTTACTCTACAATTGAGTTTAAAACACTATCAAGAGCGTATACACTCAAAAATGTCACCGTGCGTTATTAAACAATCGTATGCTACACATTTCGGTGATTGGATGGGAAAGTGGATTTGACGGTGGGGGAGACGCATAGGAAGGGGAAATATCTTCTTTATGTGCGTCTCCTTCTCCGTCGATTTAGGGTAGGCAACGCATCTGCTATTGCGGATGTCTATGCGCAGCGGTCGCTTCGCCATTTCGGCGGAATTAGGTGGCCGCGTGCTGGTTTGCCACCTTGTTGTATTACATAAAAAAAATCAAAGATATCTATGAAGTCAACCAACACACAGTGGACCAGCGAGGTTGACTATGGGTTGACTTAACTCCACGGACCTGCTCGGGCG
>LD700005.1:1872851-1893882 GCA_003118335.3 Papilio memnon | reverse complement strand
CGGCGCCCGCTGTAAGGCGGGCGTCAATTAGGTTAGTTTAGTTAAGGTTTAGGTTAGTTTTAGTTAAGGTTTTAGGTTAGTGTAGGTTAGGGTGCGGGTCCACTTGTGGGCCATTATATATATATATATATATATATATATATATATATATATATATATATTTAACAATAAATACCGTACTACTCGTAAGTACACAGGACACTAACCCGTTGTTTTTTAAACCACACAGAGCGTCTCCACATTTTAAATAACCCTTAAATGCATGGTTTTTTATTTATTTGTAAAATAAATATTTCAATATAGGTTTTGAGTCACAGATTAAGGAAAAGATAATTAAAAAAAATGTTTACAATCTAAAATATACTTTTGTTTGTAGACTTTTGGCAACAATATGCATTTAAGGATTAAACTCTATAGAACTTAAGTAAAGTTTCTATCCGTTACAAATATTAGATTATGCTCGTACGTACTGACAGCGTTACACTCCTTGGTGCGAATACTTGATACTTCATCATGTGTATAAAAGAAAGTCGTGTTAGTTACACTATTTATAACTCAAGAACGGCTTTACCGATATGGCTGAAAATTAGTGAGGAGGTAGCTTAGAGCCAGGAGACGGACATAGGATACTATTTATTCCGTTCGACGGCGATGGATGGATGGATGTTTGTTAGAGTTTGTAGCCTAAACGGATTCCGATTAAATTTGGTATAGACGTGGAGGATAGTCTGGAAGAACACATAGGCTACTCACTTTTGTTTTTTTTAATTCCACGCGGACAGAGTCGCGGGCGAAAGCTAGTTCGTTATACAGGGAATCCCCGCATACGGGTTAACGACTAATGATAATGTGTTGATGCGAAATGTGCGTAGATAGATGACAAGTAAATTGCTGGGTAGGAAGTAAGGAATATTGACGAATGAAAACGGTTCCCGATTTTCGCGGGGTTCGGTTCTCGTGGTCCTTATTATTGCGGGAGCTAACATCTAATGTACTTGCATCCTTAACATGAATTATGAAATAAATGCTAGTTAAACAGAAACTGCAGCGAATCCAGGAACTCATGTATTATCTATAGTAAAGAATTTAGTTATCTTATCTGTAATAAGATATAGGGTACATTCAATCTTTAAGTTATGAAATACAAGAAGATAAACTTAATAAAAATGGACCACAATCATTTAAAGAGGTCAAGAATTCTGCGTTCTACATCTCTTAAGTGGAATGCAATAGATATCTGATAGATAAAATAAATTCATAATTTTTTCATTTTTTTTTATATTACAAGGTGGCAAAAGAGCAAGCGGCCACCTAAATCCCCCGAAATAGCGAAGAGACTGCTGCCCATAGACATTCGCAATTGCGGATGAGTTGCCTACCCTTAATCGACGGAGGAAGAGACGCACATAAAGAGGATATTTCCTCTCCCTATGCGTCTCCTCCACCGTCAAATCCACGTTCCCTTTCTATCCTATTCTTATGAGAAAAAGGGTGGGAAGGAAAAGGGACTAAAGTTAGTAATATATTATTATTATATTATATATTATATTATTATTATATTATTATATTATTATATATTATTATATTATTATTATATTATTATATTAATACGTGTTTTGATTAAGATCTGTATTGATATCGTTTTAAAGCAATTAATTAAATGTCAAGATTTCCTGGAGTGATAAATGTTAAGCTTGTGATATGGTAAATGATTTGGCAATTAGCAACGAACTTTCATATATTCAAGTTCACATATTTTTAATAGAATGCAAGCCAGGTGTGAAAATTAATGATTCATAATATTTTTAATACAGCTGCAAAGATAATCTATGACTTTGAAGGAAAATTAGTATAATATTTAGAACGAAAACGACAAAGAAATCAAAATAGTTATCGTTACTGACATTTTTAGACTAATGGCCGAATATTGAAACGAACTTTACACTTACAATCTGACGGACTTTATGATTTTAATGGTATTTGGAGTTTAAGCATGACCCTGTAATTTAAAACTTTTACATATTTAAATATCGTTTTAGTATTTGACCCTAATTTAAACCCGTGGGTTTGTATTAAAGAAGATATTAACTTTAAGTATGAATTGGTGTGTTAATATTACTGTTATTCTAACACTAGCTTTCACCTGCAACTCCGTCCGTGTGGGATTAAAAAAGCAAAAGTAAGTAGACTTCTTCCAGCCTATACTAGAGTATATATAAAGATGTAGACATCTATGTAAGATGTCATCGAGATGCGTTCAGCAGTTTAGGCTACAAACCCTTACAAACATCCATCCATCCAAACTTTCGCATTTATAACATTATTAAAATGTTAAGGTATTCAAGTAAAGAAAACTATTTTCCTGTTAACTAAAACTGCAATAATAAAATTTATCTTTATTTCTTTATTCATGTCGGTGCAAAGATTTTCTCTCTTGAAAGAAAAATGAGTCAGGTAAGTGTTGGCTCGAGTTTGAAACTCAATTTGGTAGTTCCGCAACAGCTGAGGAAATTTCAAGAGATTTGTTTTAACTCTTAGTTCTGAACAAAGTGCCTGAAGGTGTTTTTAAAGGTTACAATATAACAACTTTTTTTATTGATATTTTTTAACCGCTTAGAATTACCTGATGGACTAAGTATTTGTAAAGTGCGTTAATCCTGTCCTATTTTTGGTTAGACGCAACTAATTACTCGTAGTACTGTTTTACAAAGAAGCGAGCGTCAAAGATTAAGAATTGTAAATAAGAAAAGAAAAACGAATAATCTTTACTAATATAATAAAGCGTAAACACACACTTCTTTGTTGCCTAAGATGTCAGCAATTACAGCATGTTTTTGAATATTTTTTTATTTAATAAAAAGCCCACTTACGTCACGCTTTAGGCTGTATATTTTCACTCCATTAAACTTAAGGGGTAAATATTTTGGATGAAAACCCTAATGTGCGAAAGAGACCATAAGTTGCTGCGAACATCAAGGAAGCAAGATTTCCATAGTAAGGTATAATAATTGGTATTTTCACATTTGCAATTGAGAACTAGACAAATGTAAACAATAAAATAAAGTTTTTATAATTACACGCGGATGAAGCCGCTCGGGAACAGCTAGTATTAAATAAGGACAACAATAATTAGAAGAAACGAATATACCTCTTTGTACCGTTGAACCAACAAAAAGTCAAGCGGATAGGGACCCTATTTAGTTTTTTTGTCAGTATGTACTTTCTAGTCTTTAAGCCCACAAGTTCCGCCTTTACGTAAGTTGAGTAATACAATTTAATTTAAAAATAGATGATTTTTAATTAATTTAATAAATATAATGTATATCTGCAATTAATCATAATGAAAATTAAACAAGGTATTTATATAAATTGGCGACTCGCTATAACGGCGGAAATTTTAATCAAGCATTCTCTTGCAATTAATAACATTGATGACAAATAACTGGACTCTTTATTAGCTTTATCAATGTCATGAACATTTTAATTACCGGCCATTACGTGAATCTACACACACAGACACCTGATGAACAAAAATATAGCTATTGCTTTTATTCTATTCATAAATAACAGAGAAGAGGAATTCAAAAACAAGAACGATAATAATTTGTAATTGACGGTTACAAACCTATTGACATCTCTGTTTGATATTCGCTGAAAAAAAAAGAGACCAGTAGATACCTTTACGGCAATGGAAAATCACAATGATGGCCTAATTAACAAATGTAATGCAGCTTAAAAATTAGAGTTTTGATTTAGAACTCTTGCGCATTAAAAATTAAAACCAACTCTTACAACCAAATACTAAAATGAATCCACAACGTTATAAAATTAAAACAATCACATTTAAAAACTCTTTGATAAGCACAATCCCTCTGTATAACGTCATCTCTATAATCCCTCTATATAACGAGTGAGTTTGAAATAAATTCAAAAAGTGCATCTATAAAAGGGATACTTCAAATAAATGTAATTTAGTAGAGTGCCCGAACAACGATCTATCGGAAATTTAAAAACATGGCAGACAAAGAATATCAACTTCGCCATTTATTGCACTTTAATTAAGTTTGCGCATACACATATATTCGTTAATAAATGTTTTATTCTCTTGAATTCTTATAGAAACCTAAAATACGCACCATTAACATAAACAAACGTAAATAAAAAATAAACTAAAGGGTAATAATAAAATACATTCTTAGAAATATTTCATAGTATATCTGTTATTCGCGACTTCATCTGCGTGAAAGTAATAAATAAAAAAAATAAAAGTAATACAAATATAGCATATGTTGCTCACTGATAACGTAGCTTTTTAATTGTGAAAGAATTTTTGAAATCAGTTCAGTAGTTTTTGAGTTATTTACATACAATACAAATCTTTCCTCTTTATAATGTTAGTATATTATATTTATTCATATATTATATTTAACGCATACCAAATAATATCACATCTCTATAAATTTACACCAACTATGTGGATGAAAATTTTATACGAACTGGCGTTTGGGACTTAAAAAAGTGGACTACAAAGACGATGGACATTGAAAAAGTCGAGACTAAAAAATTCAGACTGTGCAATTTGTTGCGCGGGCTAACTCGATCCACCTCTTACAGCCGATATTTCACCTTGTAGATACTAAAGTAGCACACACGATATTCTTTAAGTCTTTTAAACTATAATTTTCTTTTGTAACTATAATTTATATTACATTTTAATTTAATCTTATAGCACTTTATTCTTTAAATCTGATATTTTATTTCTATATTATTTCTAAATACAAACAAAACTCTGTAAACATAAATCAGTAATCACAAAATTCTATAGAATCTAAAAAAATACGTACTCCCTACAGTACAGTAAGTACGTTGCACCGCAAAGTAGCAATCGGCAACTCTCTCACGTCGATAACCCATTTCGAATATTAATGAGAAAATGAGCCTTTTAAAACAAGCCATTTCGTAGACATTGACAAATACAAACGTTCGTGTATTGAATATGCATTAGATGTAAACCAGACTCAGTCTAGAAGAAAATATTCGTCTAACTTTATTTTTCTACATGTGATCCTCTCAATGTCATATCAAAGTCGAAACTAAATTGTATTTTAATTATTGTAATCTGGCAATAGATGGCGTTTCCTCTCTTTATACAATTAGTATACGAGTATATTTAAAAACGGATAGCTATTTAGATCGTTTGTTCCCTCACGACAGTAGCTTCCTCCCTTCGCTCTTAAATATTAAGGATTCGAATTTTATAGCTGTTCTGATGTACAGTAAACACATTGATCCATTTTCCTTAAGTCCTTCTAACCTAAAAGGGATAAAAGGGGTTTCGTGCACATCTGGTTGAAGTTGAATCCGTCGTTATATGAAATTGGTCAGAATGGCATAATTACTTTGTAAACAACAACCCTTTTGCAGTAGGCATTTACTAAACAAAGGATCACATGATACACTAGCGGTCGGACGCGATTTAGTTCATGCGAAATTTAAAAAAAAAGTTAAGTTTGTGATCTTCCTATCTGCTCTTCCAGACAATGTTCTACATCTATGTCAAATTTCATGGACATTCGCTCAGCCGTTTAATAGACGCCTTCTATCAAACATCTATCCAAACATACAAACTCTCGCATATTACAAGAAATAAAAGAGTTGTGACTGTGTTTAAAGTGATCATTAGGTTAACATTTTACGTTTTCTGCACTACATAAGCAGAAATTTATTGCGTTAAAAATTAGATCGACAGTCATCTCCTCCTCCTTATCCTACTCCCGTAGGGTCGGCGCACCGCGTTTTCGTCCTCCAAATAACTATATCCGTCATCTCAGTCATCACTCCCATCTTGATCATGTTACCTTTCCCGCAATCCTTCCATCTCTTTCTAGGTCTACCTCTACCAGTGTACCCCTCCACATTCATAACTAACGTCCGTCGTTATGAATGTGGAGGGGAAAAATTCGTTTATAAATATTTTTTAGAGAAAAGTTTTTCAACAGGATATCTTCGATTAAGAAACAGTAAGAGCATATCTCTGGTGCTAAAAGCGTGGACAATTTACTTACGAGTTTGGGTCTGTTGTAACAAAGTAACGACTATGCCTTTACTTTTCACATTAAACATTGAGAACTACAATTAAACAGATGTTATTGCGTAAGTACGTGTCTGACGACTGTCCTTTGTCCCCCTCAATTGCTTGGATGTAACTGCCACAAATAACTATTAAGGTATTGATTGTTTTGTAGCTATTGTTCAAATGTCTTTGTAAGATTATTACATTTTGAGTACTCTTGACAATTTTAGGATCACGTTTGACAAATTTAATAAACATGCTTTGAAATATTTATTAAAAAAAAAACTTCTTTTTACACTACAGTATCATGTTTGATCGAATAGATATTTGATGGATATTCCAAAATAGATATTTTATAACAATACGAGTAGTTTGAATATGCTTTCATCAGTCAAATTCATTTGGTTTCGCTGATGAAACAAAGGGCAAGCGGTCAGTGCTTTTGACAATCTAATATTCAGTTGCTACCGGATGTTGAACGAAATTGAGAAACTACTGGCGCTGTATAACTGTAGTACGGTACAATAGTTTGTTACACAACTGGTGCGACTAAAGAATAGGCTCTCCTTATTCATCCCTTACCTTTAAAGACTGTAATCGAGTTGAAATTGTATTAATAAAGCAAAGATGTGAATTGTTGATTTTTATTTAATAAACTCGCTACAGTCTCTCAGTTCTAAATCTCAGCTAATCCTACTGTTAGCCAAAATTGAACGTGTATAGTGGGCTCAATGTTCTTTTAACCTTAGTTAGATATTTAAAAACAAAACAGCGTCGTCGTCTTTAAATCAAGGTAGCGATGGCGATTTGCAAATCATTGCATCACATGTAAGTCATCATCATATTTGGGTGTGTATATTACTCGTTATGGAGTAAGGACGCTGGTATTCGTCCTTCAGATTTATGTATCTGACATCTAAGGATGAACCCTTCATATTCTCTTCAAAATATCACAAAAGTATTAAATTTGTAATCAACATATCTGATACTAAAATAAACTATTGTGTAACTGTCCTTATCGCGAGTGGGAAGACAGTTTGACATTATCGTAAGATTTTATTGCAACGTATGGTGCTCCATTTCTCATAAACGATATGAGGAATCTTTATATCATTTGTTAGTTGGTCTTCTCAGTTTATATGATCTGATCTAATAATGAATTGAACTTCTATATAAAAAGTTTTTCGTAACGTTTTTGTTCAATAAAATGATGTTTCTGCTTGAAGAACAGAACATCGAATTGATTAGGATAATTTTTGTGTTATGCTGAACAAAAAAAAAGAGAAAGATAATGATTTTGATATTAATTCTGTAAATAAGAATGATATTACTAATATTACAAAAGCGACAGTATTGATCAATGGATAGCCGTTAGAGTTGAACGGCTAAACTGATCTCGATGAAATTTGGCATAGATGTAGAGCGTAGTCTGGAAGAACGGATAGGCTACTTGCTTTTCTTTTTTAATTCCAAGGCGAAAACTAGTATACAATATTTTTCAAAAATAGTAGATACGTTTAACAGTACGAGTCGATAAAAATTAAGCAAAGTAAATGACTGTAATTCTGAGTTGAAAATAAATATATCTCTGCATGTGAAGATGTAGAACATTACCGTAAAATTTTATTACGAAGTAGCTTTCCTTACTGCTGATAAACGATAAGGAAAATTACGAATGAAGCCTAAAAGGGAAGTAACATACAGTTCTACACCGCAAGTAATTTCTGTGCGGACGATAAACCTGCTTACTTTCTGATATAGCGTGTGTTTTCGTTGGGCTATAAATTAATACAATTTTTCCCGTTGAGTCGATTGATTGTATATTTTCGATCACCACAATAGGAATAAAATTCCCAATGACAGATCGGTCCAACGGAAAACTCCCTATAAAACAAATGCTTTAATATTTCATTTTAAAGGCGTTCACTGTTTTAATTATTTTTATTATTATTTGAACTTGTTCCTCCTTTACTCTACTACTAGTACGTATATCATCATCATCATCATCACCAGCTCACTATACGTCCCCACTGAGGAGCTCGGAGCCTATCCTAAGTTAGGGGTGACTATGCCTTAGTCAACCACGCTGGCCCACTGCGGGTTGGTTGACTTCACACATATCTTAGAATTCCTTTGCCGATATGTGGAGGTTGCATCACGATGTTTTCCTTCACCGTAAGGACGTCTGGTAAATTATGTAGATATGAAATTCGAAAAATCACATTGTTACATGGTGTGATTCGAACTCAGGACCTGTAGATTACAAGTCAAGTGCATAAACCACTGAGCCACCGACACTCTGTGGGTACGTATATGACTTGGTATTTTAATATATTATTATGCAATTTTTACTTCGCTACCATAATTAGTATGTAATTTTCAATTCACTTCACTGTAATATTATTTTACCTGAATATGTCTTGATACAGGACTTACCCTAAATAGTGCAAAATTCCTATTTATAATTTAAGGAGTTATGAATTGATTGTTCAATTAATATCTATTGATGTATGTTAATTAATTAAATATTAATAAATGAAATAGGAAAGATAAAAGAGTACCAATAAGAGAATTTTAAACACATTTATTTATTTTAAAATCCATAATTACCAGTTATAACAAATAAGCAAATTAATATGTTCGAAAAACTTATAGAAACAAAGCAAAGGTTAATTTTCTATAAAATATTTTCAGAAAAGGAAGTTCCATCCTACATTCAATACGCGAATTTCATATGAATATTTGCGAATGTACCTTTTTAACAGAGCTCAGAATAAAATGTAACATGATAAATAAATTAGCATTGGTCTTACATAAAATTGCGCCTAGATATTACCACTAACAGAGTCATTTAATAGTCACTAAAGCCTTTGGGAATAACCAAATTAATATCAATTCTTTCAAAAAGCATAAGCATAATTGTCTTGTAAGACACAAATTCTAGCAACAGTTACGAGGTAGGGGGCGCTGTGAATATTCAACAGTGGTAGAGCCCGCTTCAACATCTTAGCACTAATGGGTCGGCTCGCCCGGTGCAACCACGACCACACAGAAGACAGGCTTGAAGCGGGAGCAATTCCGCGTTTTGTCTGATGAGTGTGGTGCCAGAGGCCCAACTTTAGTCCCTTTCCCGTTCCGCCCTTTTCTTATAAGGAAAGGTTTGGGTGGGAAAGTGGATTTGACGGTGGAGGAGACGCATAGGAAGGGGAAATATCCTCTTTATGTGCGTCTCCTCCTCCGTCGATTTAGGGTAGGCAACGCATCTGCAATTGCGGATGTCTATGGGCAGCGGTCGCTTCGCCATTTCGGCGGATTTAGGTGGCCGCTTGCTCGTTTGCCACCTTATCGTATAAAAAAAAATAATGAATTTTTATAAAAACTTTGAATTTTTTATCTCAACTTTGATGAGGGTTCTGAAAAAATAATTACTATTTACACTAAGGGGCGGTTTTAGTAACCTTTAAATAAGTCTGAATGCGGTAGTTACTTATTTCCTAATTGTTCCTCAAAAACGAGTAATATCGCTAAACGTATTTACAAATTTCTAGTTACTGATATAATGTAGTCTTATTATTCTAAAATGCCCTTTCAACAAAATTTTATTAATCACATTTTCAATTAATTTTTCTATAAAATATAAACTTTGCTCGTAACAAATCATGTTAGCAGCATTTTAAACATTAGATTAGAAAATTAAACAATTTAACGATAACTTTGAATAACACCAATTAATATGTTTTTTAAGAAATTTCCAGAATGAAGTTAAGTTCATTGAATGTAAATCTAATTTTATGTACATATAAATTATAGATTTTTAGTAGTATAAAATTGTCACTACAGATTTTTCGTCGTACAAGCTTTTTATATTACAACTATAACGATTATTGTAACTATAGTTTAAGTATATTTTACAATTACATTGTATCTTACATCTACAGGTTTTCAAAACAATTCAATCCTAAGGAAAAATATTTAATTTAAATAAGTAAAAGATATTCAAGACGAAGAAAATCCTGTTCTCTTTTAATAAACATAAAAAATACAATCAAGAACTAAAGGTACAAATTAGTAATTAATGACAAATCATACATTTTTTTTAATTTATTTTTTTTTAATATTACGCTTAACAATCTAATCATGTATCACATACTGGGCTCTGAGCGAATTTTTTAAGGTTTAATGTAAATAAAAAATAAAAAAAACGCTTCATTAGTGATTCTTGATTTTCCAAAAATTAGTACACGTAATAAGCTTAAAATTTTACACCGAACAATGTCAATTATTAAGATAACATAATATTTCATATACAAAATATCATAATAACTTATCATAAAATTAATTTCTACATCGTAGGAATATCAAAAGCAATAGAAAAGTGAAATCTTAACACTTTTTAATGGTATACATTCAGAGACAATACAAAAGCCATTCTTAACTACTTTCATAACCATTAAATTATTAAAATTAAGGAAAACATCGTGTATTGAAATGACTAAACGACTATAACTAGAATTACAATAAGGGTAAACAAGACGTGTAATGCTGGGAGTATCAAGTCAGCCGATTGTGCGGATGCTGCTAGCGCACTGGCCGCGGCCTCTACACACTGTCGGTAAGCGACGTGCTCCAAACACGTGATTGCACAGAAATGTTGATGCGCACACGCACCGTCACAGTTATCAGCACTTTCGTATTTCACATTGTACGCCCGTAGGTACCTGGATAGAACAGAACTTTTATCTTTTATTAAATTGAACCTTCATTGAAATATAATTATTGTTCCATGTTAAGTCAAATTGCTGGTTAGTTTTTAGTCCAATTTAAAACAAAAAACCCAATTGCTTTTATATAGTGGTTAAGCCAGTAGCGTGTTATAAGAGTGTTCAGTTCAAAACAATCTTCCCTTCCATTTGAAGTTTATTGTAATAAAATAAGAATATATAGTGAAGAACAACTTACTTATTAAACATGGCGGTTTCGTGCGGCGCGCCTATACGAAGTTTATCCGCTAGGTTATGCAATGAATCCGCCGACACGTCGCGCAGTCCGTAGTACTGGGTCAAGTTATACTCGGCAGTCCACTCGGCGCCCGAGCCCGCACGGTTAGCAGCCGCTAAATCCAAGTAATACTGCGTGTAGTCTAGGACCTGTAGGCAGTTAAAGTGCTTACTCCTTTCTTATTTTGTTTGATAAAGATGTACCAGATTAAACTTTTGTCCTAACAACTTTTATATAAAACATGTAATCTCAGGTTTTGTAGAGAAATTAAACGATATTTAGGGCACGCGCACACCTTTGACTATACTATCGTACAACTGTTTAGCCCCGCTTTGATTCCTATGTGCTTATATGGAGGTTGTGCAACTAAAAGTTGAATTGGCTGCAAAACAATCGCACAACGATTGTTTTGGCAGTATAAGTTAATTGGTCTGAACAATCACAAAATTATAAGAAGGGATTTTCTCATCGCTTACCTTACCGGTGTCTGAATCGAATTTATAAAGTCTGAGTCCCGGATTCGACGAACCTGCTGGGTCATGGTGTGGACTCACTGAAGGTGCTAATAACGCCCAAGATACCGGTTGATCTAAAAGAGAAAAAATCACCAAGTTACGTTCTACTAATCTATAATCAGTAAATTTATAAACTCATTTAGTCAGATGAACTTAATAAGTCCAGAAAACATTCTAAATGGCACTCATTAGAATATATTATAATTATTTTAACTTGAATTGAACCTTTGTCATAGATAACACGGAACGTGTCCGCGTGTAAATGCCCAAAGAACTGTCCCGCAATAATTTTCGCGTGACGCCGTATTGTCCGCAAGTATTTTGCGTTCGCGTCCACAGATAAAGAATTATACGCTGGACGCAGGTCTGTTCCTGGCGGTGAATGACCCACTATATACACCTGGAAGATAACATATTATTAGGTTCTTTATTGGTATAAGCTTGCACTCCAGTTTGTTGAAACCTTAAAAACCTTTAGTTTGTCTTGTTAAAAAAGCAATTTATTAATTCTAGAAGTACAACTAGCATTGCTACACTATTCCCTGAATGTACTTTATATGATTTTTGTGAAACAATTTCAAAAGCGATTAGATTAACGAGTTTTAGCCTGTAATTTATTAGCGCCGCTGTGGCCGGACATCCTTCGCGCTGTTCCGGTGACGTAGTTATGATACTTGATACTGGCCTCATATAACGACGCCATTTTCTTTTGATAAACTATGCCTTATTAAATATGAAATAAAAAAAGTTTTGATAATTATTAGAAAAAAGTTGACTTTCTAATGTTTACTTCTATCACGTAAAGCGTAAACTCACACTTCTTTGTTGCCTAAGATGTCAGCAACTACAATATAATTTTTTTAATTATTTTTTTAATAAAAAGCCCTACACTTACATCACGCTTTAGGCTATATATTTTCACACCATTAAACTCATAAGTTGCTGCCAACATCAAGGAAGCAAGATTGCCATAGTAAGGTAATTGGAATTTTGACATTTGCAATTTACAATAAAATAAAGTTTTTAAAATTGCACGCGGATGAAGCCTCAAGGGAACACCTAGTTAATGATAAAAGGGTAATTTTATGTTTCATATTACGCTTAAAATATGCATAAGTATAAAATTGTATAAAATTCCATTGGAAAATTTTCTGTTATTAATATAATAGTTGCAAATAATATTCCGAGTGTATCATCAAGTCACGACTGAATCGTTTTGTCTGTGTGTTCAACTCTATATATATTTATATATCGTCCCATTCACTTACTATATAGATACATAGCCCCCGAGAGATTTTTGATACAAACTCGTCAAGAGAGCGCATATGCAAAAGTTTTCTCGTTTCATATTTTAAATATATTTTACTACACTATTGCTATTGGAAATATGAATTTTGTTTAGAGTTGAAGGTAAGTTTTTCCAAAGATGAAACATTTGTATTTGTATCAATTTTCATATATAATTTTCATTATTCGTTAGATTGTAGACTTTACTGTCTATGAATTTTCATATATCTTTGTAAGTCTCTATCTTATCTTTTCTTTTTAATATGAAACGGCCACCGAAATTCGCTACAATAGCTAAGCTATCGCTGCTCTTATACATCCGCATTTGTAGATGCGTTGTTATAATCAACAGAGGAATGGACGTACAGAAAAAGATTTCCCCTACCTATGTGTATCATACCCCACCAAACATATTTCCCCATCCCATTTACCTAACACTTGTTTGGTGTAACAATATTACATCAGTTGTTTTCTCCACGTAATAAAATTTCTTGAAAGATAAATAAGCTTACCATTTCTTTATTCGATTGAGCTTTATCTAAAACAGCGTCCAACCATTCCCACTGAGCCTTTGCGGGTGCGCTGTTCACTTCGCGGATTCCGAATAAATTTGTATTCAGAGCCACGATTCTAAGTTTACTATGCGACTGTTCTATCGTATAATAACCACCTAAAATATGAAACACAATTTAGCATTCCAATAATATAAATAAGGTCAAATAAATGTTGAATTAACATTATTTACATTGTTAATGCTCTGGAAACTCAAGAACGAGATTTAGTTAAAAGCGTATTTATATAACCTTTGATACTGTAACTAGATTCTTCTAAAAACAACTTTAGAGATAATCATCATCACCACTGTCCCCACTGAGGGGCTCGGAGCCTACCCTAATTTAGGCTGACTAGGCCATAGTCAACCACGCTGGCTCACTGCGGGTTGCTTGACTTCACATATCTTTGAATTTCTACGATATGTGCAGGTTGAGTCACGATGTTTTCCTTCACCGTAAGAACGTCGGGTAAATTATGTATATATGAAATTCGAAAATCACTATGGTACATGGCGGGATTTGAGCCCAAGAACTGTAGACAAGACAAGAGCTTAAATCACTGAGCCATCGACGCTCTAGAGATAATATTTACGTTGAACTACTTTATTCTAAACTTAGATACTGCATAAATATTATGGAGTATAAATTCATAAGTTAGGTTAATGCGCCTTAACACGTTAAACGCCGATAGAAGAAAAAATCGTAAAAATACTTTTGGTCGTAATTTGTTTATTATGTTACGATACGTATAGAAAATAAGTTTTATTCAATTCTGTAGATGGGTTACATAGTTACAGTCAAATACATAGCTGAGGTCACCGGTAGCAAAAAGTAGTTTGAATATGACTATACGTTGAGGTCACCGGTGACCCCCATGGCGCTATGATAGAGGAAGGGTGAGGCCACCGGTGACCCCCATGGCGTTTAACGTGTTAACATACACTTGTAGTGACTTTTAAGAATAAACTAAGTCGCTTTTGAATATTTATCTTCTGATACAAGTACTTACCAATATTGAATTTACAACATTTTCTGAAGACTCTTATATGCCGTCTTTATTCAATTTGTAGATTATTATCTCTTTATATTGCTCTTTACGTTGACTTTTAGAACACAATATTGCATCACAATGTACATTTCGAAAACTGGCAATCTTATTGCTAATAATTATCGGTTACTAATTAAAAGGCTTTTATTTAATCACTTACCGATTTTAAAAGTTTGTAACGCCTCCAGAGGTAACCAGTGCATCCACAGATTAGTAAGAGTCTCTGAAGGCGAAGGGTCCAAGTGTCCAAGGACTGGGAACACGAAATGAGAGCTGAACGTCCTTCCGAGTAACTCTGTCATATTTCTGATCGCCCGGTATCTCTCTTCCTCATTACCGGTGTATCTAGCTGCTATTATATCCCTAAAACAGACAATAGACTAGGCATATTAAACAATTTTTTTTCGCCGGTAATTTTTCTGACATGTACTATAATACTCGCCAGGTTTAATACGCAACATCATATCCTTGTACTAGCATTTTACAATATTATAATTAGCTCTATCTTTTGTTATAAACTAAACAGTGTTACAAAATAAAATATAAACATTTAATATAATTAATTATTTTGTCATGTGGTTTCGGGGCTGTCAATAGCGTTAGCGAGATTATGTAAAAAACGTGACAAGTGACGTTTCAACTATGCTTAACTCTACATATTTTTTTTATCTTTGGTGGTATAGATTACTCGGAGAAATGTTGAACATATAAACAAGACTAAGACCTTATCCTTATCAGCCATTATTATGCCTACAAAGGCGATGGATGGCTACAAAGATAGGTGAAAACTGAAGAAAGTATGTTTAAACTGCGTGACAAAAAGTTTAAAAACTGAAGCTTAATTGAACTTAATTGGAAGATATATACGTAGTATTAAAGCGGATACTCATTAAGGAAAAGAATAACTTATAATGAGATAATGAAATAGAATATCGTAGCTTATGTAGATAAAAAGAGGAAATAGACATTGTTAGTTTGTTTCTTAACGTTTGACAGCAACAGAAAATTATCTAAAATAATATAAAATAACGCTAAAAATATTACTTTTTCTAACAATACAATGATGTTTACATTTTCCCTTAACGTTTTATTTCAACATAGCAATAAGTAACGTGAAACCTGAGAATTTGTAAGAATGTAACAATTTCCGTGGCAAAGTTTCGAGGCTGTCGCGTACCCTCGTCTCGTGTGTGTCAAACGCTTTTACTCGAAAATGTCAAACGTTCTCTATAAGGACCTTTGTGCTATGTTCACACCCCGAATTATAAGATATCTTTTGTATTTTGAAAATTTTACATAAAATACAAAAATATATTTAAATGATATTTTGCTTTTATAAATGCCGATAAAATTTTACTGATATTATTATACAATGGCCGTCTATAAAGTTTGGAATTATTTTTAACAGCGTATAACTCGAACACGCTACATCTAATACGTACCCCGTCCAGAGTACAAACTCGACGTTCTCCGAGTGTCGTGTCCTCATATACTTGGCGGCAGACTCAATGAGCTCTAGCGAACTATCGCACGAGTAGTCCCCGTAGCGACCGAGAGCGCGGTGATGTCCCGAACTGCCGCGTTCGTCTGCACGTCGACAATCTATATGTGTAAGTGAGTTTAACATTAAAATAAAAGGAAATTAATCATTATTTTATGTACCTTATTACTCTAATTGTATCTATAATGATCTGAAGAATATTGGCATTATTCACACCTGATAGTATTCAAACAATTTACACTTCTTAACATACTTTTTAATGCTAATGCGATTAAAGTTATGGCTATGTGTAGATGGCATTGAACTTGTTAATTCTACGGTATTATGGATATAAGTCATCGAAAAACATTGTATTGTGATTATAAGGGCGTCAACAGTATGATAATTTTGGAATGGTAAATCTTTTAAAACTAAGGAAACCTAGCAAGACTTATCGTTGACTGAACACTTCGTTTAATTGATTAAGACAGAAAAAATGTAATTCCACTTAATACGTTATGATATATGTTTTGTTTACTTACATCTTCGTGTATCTCCTTGTGGGGTGTAGAGGGGATCGTAATGAAAATCTGTTATATGCCAAAAATAACCTGAAACAAAAACATTTTTTAATACTAATTTTATCTAATCAATTTTGAACTTTTTTAGTTTCGCAATTTTATTTTAAACGCATACCGAATTTAATTTTCTCAAGCGCTCAATTCTCTTTTGTATTTATTAGTTCAAAATCTCTTTGGAACGCTAGTATTTTTAATATAAAGAAGCTTTTCTTTGTTTAAAAAGATTAAATTAGGATGCTAAGGAGCAAACAAGCAGAATCCGTTTTCTTTACATAAAAAGTAAATGACATTTTCTCTAATTCTGATTTAATTCTGGGTAAGAAAGTAAAGAGCTTTAATGCTTTCTAAACACGAAACGACAATTTATTTTCTTTTTATGTTATAGCAAGAAGATGTCAAAACTCATATCCACGTCTTGAATTCAAATGAGAATTCAAAATACTTGGGACGAAATTCAGTACGAATCGGAATTTACCATTTGTGTTCATAGTGTACTCAGAATTTAAATAAATTCTTGTACATGATAAACTAGCTGTTAGACGACTAGTCCCCGTGAAATAAAAAAATAATGAAAAATATAGCCTATGTTACTCACTGATATTGAAAGAATTTTTATCAATGTATACAAAAATACAAATCTTTCCTCTTTATATTATTAGTATAGATAGAAACCCTTATGAAAGACCTGTACTACCTACCTAAATCTCATTGTCTTTAAGAATAAAGCCCGCTATACACCTTCAGGTTTACACGAATAATCGACAGTTTAAACTGAAAGAGTAGACGTGTAGACGTATCTGTAGAATAAATTCTTTTATAAATAGAAAATAATTTTATCATCAAAACTATTTCCTGTTACTGAAGCGAGTAAATATTTATTTAGCCACAAAAAGTTGAAGTCAATTGAAAGGAAATATTAACGCTGAGCCAAAAGCTCAACTGAAAGTCACGCTTGTCCCATCTCTAATAAAAACAGACTGTATTTTCCCGCGGCGAAGAACTGATGAAAAATAAATTCCCAAAAGAAAATACTGTCACACAACAGTGTAGGGAAAGCGTCACTATAATTTGTTAGACTTTATCCGCACGGCCGAGCTTGCCGAGCAAAAAAACGAATGATAAATGAAACACCCAATTTCAACGATGAACAATTTCGTTAAAAGATGATATAACCATGAGTTTTCACTGCCACTTTAGTCAGTCTAAAAAAACTGAGACGAGAAGTTTTAGAACAAATATCACGATAGATAGAATAACAAGGAAGAGAACGCGATAATTATTTTAGCAATCTCCTGACCGGACTCGTAACAAACTATTAAGGTTATCTTATTTGACTTAAATAAAGTGCTCCGTGTTATTACTGTCGTTAGGGAGATGCCATACTAACAGCTCGTAACCGCTACTTGATCGCATGTGACATCTTTATAAAATAGATAACATATTATTGCTTTGCGTTTCTGCTATTTACAGAAATTTAGATATTTACAATTTAGAATTTCACAGATAATCAAATGTCGCATATTTTATTATATTGAGCACGGAAGCTTTGCCGAAGGCCTCATAACGTCACGAGGAACCGACAACACTGAACATACGTTGCGGGACCTGATCGGTGTCATAGAACGGAGAGAGTCATCGGCAAACCTGCGCGCATACACTAGAATAAACTTATACTCTAACCTAAAAAATAAACAACCTTAATTTAAACCTTAAGATATTGCCGCTAAGCCTTTTTACTTATTTACTTTTTCATTAAGCTTGTTTTACGTGGAATTAATGAAAGAATATAAAACCATGTCTTTGATACATAGAAGCGAATATTTAACCGTTTAATTATATTTATTACGGCTGATACGTGACAGGAGCTCGCGTATTTCATTACAGAGATTATATTATGAATATTCAGGTAATCTGGCGTAACACTGTAGGTGCCTGAGACAGGTAATTAATGGCATCAAATGTCACCATTATACGGCTCAAGGTAAGACATTTTTTAGTTCCTATCTACATTTTTATATATTCTTCGCAATTAGCATAACACCAAGTCCGAGTGAAATATCTTAATTTATTAGCTATACGATATTAATTGTTTTATTTGTTTAAACTTGCTCAAATGAATACTATAGTATTATAATAGAAACTCAGGTTTATTTTAAATTATTTAAAGAAGTATGAAAACTATCTATAAAATTGACTTAGGTAATATTTCTATATAAAATAAAGACAAGCGAAAAGCTTGATAGAGCAAAAAATGTCTTGGGGAATGTTGAGAAATTAGATAAAATCTGTTCGTCTTAAGCCACAGGGCCGAGCCGCGCCGGCGTTCACTCTCGCAGCAAACTTTGTGAACTCGAGCGAGTTGAACTCGACGAATAAATTAGAGGAGCGATTTGTATTGCAAGAGGATAAAGTTGTCTTAATTTATAAGGCGAGCTTTAAGAACAAGGCTTAGTTGAGAATGCAAGAAACAGTAATGTCTTCCCACGTTTATATTTAATTAATTCGCTTACAGTGCTACTCCTTTCACTAAACTATCGCATAATTGTTGTGCGACTCTCGATTGTTTTGCAGCCCATTCAACTGTTTAGTTGCATAACTAAAAATCTAGTAATGTGCGCATCTCCATATAATGTCATAGGAATTAAAGCGAGACTAAACAGTTGTGCAATAGTTTAGTTTCAGGTGTACGCACGCTCTTACTAGTATTAATATCTGTAAATCAGTCTTTTGTGGAATGATTTTAATATTGGAAGTACGAAAGTGTTATGTTTTTGTGTGATTATTTTGTTACTGGATGGTAAAACCTTCGTGCCGTGATATAAAAGGATTTTATTTAACATTCTTTAACTATTATTGATGTTAAGCTAACATAATGGAAAACAAACAAAGCCTTCAAGTAAAACCATGGAAAAGGAACAAAAGCGCAGCCATTAGTTCGATTCGATCGGGGTTCTGTCAGCAGTTTCTGACGCGCAACACCTAGTCGCGTGCACCACGGCGTTGTTCTCACGCACCCACTAACCACATAATAACGCCCTTTGATTGATGAACATGTCCCACCCGCGATACTTTGACAGCACAACGCTTCCCTGTATTATTGTTTGACGCGATTTACACTTAGCTTGAATGACGTAGTAGCTGACCCAAATATCTTTAGTTGAACAAGGGTGCAGTGGTTTTTATGCTGCGTGCATAAATTAAACAAATTATTATAAATTTCTTAATTCTTATAGATGTGTCCATTAACCGTAAATGTGGCCATAGATAAAAAAAACTGTCAAAGTTTCTAGCACAGAGTAAATATGTCATAGAATAACTTCACTCTGTTACACTTAACACCTCGCGACGACTTGCAATTTTAAATTGATTATTTTATAGACAATGAAGATTTCGTTTACTCTATAACTAAAATGTACTCATCCAGACGCGACTTAAAATTAATTTTAAAATGTAAAATTAATAATAAAAGTTTATATGATAATTTTGAGCAATACCTATTTTATTTATTCTACTACTGTTGCTCGCGACTTCGTCCGCGTAAAATTAATCAAAATATAGTAAAAATGTAGACTATGTTACTCGTTGATAAAGTAGCTTATTATTGGTGTAAGAATTTTCGAAAACGGTCCAGTAGTTTTGGAGTTATTTAAATACATACCAAAATCTTGCATCTTTAGAATATTAGTACAGATTAACAAAATAATTATTAAAACTTGCAATATATTGTACATAAGATATAACTTATTTCTGTATATTATACTTAAGTTATAAATAAGTAAGCACTTGGCACAATGCCTATATCGCTACGCTCGAAGATTAACCTGACGTTGTGAAAGTCGGAACATCAATCACCCCTCAACCCCACCCCCCCGCCCTTCAACAAAGCAACGGGGTGCCTCGTGATTAGCAGCTCTAAATTATCTTTCGCTACCCTTATATACGCCGCTGGCTACTGACATGTATATGGACTATACATATGTAAATGTCTATGTTATAAAGATAAACATAAACAGCAAATTACAACAAAAGTTTGTTTTATTATGGTAATAGATAATTTTATAACAAAATTTTAAACTGTTTAAGTCCAACTTAGACACAAAAAACATGCTTTAGTCTAATATAATTATGAATAATAATTTTATATTTTACTAGCTCTTACGCGCGACTGCGCCCTCGTTAAATTAAATAGCCTATGTTACTCACTGATAACGTAGCTTTCTAATGGTGAAAAAACTTTTGAAATCGGGCCAGTCATTGTTGAGTTATAAATACAAACAAACACACAAATATTTCCTCTTTATAATATTAGTATAGACATTAACATGTAATGTTTTAAAATGATAAACTCGTAGCAGACTTATGAATAAACAATTTATTTTCATATAAGAGTATTTTCTACAATCCTCCTTTATTTTGTTACGAACGACTATCTATACTAATATAATAAAGCGTAAACACACACTTCTTTGTTGCCTAAGATGTCAGCAATTACAGC
>LD700005.1:1845900-1872077 GCA_003118335.3 Papilio memnon | reverse complement strand
TGGCCTAGTCACCCTAACTTAGGGTAGGCTCTGAGCCCCTCGGTGGGGACGTTATAGTGAGCTGGTGATGATTAGAACATAGACAACAGCGTTGTGGAATACTCTGTCTTCAGCGGTATTTCCAAACAGTTACGACATAGGGGCCTTCAAGAAAAGAGCGTACTCCCTTAAAGGCCGGCAGCGCATCTGTTCTCTTGACGTCGCGAATATTCGTGGGAGTCGGATAAACCATCATTGAGCGATCCTCTGCTCGTTTGCCCTATAATACTATAAAAAAAACAACAGCAAAGTATAGTACTAATCTCATATTTTTTCCATATTTGTATATACTAATACTATACTATTGTTTGCTATTTCGATTTCACTGAAACTTTGCTGAGATTTGTCTAGTAAATTTATTCAGGATAATTTAAATTAGAAACATCTTTCATGATTTCTTTACGTTTAATTGTACCTGTAATTAATTAATTGCGTTGTTTAAATCACAGATAACTTTGGTTGGATAAATCCGTACTGGCTTTAATTTAAATGATATTGGTGGTTATTTTGTTTCATTAAAACTTAACAATTTTTATTCGTCCGCCGTTTTTAACGAGTCATTGAGATTGATAAGGAGTACCGGACTTGACCGAGTTTGTTTTTATCAAAAACGAAAAATGAAGTATTTGCTTACAATTCGAGATTATTAAAATATTAATTCCGAACAGTTGATTAAAAATATTCTTAGGTTACGTTTTTAATAAAATTCATTCCAAACAGTAAATAGATATTTATAATTTTATTCAGACACTTGAAACATTATAGTTTAACAATTTAATTTTAATTATTATTTTCTAACGATCCAATTTCACTTGGGTGTCAAAGAATATAATTACTTTTCTGTCACATTTAATCTTTTACCGTTGACATCTATCTATCTATACTAATATAATAAAGCGTAAACACACACTTCTTTATTGCCTAAGATGTCAGCAATTACAGCATATTTTTGAATAACTCTTTTTTAAATAAAATACCCTACACTTACGTCAGGCTTTAGGCTATATATTTTCATGCTATTAAACTTGGGGGTAAATAAATTGGATAAATATCCTAATGTGGGAAAGAAACCATAAGTGGCTGCCAACATTAAGGAAGCAAGATTGTCAATGTCAAAGACCTTAGTAGTCATTATGCATTGGAATTTTGACATTTGACAAATGTAAACAATAAAATAAAGTTTTTATAATTTATCGCGGATGAAGCTGCACGCGAACAGTTGGTAAATTATAAAAGGTGACATAGAAAATGCAGCTTTCTAATGGTGAAAGTTTTTGAAATCGGTTGAGTAGTTTCGGAGATTTATCAATGAAAAAAAAATTAACTTTCATTTGACTTTTAATTACTTTCCAAAGTTCTAATGTTTAAAACAACCAGTAATATACTTCAGGATTGTTATGTTTTAAATGAAACCACATGTTCTCCCGTCCGTAATATTACGTGCGTAAATTTACTTAATACAGGATGTAAGACGTAAACAGAAGTTTAAAGTTCAAAGGTTAAGTAAGAAGCCTTAGTAAATCAGTCATGTTTACTCTGAACTCAGTTAACCAACTTCAAAATGAGGCCAACGATCAAATGTATGAGTTTGTATGTATTTGATATTTATAAATTTTGATGTACGAGAAATTCGAATATTCTCGAACAATCGAAGATTGATAAATTTCTTCTAAAATTTGTCTTTACACAAGTAGAAGTTAAAAACTTGTACAAGTTTTTCAACTTTAGATGCAAATATTTTATTAAATTTTCACCATCCCTTTTATGTGAGAAGGTGACTTGCTGATACACCTTTTTCAAACAATTTTTGTGACGCACTTATTACGTTCATACCCATCTTAGTTGAACTTTGAGAATTTAGTGAACCTTAGTATGAAAGTAAAAGGTCAGTCAGTACGTTAAGTTCTCAGAATATTCTACAGTAGAAAGTATTAATAATAGAAGCACGTATATGACATACTTGCTTTTCGGTGAAGTACAAAAAGACATTAAAAGTCGGTTCAAAGGTCCAAGCAATCGCAAGGGAAATCTAGATTAAATGTCATTTAGCTGCAGCTTCGTGGCTCGTAGGAAAAACATGAAACCGTGGGTCACGTTTTGAGATAGGCGATAAAGAAAAAGATCTTTTTACCGGACCGCACCGTATCTTATTTTTAAATACGGGCTTTACAAGAAAAATATTAGAGTTTCAGACAGTATTAAAATATCTTTACTAATATAGAGCGGACACATACACACTTTGTTATGTAAAATATCAATAATCACTGCATATTTTTAAATAATTGTTTTAATAAAAATCCCTACACATACATATTAAAAATAAAATTAATTTTCTTATAATTTGATACGGAAGAACCCGCACGGGAACAGCTAGTATTAAATATAATATTATAGAAAGGAAAGATTTATATTTTTATATTTTAGTATGTACTAGCTTTCGCCCGCGACTCCGACCGCGTGGAATTAAAAAAAACATAAGTGAGTATGTGTTCTTCCAGACTATCCTCTACATCTATACCAAATTACATGGAAACCCATTCAGCCGTTTAGGCTACAAACTCTAACAAACATCCATCCATTTAAACTTTTGCATTTATAACATTAGTATGTATTGGAATAACTGAAAAACTACTGGACCAATTCAATTCTTTTATGATCACATAGTTAATTTATCTCTGAGTAACATAGGCTACATTTTTAATTACAAGCAGACAATGTCGCGAGCTACAGCTAGTATTAAATAAATTTGTATTAAAAAATACTCTTACCTATTTTAGCATGGGTACAGGAGAAGGAAAAGACACAAGTTAGTGTCAGTACTAAATAGGGGATCTTCATTTTACACCGCGGGCTTAGGTCACGTTCATTGTTAGAATTCTTTCGCCTCCCAAGAGTACCTGCAAAAGAGATAGCTAATTAGAAACTTTATCAAGATTTCCCTACTTTTAACTAGGATTTTTATACTTTATTCTTAGTAAGAAAGAAACGAGGAAAATCTACATGTTTTACGAAATGAACGATCTTTGGAAACGTATACTAGCCTATATATACTATAAGTTTGGACAAAAAAAATAACACTTTTAGCTAGATAAATCTGTATTTATAAATATCTTACCAACACCATTACATTAGCCGGTTTAAATCTTTGAAATGGATGATTGTTAGAGTTTCTAAACAGCTGAAGGGATCTCGATGAAATTTAGAAAAAGTAGAGCATAGTGTGGAAAAATATATAGGCAACTTTATTTTATTACTTTTAATTCAACACGGACGGAGTGGCGGGTGAAAGCTAGTTACACTTAATAATACAAAGTATTCATGAGTTTACATTGTACAATACACATTTAAAAAAATAACATCGTTAATAGCTTTTACAAATGCTAGATAGAGAAACTATTCAAACAATTGTTTCTACTCGTAGATAGTGTTTTGCGCTTGCTACGGCACCCTCTACGAAGCGTAGCATAATGAAAGGTGTGTTGTACCGAACCGCGTTCTGATTTCCTGCTACGGTTGAGTTTAACAAATCATTGAATTGAATTAAGGTTACTTTATTAAAAAAAAATTGTTTGTAATAGCAAAAACTCCAAAAATGTAACAATTCAAGCTACGGTCGTTCAAACCCTCTTCTGTAAATACAGAAGCATTCTCCAAAATATGTAAACAGTATATCCAAAAGAAAAACAAAGAGATTTGCTTAGGATCGAACGTTCAATTTATACACGAAGTTAGGAAAACCAATTTCCTTTGCAAATGTTTTAAGAATACAAATCGAATGATCGAATTTCATTTGATTTATGTTTTTATAATAGGAGCTTCGAAGTATTACGTATTTACTGAATTTGGATCAGTAATAAAATTACTTTTAATAAATAAAAATTTGTTAATTATTAATGCCTTTTATGGGTTTATCTTAATCTATACTTATATATTTAATTATAATAAAGCGTAAACACACACTTCTTTGTTGCCTAAGATGTCAGCAATCACAGCATATTTTTGAATAATTCTTTTTTAAATAAAAAACCCTACACTTACGTAATGCTTTAGGCTATATATTTTCACGCCATTAAACTTGGGGGTTAAATATTTTTGATAAAAACCCTAATGTGGGAAAGAGACCTAAAGTTGCTGCCAACATCAAGGAAGCAAGATTGCCATGGTATGTCATCATGTCGTGTCATTTTGACATGTGAAATTGATAATTTGACAAATGTAGGTAAACAATGTAATAAAGTTTTTATAATTTCACGCGGATGAAGCCGCATGGGAACAGCTAGAAATAAGTATTGGTAGTTTTTTAAGACAGTGAAATTCTTCATTCGAATTTTATGATTTAAGAAAATACATATTCCAGAAACGCAATTTACTTTTGCAAAGAAAGTTACCAACATAAAATAGAGTTAACTGCAATTCCAACTCCATTGCGGTTTCATGAAAAATACATGTAGGGGTGACTCGTGGTAATTAAAAAAAATCTTGATATTTCACTTATTTTATTATATTTACAAACTCTTAAAAAACACATCGTCTTAATCGTCGTTCATCTTTCTTTCCTCTTTTTCTACGACTCATCTAATTTTAAAAAACGAACGTCAAAATATAAAATTCGAAATAAGTAAATTAAAAAGAAAACGTATCCAACCCCTTATCCTACATACATTACATAAATCTAGAATTTCTACTAACTCGTTATAATTTTTCTAACTTAAGATATTTAATAACATCAAATACTCACTTAGATTGTGCACTTGACAATTTCAGTCAACTTCAGAGTGCGAAGCTAGATAACTTGCTGATTTATTTAAGTTGAAATCTTTATGGCCAAGTTATATCTGAGAGCGAGGTCGTTACGATAGTACGGGAGGACGGAAATTGCATTTTATAATGTGTAGCTAACTTAACAGCCACTGCAAGCCGTTGCTGAATATAGAACGTAATTTATCACCGTGTATGGATAATATCACTTAACTTTATTGACTAAGAATGTCCATAAATTTCGATTTATGTACCTTTATGTTTTCATTTTACTATACAAGAATAATAAAATAGAAATTTTCAGAAGATGATCGTAATATTTCATAAAATGTTCTGACAACTGGTCACTTCTGTAGTATTTTTTTTTTACATTATAAGGTGGCAAGCGAGCAATCGGCCACCTAAATCCGCCGACATGGCGAAGCGACCGCTGCCCATAGACATCCGCAATTGCAGATGCGTTGTCTACCCTAAATCGACGAAGGATTCCTATGCGTCTCCTCCACCTTCAAATCCACTTTCCCATCCAATCCTTTCCTTATAAGAAAAGGGTGGAACGGGAAAGGGACTTAAGCTGGGCCTCCGGCACCACACTCATCGGACGAAACGCGGAATTGCGTCCACTTCACGCCTGTCTTCTGTCTGGTTGTGGTATTGCACCGGGCGAGCCGACCCATTCGTGCTAAGATGTTAAAGCGGGCTCTACCACTGTAAGTATTAAAACACAGTCACTGTTGTCTCGACTAATCAAATCTAGACCTAGTAACTTAGAGCTAAGTGGTCCACCTGATAGCATTACGTTAATATCTTTATAATTTATTTTAATATTTTTATGTATTTTTAAATGAATGTACAATATGAGTGTTATTAAATAGCTGTTGGGTTAAAAATAAAGTCTATGTTACTCACAGACTAATTACCTTTCTAACGGTGAAGGAATTTTTAAAATCGGCCCAGTAGCTTTGAGTTATTTCAATACATACAAAAATACAATTCTTTCCTCTTTATAATATTAGTGTAGATATTAACAAGTATATGATACTGACAATAGTAAAAATACGCATAAACTCATCAAGGGAACAAGGCGTAAAATAATAGCGGCGCTAATGACGCGCTCGCGTGTTACTCTACTCTTATTGATATAAGGAAGCCAATGTTTTTGGAAATTAATAATTTTCTATTAAGTGCTTTTTATGTTATTATTGTTAAGTGCAATGTGTCTGTAAGTTAGAGCGAACAATTGTAGTGTTGTAAAGAAAATTCAGGACCAAAAAAATCTATGAAGAACTCAATTGTTTATTCGGTTTTAACTAAAAAATACATACTTTAAAACGTATTACACGTAAATTTTTATCCGAACCAAAGGATGGAATTGAATCTAAAACTTTGAAACGAAATCTGTTACTAAAGGGTACTAACTAATCTTCTTTCTATAAATTTAGGCAATATATTTATACTAGCTGTTCCGTTGCGGCTTCATCCGCGTGAAATTTTTAAAAAAATATTTCATTGTTTACCTACATTTGTCAAATTATCAATTGCAAATGTCAAAATGACATGACATGATGACATACCATGGCAATCTTGCTTCCTTGATATTGGCAGCAACTTATGGCTTCTTTCCCACATTAGAGTTTTTATCCAAAATATTTACCCCCTAAGTTTAATGGCGTGAAAATATATAGCCTAAAGCGTGACGTAAGTGTAGGGCTTTTTATTAAAAAAGAATGATTCAAAAATATGCTGTAATTGCTGACATCTTAGGCAAGAACGAAGTGTGTGTTTACGCTTTATTATATTAGTATAGGTAATAATATTTAGAATTAGAAAATCTTTTGTAAAACCTAATATATTCCTTATTTACAGATTCTGGAACAAAATAACAACTCGTATAAAATCTCTTTGCCCAAAACAGAAACATGTAAATCATTATTAAACTTGTACGGAAATGTTTTAATCACAAATGTCATATGGAAAATTTTATATGAAAGCGTGCATTAGTCGTCGCCACTGCACTGCAGTATATTTTCAATTTTGTTTTGTTTGTTACTAACAAGCTATGCCACAAAGTACCCCCATTTTAATTACTTTTATACTGTTTCATTGGGGCAAATGTTTTTATGAAGCTTGGCACAAGTTTTGGTCATTTTCTGCCACCGACAGAGCATTGTTTTGCAAAGATTTTTGCTATTGATTATTCTTAGAGTATTTTGTTTGAGACTTTATATGCAAGAATAAAATACGATACATAAATAAATTATTCATTTAAATCAATAACATTTTGACATAAACATAACCGTAAAATTCGGCGAACGAATTCTTTATTTTTCTAAAACGATTAAAGAGGTGACTTTACGTTTTCGTACAATTTTATCACCCATGGAGATCCACCCTAAAACTTTCTGTACACCTAGATTTTAAGAATAAGTACTCAACTCTACTGTAAAGTAACATTTAAGAATACTTCTATGCTTTTGGTTTTATACTTGGATAAGAAACATTACAGTTTTACAGCGTTGCCTCCGACTACAGTTAGAATATAAAAATATTATGACTTCACTCTAAATATTACGCTTTTATTTGTACTAAAAATCATCAAAACAAATATTGCTGCAGCAATAAAATAAAGGAAAACTCAATCAAAATAATAACAAAAAAAAAAAAATCATCTACATGAACACCTAAAGTCATCTAAAAGTGTGCGCACATCTTTGACTAAACTATCTTACAACTGTTTAGTCTCGCGTTGATTCCTAAGAGCTTATATGGAGCTGCGCAATCTACTCGATTTTTAGTTGTGCAACTAAACAGTTGAATTGGCTAAGAAACAATCGACAATTACACAACAGTTGTACGATAGTTTAGTCAAAGTTGTGCCCTCGCTCTTCCGTAGCCGAGGCCCAGAGTGTTTAAATAATTCAGACCGGATTACGACATCTCGGAGTGACGGGAAGATGTATAGTCGATATCTAAATTGACCAGAAGATCGGCAGACAGTACGGTTATATATTGCGGTCAAATGTTCACTTGATTTAAGGATTTTTTTCGATAAATCTTTCGCTACTAGAAGACTATTTTTGTGTCTTGACAGTGAAGGTCAATATTTTATTATCTTCTATACGTATAATCAAATTGGAGTGTCTGTTTGTAATATCTAAGGAAAAATTCCAGATTTCGGGAAGATGACGTATTTGCGTTGCTGATAACGAAAATCACATTTAATTTTTTTTTTGTCTGTCTGTCCACAAGCCACGTTTGTTCCGGGTAATTTCCGAAACGGCTGGACAGACTTTAACGGGACTTTCACTGGGTAGCTGACATGGACGGGCATGTCAAAATGGCGACCGGACCGCTATCTCTGGAACGGGTGGACCGATTTGGACGGGAATTTGACTGGAAGGTAGCTGGTAAAAAGTGCACGTAGGATTGTTAGAGACGACCATTTTTTTTTAAATTCCACGCTAACGAAGTTTGCAGGCGACAGCTGGTGCTTAAATATAAACTCTTAACAAGCTATTTTTTATTTTGTGACCACAGTTTTGAGGATTAAAGCGTAGTTTAAGTTAATACATTTCCTGTTATTGATGAACAGAATAGTCTTTTGTTTTATTTATTCCTTAACTAGCTTTCGCCCGCGACTCCGTCCGTGTGGAATTAAATGAATTAATGAAAAAAACAAAAGTGATTAGCCTACTAGTTCTTCCAGAGTATCCTCTATGTCTATGCCAAATTTCATCGAGATCCGTTCAGCCGTTTAAGCTACAATTTCTAACATCCATCCATCCATCCATCTAACCTTTCACATTTATAATATTAGTAACATGAAATGGCAAATGCTTTTTTCTTCACGAGGTTTGGCACTCATTTCGTAACTCCCCGCTCCCTGAAGACTACGATATTGCAAGTAACGTTCTTTTATGATTCTTAACGGCCCTTAATTACACCGAAGAGTTTAAAATAACCCTACAAAAGCAATACGATGACCTCGGAAATGTTTTATTGCGTAAATAACGTACTAAATCTTACGAGTTTGATTGTCCCTAAGGATAATATAAATGAAATTAAACACATGTCAGTAGTTACTTACTGTAATAATTTTAAAAAAATGCGAATTTCACTTAATATATTATGTTAATGTTTCCTTAATAACTTTAAAGAGCACCTGGAATATATTTAAATTATCTTTAAGCTACTTAACTTGTTTCAAGTTACTAATTGCCAGTTAATTAGAAAATAATTTTTGTGTTGTTTTTTACAAAACTGCTGTGAACACTTCTAAAAGGTTAATCTTGTTAACATCTGTGGACCCTTTTAATTAATTACGTAAATCCTTTTTTTTATTATTTAAAGATTTTAATAACAAATTTAATAATTTTAGTATCCGCTTTAATAAAGATAATGGTAGATAAATTATAAATTACTTGAGTAAATAAAACCGTGTTGATGATATCTACTGGTAAATCTTACTAATTTTTATAAATTCAAAAGTTTAGATGGATTTATTAGAAAGTATCTCCGAAACGATTAGACAGATTTAGACGAAATTTAACACAGATGTAGAACATAGTCTTGAACACAAAATACTTCTGTTATCTATAATACATATAATAAAATTGGAGTGTCTGTAATATCAAAAGAATAATTCCAGATTTCGGGAAGATGATGTATTTGCGTTGTTGATAATGAAAATAGCATTAAAACATTTTTTGTCTGTCTGTCTGTCTGCCCGCAAGCCGCGGTTAATCTCCGAAACGGCTGGGCCAATTACGACCGGACTTTCACTGGAGGGTAGCTGACATGGACGGGCATATTATAGGCTACTTTTTTTTCAATTCCACGCTGTCAAAATGGCGACCGGACCGCTATCTCTGGAACGGGTAGAAAGATTTAGACGGAACTTTCACTGGAAGGTAGCTGGTAAAAAGTAGATGTACGCGGGAATGTTGTAGACGATCATTTATTTTTGAATTTCAAGCTAACGAAGTTTTTGGGCGACAGCTCGTTTAAGAATACAACTGGAAAAAAACCCAAGACATGCCAGAAGAGTGTTAAATTTCAAAACATAGGAATTATTTAAATTGTATTTGAAATAACAACAGATATCTATACTAATATTATAAAGAGGAAAGATTTGTATTTTTGTATGTATTGAAATAACTCAAAAACTACTGGGCCGATTTTAAAAATTCTTTCACCCTTAGAAAGGTAATTTATCCGCGAGTAACATAGGCTATATTTTTTTAAATTCACGCGAGCGAAGTCGCGAGCAACAGCTAGTTAAATATAAAATGATTTTGTAGTTAAAAAGTATGTTTATTGTTATCTAAGAAATGCACTTAATGTTTTTGAGGAACCAAGTACGTATAACCTAATAGTTATGTTCGTTATAATCGGCGAACGGACTCGTATGTATTTAGTACCAAGACTATTTAATGCATACACTACAGGATATACATAAATTTAAAAGGAAATATATAACTAAATTCAAAAACTACGTACAAAATCATATATTTATTAGATTACTGGTATAAATCTCGGGGTCAGGAGGAAGGTAGTCGGTCAGCGGAGATAAATGGCTCTGAATTACTGCAACATGAAACTTTTACGACGCTTAATGAGATAAAGCGTTAATAATGACTTCGTATTTAATAAACTGTGCATTTATGTTCCAATATTCATAAAATATCTCAAGTTTTAATTAAATTTGATTATTATAAACGCAGATAAAGATAACGATAAGGTATTAAAGAACGCGACCTTTGATCAAACTACCTGAATCTGTAAATGCCTCTTCAAGGCAAACAGTGGCAATTCAGTCACAAACACACTACTCGATTTTCAGCTATCCAAATAAACAGTTGAATTACCTGTTAAACAATCGACAATCGCACAACTGTTGTGCGATAGTTTAGTCAAAGGTTTGCTCCCGCACTTAAAGCTAAGGTATTGTTTGTGATGATGATTTATGAATCGAGCCTTAGATGTAATCTAGCTCGTGTACAATTTATTACACTTGGGTTTCTAGAAAAACTCATCTGTCAGTCTTACGTCTTTCGTAACGCGTTACGTTACGGTTTATCTCTAAATCAAGGCCGCGTCTAGGACAATTTGTTTGCAAAGTTTCTCGGAGGTGGAATATTTTTCAAGTTTTACCCTTACCTTGCTACGAGATTCTGGTTACATCGTTTGTGAATAAAATATTATACAGCTTGTACTTACGGAGAGAGAAAAATGTACCTATTTTATTAACAAACTTGTTATTGAGTAAGTTTTGTCTGCCGAGATAGTTCGGTTTCATTTTAATGCCCACGCCAGTATTATATTGATAAATATTGTCATGCAATGGAAAGTGTTGATAGGGTTAACTGTTAGATGACTATCAAGGAAAAACTATTTGTTTAAGTGTCTATAAGTTGTTGAAAATAAATATTTTGTATTTAATTAATATTTTAACGACTACAAAACCTTAACGCCTTCAAATTCCCAACGATAACAAGACCATTGTATACTTGATGGCGCATAAAGTGCTTTGTGGCGTTTCTTTTGTTTCCCTAACTCGTTTAACCTTTTTCCTGTTTCATCGAAGCTTTGTTTTCCACAAGGCTTGGCACCGATTTGACCACTTCCCGCCACCGAAAGGGAGCGGTAAGTTGCAACTCACTTTTAACGTCAGTCTAGATAAACATAACTAAAACTAGCTGTTCTCTTGCGGGTTCATCCCCGTGAAATTATAAAAACTTTATTTTATTGTTTACATTTGTCAAATTCTCAATAGCAAAATGACATGACGTGATGACAAACCATGGCAATCTTTCTTCCTTGATGTTGGCAGCAACTTATGGTCTCTTTCCGACATTACGGTTTTTATTCAAAATATTTACCCCCCTAGTTTAATGGCGTGAAAATATAGCCTATAGCGTGACGTAAGTGTAGGGCTTTTTATTAAAAAATAATTATTCAAAAATATGCTGTAATTGCTGACATCTTAGGCAACAAAGAAGTGTGTGTTTACGCTTTATTATATTAGTATAGATAAATAATATTTATTACTATTGAATTTTTCCATTTCAAAATAAGCTTTCAATATAGAATTTTTATCAAACGCAAACATTATTCATAGCAGCAAACAAATAGATTTACTTAACACGAAAGGCCCGATTTATATGCGGACGTAGAATCCAATTTCCTGTATAAAAATCTCCATAGTAGACGAGAGCTAAATCGAATAAGCCATGTATTGGCCAATTGTTTTGTGTGGAATTACACGGGGAGAAATATGCTTGAGTTCTCACAGGAATATAAGACTTAGGCCGAATACTTTTCAATCTTTCTACTTAATTCAAGGTTTCTTTAAAAATCATGAAAACTAAGATTAAGGTTTTTTTTGTTAAATAACAGAAAATAAGATTTAATTTTATCTGCATTATGTTATTACTAGCTTTCGCCCGCGACCTTGTCCGCGTGGAATTTAAATAAATGCAATACTCGTAAGTATCCTATGGGTTCTTCCAGACTATCCTCCACATCTATGCCAAAACTAACCGAGATCCGTTTAGCCGTTTAAGCTACAAACTCTCACAAACATCCATCCATCCATCTAAACTTTCGCTTTTATAATGTTGATTGATTGATACTAGGGGTACTAATTATTGTTACTCTGTATAGATGTTTGTATCAATTATATATAATAAATAAATACTGAGACGACATTTAAACTCCGTCAGTAATAGAATCTTAAATAATAAGGCCAAAATACTTTGAAATTTCAACGTCTATTAGATTAGTATTCGGCCGTTTAGCAACTTTTCTAAACGCTTTAAAATGTTAAAAATCTTAATTTTAAATATCCTCAGTAGCATAGTAAACTGGTATGGGCATGTTATGAGGCGGGATGAATCGCATATAACAAGGGGACGTTAGTTATGAGTGTGGAAGGGTACACCGGTAGAGGTAGACCTGGAAAGAGATGGATGGATTGCGTGAAAGGTGACATGATCAAGAAGGGAGTGAAGACTGAGATGACGTATGATAGAGTTATGTGGAGGACAAAAACCTGTTGCGCCACTACGGGAGTAGGATAAGGACGATGATGATGAGTAGCATAGTAAACTCGACGAGACATATAAAAATATCTGACACTAGCAGAAAAACCTAAATGAACCCTATTCAAATCTTCAAAGCTCATAAATTTAGTAAACATATGTCAGAGTATATTTCATACTTATGTTATAAATCCGTAACTTTAGATAGATTAAGGACTCTCGATGAAATTTGGCACTGTAGAACAGCTTGGAAGAACACATAGTCTTTGTTGACCGACTTCCCAAAAGGAGGTACTCAATTCGTCTGTACGTTTTCTAAATCCACACAGACCATTTCGTGGGCAACAGTTAATTGGTAATATAAACAAACTCGGCAGCGATAAACATTTAACCAAAGTCTAAAAGCAAACAGGAAAATTAACTCGTTCCAAAGTGCATAGAAGACGGTACACAGTTTAACAAGTGACGCTAATCCGTACATTTTACATAGCTCTCACATGGAGCATTCGAAAACACGTTTACAGCAAGCAAATATATTTTCCAAGCGCTAAAGGATCAATTTATATGCAAACGTATGTATGAAAGAACGTAATTTCCTGCCTACAATTTGTAGATTTTTATTTGTATACCAAGAATATGAAATATAAAATTATATCTTACTTTTTAGGATTTATGTTGATGAATATTTAATTAAATCGTATAAGATTGTTGAAGCTATATTTTAATTCTAAATAGTCTAAGAGCGTGCGCACATTTTAAACTGAACAATCGCACAACTGTTTAATCCCGCTTTGATTCATTTGAATTTATATGGAGGTGCTTACACTACTTGGGTTTTAGTTGTGCAACTAAACAGTTGAATTGGCTGCGAAACAATCGACAATCGCACTACAGTTGTGCGTCCCTTCTAATACTAGTAAAATGTTCAAGGTGAAAAAATATATTTTCTCACAATTTATTAACAAGCTAAAGAAATTGATAATTCCTAGTGATTTGATTTTATTGTCCTATACTATAAATTAAGATTAAACGACCTGTAGGAGCCGATTTTATTGAATTACTGTTATGAAAATAATTTCCAAGTAACTCGAGATATGGCGTTGAGCCAAAAAAATATATTTAATAAACGAGACTATATATAATTGAATGGTCGTAAAGGAAGAATACAACCCGTCTTACAAAAGAATACAAATTCCAATCATCCAATCTAATATAATGGAATGTTATTTCGAATATAAGCCAATTATAAAAGAAAATTAAATGTATTTCTACATTCTTTCGATCGGTTTTCTTCGAAAGCCGTTTTATAATAGTTGGTAGAATTTTCTAGTAATAGCATTTGTTAAGTTAGATATTGAAGGGGAGAATGAAAAATTGCAATTTTAAAGCGATGCGAATTGAACGAAAGCTGATGAGGCGATTGCGTGCGACCTCGCCGGCGGAATTCAAATCTCAAACGAACACATTTCTTTATTACATCCAGCACTTCATTTAATCGTTTCGAATTATATGAATAATAATTCAATATTAATTTAAAAAAAAATCTTAAGAATTAAGTCGTTAAAGTTTTCATCCTGTAACAGTTATAATTTACATTCATATGTATTTTCAAATTACACTGTCACACCCAGTCATCGCACTAGTGGCATCCCTTAGTCATCAACTTGCCCTTATCCCTTACGGAGGGTCGGCACAGTATGTGCTACTCTTCCATACATTTCTATCAGCCGTCATATCTGAATCCACTCCCTTCTTAAGCATATCCTCTTTCACACAATCCATCCATAATTTCTTCGGTCTTCCTCTTCCTTTGTAGCCATCCACATTCATTCTTAACACTTTCTGGTTTATGTCCCCATCGTCTCGTCGCATAACATGTCCATACCACGCTAACCTTTTGCTTCTCAATTTCTCCACCACTGGCGCTACTTTCAAACTTCCTTTCTTCCTTCCTTCCTTTATCTTTTTTCATTCCTTAGTGCAAATTTACTAACAAATATCTACACTAGGAGAATGTTTAAGTTACTTATATCATTATTATAAACTAGCTTTCGCCCGCGACACCGTCCGCGTGATATTAAAAAAAAAAATCGTCAAAATCCGTTTAGCTGTTTAGGCTACAAACGCTAACAAACATCCATCCATCTAAACTTTCGCATATATGATATTAGTAAGATTAGTATAATTCAACTATTATTCATTACACACCTTCAAATTGTACAGTCGAACTGTACAGTTGAAACTGAAGGTACGTAGAACATTTTGAAATGTCAGCTATATACACATTAAACTGTGTACTTAAATCTGGGAGCGTGTAAAAATGTATAGCTTTTTTTAATTCAGATTATAACAAAACATCTGTACCTGATGTAACTATTATCGCAACATTCTTGCCAAAAGAGCGTTAGTAAACATTTATAATAGTTAATGAATATTCTAATTGTCCTGCTTACGAGAACGACAATAAACGTAATTTCAACTTTTTCCAAACTCCGCATTATACAGCGTGTTCTAAATGCAAGGTTAATTCACGTTACGTGCTCGCAGCTTGTTATAAATGAATTTATAAGTTTAAATACAACAATAAATGGAAATTACATTGAAAACATGTGCCTAAGTACAGATAACGATGTTTTTATTTTATACTCGTTAAGTTATTATTTAAATAAGGAGATATTATTTTAATTTGTGGTTGCCTTATAACGCTAGAAGCATTAAGACCATTGTATTATAATATAATATAATAAAACAGTATAAAACCATTATTTTACTTTTTGATGGAAAATTAAAATAAAAAAAAAATAGTTTCTCGGATTTAATTTTACGAATGAATGGATAAATGATTTTATTGGTCAAACCTTTTATAAGCAACTAGAATACTAATTATTACTTCTAACATCTATACATGTAATAAAATTGGCGTGTCTGTTTGTAATATCAAAAGAAATTTTGCAGATTTCGGGAAGATGATGTATCTGCGTTGCTGATAACGAAAATCGCATTTAGAAATGTTTTGTCTGTCTGTCCGCAAGTCACGTTTGTTCCGGGTAATCTCCGAAACGGCTGGGCCGATTTTGACCGGTCTTTCACTAGGGTAGCTGACATAGACGGGCATATTATAGGCTACTTTTTTTTAAATACCGTGCTGTCAGAATGGCGTAACAGGTGGTCCGAAATTTCGCTAACGAAGTTTGCGGTAGACAGCTCGTATAATAATAATTACAGTAATCACAACTTGTAAAGTTGAAAATTTCTTACGATATTAATTTACCGAATGCATGCTTGTTTCTATCTTTGTGTAAATGGGTTTCTATTAAAACTTCACCAAATGAATATGGAGGACACCGACACTAAAATAACTATTACAACTTCGTAAATGACCGAAGTTTCATAAATAAAAACCTCTCTCACTCGCTTTAGTTTACTCGTAATTAGTTATCCTAAATAGTAGTTTTTGTTACACTTTGAGGGGGATAAATATTTCCCATTTATCACGTGTATGGGTAGCATTAAAAGGTCGTTAATGTGTTACTAGTAGAAAAAATAATACATTAAATCAATTAATAACTTAGTACTCAATAAGTAACGAATAGAATTTTTCCCACAAGATTTTACACGACCATTATCAGCTAATTAATCTAAGAATTTAGTTATTGTTGTCTCAACCCAAAAATATCTACATTAGACATTTCGTCTATACAAAACAACTGTAATAAAGTAAGGTAAATATCTGATCTGATTTAAGCTTCTATTAATTAAAAGCCTTTATAAAACGATCGATTGTTACGTTTTAAATAGACCGAAGTTAAAACGATTCCCATCCAATATTCATTAGACACGATTAATGAAGCGCTACGCGGAATTCACTATTTCTCTGTTAAATCTACGGATATCGAAAACCACTAAACGGATTTCAGTGCTAACTAGCTACTTGAGAATGGGGCATAAAATTTTATGCCGAGTCTTTACCGCGAGCATTCGATATAAATGTGCAGCAAGTCGAAAATGACGCCGCATTACTGACTCCATTGATGACCGATGAGATATGAACTAATGTAATGGAAATTTAATGATTACTACCGAAATCCAGAGTCTTACAGCCTTCAAGATGTAAGCATATCACCTTTGCAAAGGCCAGTAACCCATCTGTAGTTCCTCTGATACTGCAGATGTTGATTGTCGTGGGTCGTCACGTCGGAGATCGCGCTACTGTATTGTCCCTTCATCTATACTAATATAATAAAGCGTATACACACACTTCTTGGTTGCCTAAGATGTCAGCAATTACAGCATGTTTTTGAATAATTATTTTTTTAATAAAAAGCCCTACACTTACTTCACGCTTTAGACTATATATTTTCACGCCATTAAACTAAAGGCGTAATTTTGGATAAAAACGCTAATGTGGGAAAGAGACCATAACTTGCTGCCAACATCAAGGAAGCAAGATTGCCATGGTTTGTCATCACGTCATGTCATTTTGACATTTGCAATTGATAATTTGAAAAATGTAAACAATAAAATAAAGTTTTTATAATTCCACGCCGATGAAGCCGCAAGGGAACAGCTAGTATATTATAAGTACACAATATATAAACGATATTTAAACGATTCCTACATGTATAAAGTCTTTATTGTTACATCCAAATAGACCGTTATGGTATTAGTTAATGATATACCAGTACGCCCGAATACATAAACGACATTTAAATTTGTAACATCAATTACGGAATGCCCAGTTTTTGAGTCACTTAGAATAGATGTCAAAACCAAAGTAAAAATAAAAATTAGTAAAGAAAATATAGTAGATTTAATCTATACTAATATTATAAAGAGGAAAGATTTGTATTTTTGTATGTATTCGATTCACGTAAAAACTACCGGGCCGATTTTAAAAATTCTTTCACCATTACAAAGGTAATTTATGTGTGAGTAACATAGGCTATGTTTTTTTATAACTTTTTAATTTCACGCGGGCGAAGTCGCGAGCAACAGTTAGTTAGTAATAATAATAGAGATTTGTAAATCCGTGGCCAAAATAGTTATAAATAGAAATAAGACGTAATTAGTAGTATTTTAAAGTAGTATTAGAAATTTTGTGATATTAGAGTAGTTTAATTGTGATACTAGTTTGTAAGTAAAATTGTAAACGTGCTAAAAAAAAAGCTGTACCCAAAATCGCTGATCCCACACGTTAGGGGTACGAGAGAGCGGCATGGAGCCGCCATTAAAAAAAAATATATGTAACATCGTCTTGATAAAGATAAAGATATTTTAGATTGAAAGTGTCGCTTCCAAATAGAAGTGTTTAAGATTCGTTTCAGTGTCCAGCCGTTAGAATCCAAAACTATTTATAACATAGAAACCAACCAACCTTGCATACTTAATACTCGTATATATTCAACCAGCGATAAAATGAAGTTGTAGAACACTCTTTAGAAGAAAATATGTAAGAAAAATATATACAGATACCATATAAAGATTAAAGGAGTTAAGTTAACTCTGTAAAAGACACAACTTTATTTGTAATGTATGTCGTAAGAAATACAAGATATAACCATTAAAAATAATAGTTGACAATATAACGTTGCAGCCGCAAGCGAGGCGGTACTCCAGCGTTTAAACGTTCACTAACGCAAAAAGTTTTAGCACTTACACTGAACAAACACATATGAACTTCGGCGTATGTTACTTAATAGGTACTCTTTATTGCAGAGGCCAATGACTTTATCTGTTACTAGTTGTGACGTCGTCCCCGTGAAATTAAAAAATAATAAAAGCTATAACCTATGTTACTCATAGATAAATTACCTTACTAATGGTGAAATAATTTTTGAATTCTGCGTAGTAGTTTTTGAGTTATATTAATAAATACAAAAATACATGTCTTGCCTCTTTATAATATTAGTATAGACTAGCGATCCACCCAAGCTTCAGTTTTATCGCCTAAAAAGTTGAAGTGATTTTTTAATTCCATGCGGACAGAGTCACGAGTGCAAGCTAGTAAATTAAGTTAACTAACTTACGCAAGCAAGTATTTTATTATAATACTAGTGTGTCGACTTGTCAATCCATCATTAACCTTATGCAACTGAAAACTGTATAAAAACCGAATTACAATAATACACTATTGATGATAGACAAAATTTTTACAATTATTTCTAGAATAAAACAATTTTTGATTAAAACTAAAGATTTAGAACATAAAAATTCACCAACCTGTCGGCAAAAATATGTAGAGAAGAAAATGTTCATGTCCATAAGAAGTGTAACTAAAAGTTTATGGAACACTCATATCACATTCACACAACAAACACGAAATAAACCATAGACGTTTACGACGTCCGTGCTACGCCGTAGTCAGTGGTAAACTGAGCTACGAGCGCCAACGTCCCAAGTTTGAACTTATCCGTCGGGTTGCGTCGGAACCACTCGGGTGCTGGGTGCATTGTCGTTTTTCTGTTTCATACATGCATCTACAGATAAACTGTACACCTGTAAGTTAAAATTATGATATACAATTTAAAAGTAACATAATTTTTTAATAAAACCAATTTTAATTTCAACACTATAATTATTTAATCCTTCAAATTAAAAGTATTCTGCGCTATTTCCTTCAAAATGTATGCACAAACTAATTTTGAACACGACTGTCTTTTAACTTTACGGATAATGTCAATTAGAAAACAATACAGAGGTAAATATTTTAACTATATCAAAGCACAAATGGAACCTCTAAGTAATGTTTAAATATAGGACATAGTCAAATTTATTGTTCCTTATAAACACAAACGTAAGGTGACATCAGACATTAGGAAACTCAGATATCTTCCAGTGTCAGAACACTGACAAATGGCTTCGGTTCGAGGTCGATTCGAGTTGCTACTAAATATAGACATTTACAAACATAGATCGAAACACTTGAATTATAAATTTCGGCTATGACTGGGCTTCACGATAACTTCATAAATGCTTGATACTCCGAAAAAACTTTATAATTGCGGACAAAACTGGACCAATAATGATAAAAAAACAGTATTTATTGTATTACTCCTTTCTTAATTAAAACAAATGAAGTGTTAATAATAGAGTCCAGAAGGCTTTCTTTGTTTTGTTTATGTCACATTTAATTCAGATAAACTTTAGTTATTGTCGCTGAAAAGTTGGAATAAAATTTAGTAAGTCATAGTTGGCTACATAAATGGTTATTTCATTGCGTTCTTAATTTATTTTTTTAAGTAATTTATGTAAGAACACAAAGCAAACTGCGCTCTAGTATCGCCATTAAAAAGCTAAGTTATCACTGAGTAACATAGGCAGTCTCTTTAACTATTTTTTTTAAATTCCATGCGAATGAAGTAGCGAGCAACTGCTTGTATCTCAGTAAAGCTCGCTCAGCAGGAGCTTGCAGTAAACGTTATTTCTTTATAAAGATTTATGCATTCAAATAAGTTTCGAAATTCCGTCGGATTTCTTTTTTTTACAATAAATAATTACTACTAAGGTTTTATGTACAGTCAACTTCATAAATATGAATACATTTACAAACACTTAGAAAACACTCAAAAATACGTGTCCATGTTTTTGTCGATAGCATTTTTTCATATTTCAAAGCATAAAAATAGAAACATGCATGAATATTTTAACCGAAGTCATACACCAATTTCTGAAGCTCTATATGTTTACACATTTTTCCAGCTGACTGTACATTTAACAGTGTTCATTTTAAGTTAATTAAAAAAATTAAAAAACAATAACGCTAAGACTCTTCGGGAAAGATTCAGAATTGATTAACATCATCAACTTGCCCTTATCCCTTACGGAGGGTCGGCACAGTATGTGCTACTCTTCCATACATTTCCATCAGGCGTCGTATCTGAATCCACTCCCTTCTTATGCATATCCTCTTTCACACAATCCATCCATACTTTCTTCGGTCTTCCTCTTCCTTTGTAGCCATCCACATTCATTCTTAACACTTTCTGGTTACATCTACAATTCCTTCATACATCATTTTTATATACCTCTAACGGTTAAGGCAGCGTAAGCCGTCTCGTCGCATAACATGTCCATACCACGCTAACCTTTTGCTTCTCAATTTTTCCACCACTGGCGCTACTTTCAAACTTCCTCTAACATACACATTCTTAATGATTCAAAATTGATTAACACAGTTTACTTTTTAGAATTTATTAAGCTGTTAGTGTTATATGTTGTCACTATACTTTTATAGTTACTCGTGAAAAACATTACCCTATAAATCTCTTAGACTTTCGCCTTAAAAATGATGAAATAAAAACATTTTCAAGTCATTAAACATCTTAAAGTAAATGTCATCGTAAGTCGTATTTCCAGTGATGTTTTTTGCGTCTTACGCAGACTTATCCTTATGATAAATTAGATAGCATTATTCATTAAAAGCTAGTGGAACAATCTTTCATATTCGAGTGATTTCAAAAGGCTTAACTGTTTGTGAAAAAGTTCAAACCTTGAGAACTTTTTGCCAGGTCCTGAAGCGTTTCTGCTCAAATGATTCTTTTATAATTCAAAAACATCTGCACCTATTCATGTATCACTAATTAGAGTTTTTTTTTTTTTACTTTGAACTTTAGACAGCATGTCATTTGATAGTTCAGTTAGAACTGTGGCTTCATATATTTTTTTTTCGGAAACACAAATAAAGGTAATCTGTACATTAAAAAAATATCAACATAACATTATTAGAATTTTGTTCATTATTAATCACTAGTTTTCACCCACGAATCCGTCTGCGTGGAATTATAAAAAAGTAAACATCCCATGTGTTCTTTCAGATTGCTCTACATCTGTGCCAAATACCGTCGAGATCCATTCAGCAGTCAAACTCTAACAAACATTCATCCATCTAAACTTTCGCATTTATAACATTGGTAAGATAAAATTAATATCTTTTTAAATCGTTGTCATCTTAAATACATATAATATAATAACATATTCCTTCTAACAGAATTTAGCATCGTACCCGACACGCACATAAAACAGTAACGATGCTCAGATTACGCACTTTACACGTGTTACTTGCACGGTTATAAACTTGACATACTAAAGTAAATTATTTAAAAGTGTATAGTAGCTAGTATATACTAGCTGTTCCCATGCGGCTTCATCCGCGTGAAATTATAAAAAAAATATTTCATTGTCAAAATGACATGACATGAAAACAAACCATGGCAACCTTGCTTCCTTGATGTTGGCAGCAACTTATGGTCTCTTTCCCACATTAGAGTTTTTATCCAAAATATTTACCCCCTAAGTTTAATGGCGTGAAAATATATAGCATAAAGCGTGACGTAAGTAAGAATTATTCAAAAATATGTTGTAATTGCTGACATCTTAGGCAACAAATAAGTGTGTGTTTACGCTTTATTATATTAGTATAGATTTATAATGATGTATGAGACACCCGTATAAAATATTAAAAACAACAAAGATAAATGTTACAAAGAGAACATTAAATAACAGATCTATTGAAGAGGATGGAAAGGGGAGGTTAATCTGGGGACGCATTGAAGAGAAAACATCTTTCTCTGCATTCCATCCTCTGCCTGTTTAAGATACAAAACGATTTAACGGATGTCGATGAAAGATGCAGGTGTAGAACTATGAACTGTTATTTTTTTAAGCCCGCATTGATGAGTTGGAGGCAAAAATTAAAAGTATTCATAAATGAAAAGCACAATAACAGAATATTAATGCTGTCTAGGCATTCAAATGTATTAGAATAAAGTAAAACCTAAAATTATAATTCAATTCATGGATTTTGGCTAAGTACTTGATCCCTTTATGAATAAACTATAATTTGAATAATAGATAGGCCACCTGACTTTGTTCACAGACGATATCATCAGAAGGTCATGTCTTAAAGGTAATTACAGGACTGTCTAGACGGAAAGCTGTACCGCCCATTTGCTTCTAATAACTTTTTAGAGCGCACACATCTTTGACTAAACTATAGCACAACTGTTTTGTCGCGATTTAATTCATATTAGTTTATATGGTACACTACTATTTTTAGTTATGCAATTGAATATTTGAATTGGTTACGGAACAATCGACAATCGCACAACAGTTTTGCGATAGTTTAGTTGAAATGTGCGTCTACTCTTACAGTGCTAAAATATTTTTATTTAAGATACATAACTATGTAAATTTGTTGCCTTGAATGTGGTTTTGGATTGTTTTTTCCACTTGCATAATAATTTCTTGCAACAAAAACACATAAACATAACAAGTACAGAAAAAAGAAAATAAAAAAGTATGTTTTATTAACTGTCGCTGGTGCAAAACATTTAAAAGCGCAGTTTTATTTTATTTTTTTTACCTTGACATCTGAACGACACTTGAAATGTTATGTCACGAACCCGCTTACAAAATAATAATTTACGAAAGAATTTCTTTACAATAATATACATTTGAATAGAGATAAATATTTAATTTAAATGAACGAAAATAAGACTATTACAGATAAAGATGTTTTGGACGCAATAAAAAATGTTTTACGCAAAAGCGGTGATTTGAGTAAAATACAAGCAGAGGTAAGTATCCTTCAATCTTACTTAGTCGTCTTACTAATATTATAAATGCGAAAGTTTAGATGGATGGATGGATGTTCATTAGAATTTGTAGCCTAAATGGCTGAACGGATCTTGATAAAATTTGGCATAGCTGTAGTGGATAGTCTGGAAGAACACATAGGCTACTTACTTTTGTTTTGTTTTTTAATTCCAAGCGGACGGAGTTGCGGGCGACAACTAGTGTATAATATTTGTACTTAAAATTATGTTTCTTACTACAGTTTTACAAATTTATAAATAGTTCGCATGTCTATACAAATCGATACTAGTATTAATCAACGAATAAATAGAAAAAAACTTCCGACAAAATGTTCCAGATGCGAGCCAAAGTTACAGAAATACTCCAAGATAGGCAATTCACAAACAATCCTGGTTGTCGTAACTTCTGTCCGCCGCCACCTACATCCGAAGTTTTACTTATTAATGACTTAATAAAGGAATATTTAGAATGGAACGGATACCTTTATACATCGACCGTACTCACATCAGAGGCAGCGTTACCTAAAGAGAAGCGAACAAGAGCAGAGTTATGCGCTGAAGTTGGCGTAAAAGATGACGAGAAATCATCATCGTTACCTCTTTTAACGAATATTGTTGCAGCGTACACGGAAAGAATAAAACGCAAGATTAACAAGATAAAAAAGGATATTTCATGATTTGTATTCATATTAAAAAATCTTAGATTACCAGGTAATTTTTATTTTATTATCTAAAAAACTAGCATGATATGAAGGCAACGATTGCGAAATTGCATTTGTATCTACAAAACGCATCTGCGTTGCCATCCTTCATAGGACGGAAGACGACACACGGAGCATAAGTAGTTCCCATTTTGATTGTCTCCTTATGAAAGGGTGGGAAAGCGATCAAAGATTAGGCCTATTAGAGGAAACGTAAAATTGGTCGTGATATTGCCGGCTCCTGGTAACCAAACACGTTATTGCGGGCTTTAGCACTTTGTTAAAGTCTAAAATTAATGAATGCAAAATTGAGTTAAAATAACAATTTGTAATTTATTGGACTATGTTACATGGATTATGTTCTTTACCGCGTAAGACGTTTACTAAAAACCTATCGTTATCCCTGCAATGTATGTGTGGTGTAAACGTCGATAGAAACAAATGCATTCACGGTGCCGGCGGCGGCGTCGACTGCAATTTGTCCGGCACCGCACGCGGCCGCAGCTGCCCGCGACATTTGTTACGGGCGGCACTACTCGGAGTATGCTAAGCAAGTTTATTTACTTACATGTAAGAATTTCTTTATAGTGTCTGTAAAGCTTGAAGCTTCGGACGAGGTAAAATATTTCTGAAATATGCTTCAAGGTTTAATCTCTTTTTTTTCCAATTTTATTTCCATATAATTGTTTTGAATTAGATCATCGTCTTTTATAACACTTTCGCTTCAGTCCCTTGCTAATGTTTCTACTACTTTAATTGTTTACTAAATTTTAAGTGTCTGTAAATTGAATTTGCGATGTTTCTTAAATTAAGTATCTTCTCGCATATAACTTAGATGGCCTCGTTTAACTTTGTCCCCAATTCATACGCATTACTCTTGTTAAAATATAGCTTTCAACCTTCCACATTAGATTACGCCCCATGTTCATTACGTGCTGTGACGCCGCAATTAATCTGTCACCTGTCACTGACAAGCGTTACTTTCAAACTCTCGTCTACGCAATCGCTCTTGCGACAACAAGGAGAACTGAAACATCGGTCCTAATTGGATTACACATGCTAATGGAACAGTAGGTTGCATGTTCACGAGACGAAAAGGTCAAGCTACGTACAACCTCGACCCTAAACTTACATGCCCGTTGTCACAAAATCTCATATCATGTTAACTACTTCCATAATTACCACCAGCATGCCAGTTAGCGATTACACATGCCTGAAACTGGCACGTTCAAGTAACAAGCACATGTCCCAGCTACTAGCGTTTGTGTCCTTATATATACGCGAAGCAGGAAGGTCGATGATGTTTGTTAGAAGCCTCGAGAACAATATCGAAATAATTTGATTACCCTAGGACTCATGAGCTTTTACGTACATTACTTAAGTTCTAAATTGTGAAATACGATTATTCCCATTGAGTTCCTTTTATGAGAAGGGATGAATCGCATGCAACAAGAAGGACGTTAGTTATGAATGTGGAGGGGTCATCGGTAGAGGTAGACCTAGAAAGAGATGGATGGATTGCGTGAAAGGTGACATGATCAAGAAGGGAGTGATGACTGAGATGACGGATGACAGAGTTATTTGGAGGACGAAAACAAAGTGCGCCGACCCTACGGGGGTAGGATAAGGAGAAGGAGATGATGATGAGTTCCTTTCATGTGAAAATCTGCAAGTTAAACTTCTAATAGATTCATTTACCTAGATACAAGATACTTTAGGATTCCAGATAAAGGTAGCCTGAGTTATCTTGATCAAGCCTTACATAAATGTAATGAAACCCGTTTATCTCATGAAATCTAACCACTGAAGTGTGTTCAAGCCTTTTGTGTTCACCTAATAGAATAATGTTAATAATCCAATAGATTGCTTTGTACTATTATGTTAAGATTCTGTTGTTTGGAAATTAGAAACTTTTTGCTAAAATTGTTCATTAAGTTTTCTATCGTCTATTGGTCATTCAACTTCAGCATCACCATCACCAGCTCATTATACGTCCCCACCGAGGGGCTCGGGGCCTACCCTAAAGTTAGGGTGACTAGGCCATA
>LD700005.1:1822128-1840021 GCA_003118335.3 Papilio memnon | reverse complement strand
CTATGAAATTTGGTATAGATGTAGAGGATATTCTGGAAGAACACATAGAGTACTTACTTTTGTTTTTTTTTATTCCTCGCGGACGGAGTCGCGGGTGAAAGCTAGTGTTTTATAAAACTGAAAATTAAAAGTTTGAATTTTAATTGAACGTAATCAAAACGTTTAAGTTAAAAGTACTTAAATGTTACTTATATTTACGGGTAAGGTATACTTTTAAATAAACATAAAGTTAAGTAATTTAAGTAGATATCAGTATTCTCTCAAGTTTCACAAAGTTGAAACTACTTCAGCGCTGAAGCTGTTTGCAAGTTCAGATTTTAATGGAATATAAATTGAACGGAGTTCATAGATTGATGACACTTCGACTTTCTATTAAAGAAAATTACAATATAATATAGCGATTAAAAAAATACAGTAGATACTACTTACGACTGACTTCGTCTTAAACATTTAGGGACTTAATTAGTTACTTAGGGCCTGTCCTACCACTGGTTGATAGAGGCTCAGAGAGCTTAAAAATGACGTAACTGTCAGATAAGGGAACAAAATCCGATATTTTCATCACATATTTTACACGTTGGATTGTTATCAGACAAGTTACAATCTGGTGGGACAGGCCCTTAGACGTTTTTAGGTTAATTGTGACAAAAAATGCGCCCACCTTTTTTTTGTTACATAGTTGGAAAATCGATTTTATTTAATATATCACCTCAGTTAATGAATAATCGATTTTTGTCAATCGTAAGTAATGCGTACGTACGTGGAAATCGATAACCATTACATCAAATTACCATCAATTTGAAACCTGTCCATATCGACGGTTAAATATTGGAATCGTTTAAAAAAGAAAAAAACGACTATGTTTTTAATTAAAGACATTTATTTGAATACAGGATTCATTCATTTTATTAGTAGAGAATATAATGTTTTATTTATTCGAAAATATTAACCAGGAAATAAAATAGAAGTTTAATATTGGTGACCTTGAATTCTCTTCAAAAGAACTTCAAGGACATTCTAAGTTTTAAGTATATTGTATACTTAAAAACTATGTTTTGTCTATAGTTTTAACAATTCTAGGCAATTAAGTAAAGAAACTAAGAGAAGATGTTACCAATTCTTCAATTACAATATTTCTTAGGATTTGAAAATTCTAACCAATTTCTTAACATCTTATTTGCATATTATTTTAATATTTGTTTTTGTTCTATCCTTTATTTGCTTCCGTTGTTTTTGTTCCGCAGATTACTTAATGTTCTTCTCACAATTTATACTTCATACATAAATTACCAACTTCATTAAAATTTATAACACGATCAGACAAGTTCCAAGATCTAATAAAACTTTTTTCTTTCTTCCGTATTGCAATTCGACCTAAATTAGATTCGGAGGTAACTACGACTTAGTTAGCACTCGAAAACACGTAGGTACTTCTGGTTTAATTATTTCGTGATGAGGAGAGTCTAATATAAAAGCCCAATATTATATGCAACATATATTGCTGATAAATAAAATCTTAAATCCAATCGTACTATCTTACATCTTACTAATGCTATAAATGCGCAAGTTTAAATTTATGATACACTACCTTTCGCCCGCAACTCCGTCCGCGTGGAATTAAATAAAAAACAAAAGTGAGTAACCTATGTGTCCTTCTAGATCATCCTCTACATCTAAATTTCATCGAAATCCGTTCAGCCGTTTAGGAAAACTCTAACAAACATTCATCAATCTAAACTTCCGCATTTATAATATTAGTACGATACTAACATGACTATCATAAAATTACAGTGTTCTTATTCGTGTAAATCAAGAGAAGTGAAAGCTAACCACTTGATATCTCGTAAATTGAAACAAAATGGTACTCTCTGCTTCGAGTCGGATATCTAAAGCCTTCATTTCGTTGCGTTTTCCACTTTCCGATCACAAACTATGAGCGCTCGACGTTAACCGTCCGCCTGCAATCTGAACAGCTTTCCAAAACCTTTGTGTTCTTTGCGTTTTTTGTAACCCTCTATTGTTCTTCCTTTAATTAAAAATATTTCCACTTCCAATTTTAATTTCTCGTATGTATTTCGCAAGGCCTAGCTTAAGTTAAAAGAGTCGTTATCTATGTATAAAAATCTTTAATCTGTTTTATTGCGAGCATAAGGCCACCTGAATTAGCAAAGCGCTTGGCCATATACAAATGCAAATGCGTTAATCGGATGATGGGACGCACATAAATAGGATATTTTATCATCCTATGACTTCCTGCCACCGTCTAATCCAATGCCTCTTCCCATCCATTGCTTATAAAACTTTTTTTATGTCAACTTAGTCTCTCTTTACTTTTAAAGAGAGACTAAGATGACATCTCTTTACTTATTAAGAGAGACTAATTAGACTAAGTTGACATCTCTCTTTACTTTTAAAGAGAGACTAAGTTGACGTCTCTCTTTACTTTTAAAGAGAGACTAAGTTGACGTCTCTCTTTACGTTTAAAGAGAGGCTAATTTGACTAAGTTGACGTCTCTCTTTACTTTTAAAGAGAGACTAAGTTGACGTCTCTCTTTACATTTAAAGAGAGGCTAACTTGACTAAGTTGACGTCTCTCTTTACTTTTAAAGAGAGACTAAGTTGACTAAAATTAGGCCACTGGCGAGTCAAACGTTAAATATAAACGATAAAAACACGTTGATAGGCTTGATATCGGTTTGAACAGTATAACAAGGAAAGTGTACACAATTTGTTCATCTGGTTCGGAAAATCTTATCGGAATGTATCTCATTACTGTGGCGACGTAATTCTAACACACACGAGATAACAAACGTTCAACATGGTAAATAATTCATTGGATTTTTCCTTGTTTAGATAAAATAAATAGTAAAATAAGCTTTTTTCTTGATAATTTATATAAGAAAGTTAATATTTTTTTATTTAATTTTTAATAATTATTACATACTAAATGTATCAAAAACGAAAAATGTTTTTATATGTAGTACAGTCATTACTACTGGATCGATTCGAAATATTCTCTTACTGTTAAATAGACACATTATCACTGAGAATAAAGGCTATATTTAATACTTTTATAAAATATTTAAAAAAAATGTCGAGCATGCGAAGCAGGGACGGACTACGTACGGACGCTTTTAAGTTCTGATGTATTTTTTTTTTCAATTGATACCTTTCTTTGTTTTATAAAAGGTTGTATTAAAATCTTTTGTTCGAAAAATCCTGATTGATAGCAACAATCAATTAAAAAACGATAGAAAGGTTTTGAATGGGAAGCTCGTATTTTTGTGCACATCACTCGTTCACATTGAATACCGTGAAACTCATCTAGCATCGTTTTGTATGTAAATGGGAGTGATTTACTGTAATGGATATCGGTTATCATTTTTATAACTCATTTATGTGTCGAATAAAATTTTGTTTCAATTTGTACTTACGATGCGATAACGGTTTTTATTATTTCTAATTCACAATTTCAATTCTGTTTTAATTTAACTAGCATCCGCCCGCGACTCCGTCTGTATGGATTTGAAAAAAAAAGGAAGTAGCCTATGTGTCCTTCCAGACTATCCTCTACATCTATGTCAAATTAAGCCACAAATTCTAAACGTCCATTCATCTAAACTTCCGCACTTATTTGATAAGACAGAGAAAACCGACGGCTAAGAATTTAAAATAAAAAAACGAATGGATTAATCCGGAAGTCATAAAAAACCGTAACCTCTAAGTTCATACTTTACAAATCTAATCCACTTAAGCAAATTATGTTGGAATGAAATCCAATAATGGTAAATCTAAATGGTATTGTCGGAAGAGAAGTAACTGTGAATTTAAATTACCTAAATGCTATTGGAGTTCTTTATTTAACAAGCGTACGTCTTTATCCGTTTATTTAAGGCTCCATTGAACGGTGAAATCGCCTATTATTGATTTGTTTATACTGTTTAAAGACATTTTCATACTCTATTTAGAACGGGTATGTCTATACAAATAATGAAATGGGAGTGTCTGTTTGTAATATCAAAAGAAAATTCCAGATTCCGGGAAGATGATGTATTTGCTTTGCTGATAACGAAAATCGCATTTAAAAATTGTCTGTCTGTCCGTAAGCTGCGTTTGTTCCGGGTAATCCTCAAAACGGTTGGACCAATTTCGACCGGACTTTCACTGAAGGGTAGCTGACATACACGACCATATAGGCTACTTTTTTATCTTAATATTGTGTGGATGAAGTCGTGGGCAACATCTAGTACTACCTAAACTTGGTATACGATACATTGCCAAAATTATCTCAGAAGTCTATTATTTTACAAACTTGACTAAACAGTTTAATTTGATTTCTATTCTAAAACTACCTAAACATGTTAAGTTTTTGTCGTTAGAAAACCTGCGCTTTACCTAGATTAAAAGAAAACTTTGTTCGACATCAAGTTCGGTACAAGTTCTGTAATGGAATTCCCTCAAGTTACTTATAGAAGGTACTGTAGAGTATTACGTAACTAAATCTATTTCACTATTAAATAACATTTCCACGATATTATACCATTAAGATGGTTCAACTTTGCATGAAGAGACATTGACTGTGAGAAAGTTGAACCATCTTTTTCTACCCGAAACCGATGTGGTTGTATGCTTAGATGTATGAATGTAGAAAAGGTAGAGGATTATTAAGACCACGCCTAATGTTCAGTGCAAAATATAACCTCTTTGGCCGACGAGAAGTATGAATACAGCCAAAGAGGTGGCATACTGGGCAACAAGACTTTAGCATGTTTGGTTGTTAATAAAGACTAGCTGTTCCCTTGCGGCTTCATCCGCGTGAAATTATAAAAAAAAATATTTCATTGTTACCTACATTTGTCAATTTATCAATTGAAAATGTTAAAATGACATGACATGATGACAAATCATGGCAATCTTGCTTCCTTGATGTTGGCAGCAACTTATGGTCTCTTTCCCACATTAGGGTTTTTATCCAAGATATTTACCCCCTAAGTTTAATGGCGTGAAAATATATAGCCTAAGGCGTGACGTAAGTGTAGGGCTTTTTATTAAAAATAGAGTTATTCAATAATATGCTGTAATTGCTGACATCTTAGGCAACAAAGAAGTGTGTGTTTACGCTTTATTATATTAGTATAGATATAGATAGATAGATATAACGGGCAAGATGTGATCGATACAGTTTAGCAGAATGATATTGTAAATATGTAAATGTAGTTGTTTTAATTTAATAATAAAATTTTTAGCTGCTGCGTTGTCGGTAACAAGTTAAACACCTAATTGAGGTACACTGAGGATGGACGTCCGTAGCTACCACTCTGGGTTACATAAGTTACGTTGTTGTTATTTGAATTACACACAGGAATGCGTGTACGTCAAAGGGAGATTCAGTTCGAAACATACACGGAGTATCGCCTATATTTTTATTTACAGATACAAAATCAACATATTTCAATATTTATTTTAATAACGAAGCACTTTAAAAACATGTGCTAAATGAAAGAGCACTCAGAACTTGAATTTATTTAATCTATATTATAAAAAGGAATTATTTATATTTTTGTATGTATTGAAATAACTCAAAAACTACTGGACCGATTTCAATAATTCTTTCCCCATTAAAAAGCTACGTCATCAGTGAGTAACGTGGACTATACTTTTTATTATTTTTTTAATTTCACGGGGACGAAAAAATATAAATGGAACGTACTTCACTCATTCAATGTCAATTTTGACAGAAGGCTTTTATTTCGGTTTTTTTAATATTGTTAGGTTTATTGTGGATTCTATACTCGGCTGTGGCGAATTACCAATAGAAATAAAAAAACAAGATGTTTTACTATCTATCGAATGATTCAATGTTGTACTTCATCTCAACGCACAGATATGTTAGTAGCTGGTACACCTTTATGCAAGTTACTGGCATTTCCCAGTAACTGTCATGCCTTCTAATATTCATTTGACTGGCACTTAGCGTCTTACATAAGGTAACTCTTAAACTTCAATTTCCATAAAATGTTAGTTCCTTTTCCTTTCCACGCTTTTATTAAAAGGAGAGGATGGGAAGGAAAAGTCGATTTTAAAACAGAGGAGACGCACAGTAAGGGGAAATATTCTGTTTATTTGCGTCTCCTCTCCTGTCAATTAAGGGTAGGCAACGCATCTGCAATTGCGAATGTCTATGGGCAGCGGTCGCTTCGCCATTTCGGCGGATTCAGGTGGCCGCTTGCTTGTTCGTCACCTCATGTTATTAAAAAAAAATGATGTCTGTCTTTTGAAGCGAAGAGTTTATATTACTTAAGTATTAGGCTTTAAGTGATTAGATTTTTCTCTCGCACAATCTGTATATACGACAGAATACAAATTTCTCTTGCCTCCGATATACGGTGCAAATAAATGCTGGAATTTAATACCCCGCAAAGACACAAGACGACATAGCCCAATACTTGTGTACGATGTGGGTCATGCTTTAGCCGTTAACAAATATTTCACTTGGTTTCACAGCTATGCATTATTAAAATTTGTCTCGTCCCCAATCCGTACCGCAAAAATGATTGACGGACGGAATGTTTATTAAATAATTAACTAACTTTAGATCTTAATTTATAGCAAAGAGAAGCTGTTCCCTTGCGGCTACATCCGCGTGAAATTATAAAAAAAATATTTCATTGTTTACCTCGATTTAAATTTATTTTCAATTGCAAATGTCAAAATGACATGATGACAAACCATGGCAATCTTGCTTCCTTGATGTTGGCAGCAACTTATGGTCTCTTTCCCACATTGGGGTTTTTATCCAAAAGATTAACCCCCTAAGTTTAATGGCGTGAAAATATATAGCCTAAAGCGTGACGTAAGTGTAGGGCTTTTTATTAAAAAAGAATTATTCAAAAACATTCTGTAAGTGCTGACATCTTAGGCAACAAAGAAGTGTGTGTTTACGCTTTATTATATTAGTGTAGAAGTATAGATAACTTGACGCGACCTTCATTTATGGAAGTACAACAATGATTGATTTGTTAGTATGGAACTGGCAGGCGCGGGCACGGTCGACCGGTAGAAATCAAGATTGAGATTCCAAGTAACTGCGAGCTCCGCCACTAGTTAGATGTGAACACTACCAACAACTTCAATTTTTTTAAATTTCCTCGCTTGTGATATGAACATGCATTTAACCAGTTTAAAAAAGCAATCAACGACTTCTATTACTTACTTCTATTTTTGTAATTACGTTTCCATAACTCAAAAACTTATCGCCATCTCAGTTTTTTCAGAGAAAACAAAAGAGACGATAATAAATCTTTGATTACGCCGTGCAAATAAACCGTTATACGTCATTATTTACGATACGAAATGACCAGTTTTCAACACACAGTATCAATCAAATTTATTGACCAATCTACTGGCTAATAAATACAATAATCAAATATTTATTTATTTGATCAAAGAGGTCGGCAAACAGTTTGTGTAATTAACATGGGACCCGCACGCGGGTGAAACTCCGCGTCCAATCATACGTGAAGTTGTGTTTACTGAATTTATACTGGTCACCACTGGACACGCTTCGAACTGAGGATCTATCACGAATCATTCAGTGTACTGTACGCGCCATAAGGCTCCTTCACAAATTTTATACAATTTTTTTCGATGACGTTATAAAAACGTTCACGATTAATCGTGAATAAAAAAAAACATATTATTGCAAGTATTTTGTACATTTAAAAACATGTAATAGCAATTATAGAATAGAAATTAACACTGTGAACAAAAACGACTAGACTTATCGCTACAGTAAAGGGGTAAAAGTTGGAGTGTGCAATAAATTTGGCAATTAACGGTCCCCGCCTACCTGCCTAATGTGTTTAGAACGGGCGTCAAAGTGCCTTAATTAATTACCAACACACTCCCATACTATTGCCCCATTAGCGAGCAATTTACAGTATTTGTGGTCATTATAATTTCTAGTTAATAAAATAACTTGTTTTGTTTTTAATAGTTCTGATCTGAAGGAAACTTAAGACTATCATCATCACCAGCTCACTATACGTCCCGAGGGGCTCGGAGCCTACCCTAAGTTAGGGTGACTAGGCCATAGTCAACCACGCTGGCCAAGTGCGGGTTGGTTGACTTCACATATATCTTTAAATTTCTTCTCCGATATGTACAGGTTGCATCACGATGTTTTCCTTCACCGTAAGAACGTCGGGTCAATTATGTACATATGAAAAATCGAAAAATCGAAAAATTACATTGGTACATGTCGGGATTCGAACTCAAGACCTGTAGATTGCACGTCATGTGCTTAAACCCCTGAGCCACCGACGCTCTAAGACTCTAAGACTATCAACCGAATACTAAAACCACATTAAAATGGTAAAGTCACGTTTAGTTTTTAAATTCCATTAGAAATATGACATGTTTCAAATTGAAAGCGATGTTTATGAAGAGAAGTTTAAGTTTCGTTTTGGTATTCGGCCGTTAGAAACCAAAAGATAAACAATTTTCTATAAACATTTTAAAAAATAGGTTTTGTTTTTATCTAAATTTTGTAACTTTAGTACCGTATCTAACAAAAAACAGAGCGAAATTAAATTTCGAACGGTTTAAAGCATGAAAGCGTACGAAGCGAAAAATCTCACCGGAAGTTGAAATCTCCAAATTGTCGACGTTTGCAATTGCAGTAACTTATACGTGAACTAAGATTAATATAACCTTAAACCATTTCCCGCGCCCCGCGTTGGCAATGCGCCCGAAGCTAGCGAATTCAATGTTAATATATATATTTTTACAACTTTATGCTACATAAAATATTTCACATTATCACAGATTATGCGAAAATGTAGTTATGAGATGTAGATTTATACCAGACTAGCTGTTGCGACTACGCCCGCGTGGTAAAAAATATAAAAAACATAGCCTATGTTACAGATAAATTTCCTTTCAAATGGTGAAAGAAATTTTAAAATCGTCCCAGTAGTACTTACGTGAATCAAATCCAAAAATATAAATATTTCCTCTTTACGAGTATAATCTATTTATATAAAAGAAAGTCGTGTTAGTTACACTATCTATAACTCTAGGTTAGCTTAGAGGTAGCTTAGAGCCAGGAGACGGATATAGGATACTATTTATTCCGTTCGACAGCAATGGATGGATGGATGTTTGTTAAAGTTTGTAGCCTAAACGGGTAAACGTATTTCGATGAAATTTGGTATAGACGTGGAGGATAGTCTGGAAGAACACATAGGCTACTCATTTTGTTTTTTTTATTGCCACGCGGATGGAGTCGCGGGCGAAAGCTAGTAAGATTTAAAACAGGATGATAGGACGCATACATTCAGTGAGTCATCAACCGAAACGGCTAATTAAAACGCACCCTGTATAATTAACAACAGAACCCGCTGCGTACTTCGCTTCGTGCTCAATCGAACGCGAAACTATGTTTACCAAATTTATCGCTTCGATTGAAAACTTGTCACTGCATTTTGTACGAAAATTGTTTGCTATCCGAACTTGAACGCTTTGCTTCGTTTCGCTGAATACTGTTGTATGAGGAAAGATCTGTATTTTGTGGTTAAGTAATAATGAAGATCATGCTGGCCGCCAAGAATGCATTAGACAAAAATTGTATTTTTATAAATACAATTTCTTTGTTTATACAAAGAACGAAATATGAATGTGTCAAACAGAGAAAAATGTGACACGAGGAGAAAAAGGACGTTCTATTTTTAACAATGCAATTTATCTTTGTATATAGTGTGTGTTTGTCAGCAAATAAATAAGATTTTATCAATGGTACTAGTTTACATTTAATCATTTTGTATGTATTGCAATAACTCAATAACATTAACCAATTTAAATTATTTCACCGTTGAAAAGCTACGTCAGCACTGAATAACATAGGCTAAACTTAATATTCTTTTTTATTTCACGCGGACGAGGTTGCGAGAACAGCTATTCAAATAATGCAATAAAAATACTTACGCACACATAAATCATCGAAGTATTTTCTTTAGGAACGTGAAGCCAAACCAACAAATATTAATTACTAATTGTTGCTCGTGACTTCGAGCGCGTGAAATTAAAAAAAATATAGCCTATATTACTCGCCGACAAATTACCTTTCTAATGGTGAAAGAATTTTTGAAATTGTCCCAGTAGTTTTTTAGTTATATAGATACAAAACCCGAAAATACAAATCTTTCCTTTTTATAATACTTTTATTTATAGGAGATTATTAGATAAAAAAGGTTTTATAGGAGAAAAAACTGATTTGAACAACATTAATGCTCTCGATTTGGAAAACATGTCATAAAGTATGACTTGAAGACATAATCCATTAAGTTGTGGGTACATCCTCAATAATCCATTATCTCAAATAATTTTTCATCCTAGAGATCGATTGTAACTTTATCCTTTTATGTGGGAAGATTAACTTGTCATTTTTAATAATAATCTTGTTTGTGATCGCTTTTACCGAAGTTTCTTACTTTATTACCATTCTTGTTATTTTATCTATTCTTATAGTTTTGACTTTTCTCAGTCTACTATTTAAATAGATGATGTAGTATTTCACGTTAATGGGCCAAGTTCGTTAAATATTAGAAAAATGAAAAGCACTTTATAAATCATCAAATATATTCGTCAAGGAATCTATCAAACTCGTATTTTTATGTTATTTAAAAAAAAGAGTTTAAAGTTCTACCGGATATCGAGGAGTTAATAAGATAAGAGAATATTAATATCCCTACGTTACTCTACTCCCGCAGGGTCGGCGCACCGTTTTCGTCCTCCAAATAACTCTATCATCTGTCATCTCAGTCATCACTCCCTTCTTGATCATGTCACGTTTCACGCAATACAAATCTCTTTGTAGGTCTACCTCTACCGATGTACCACCACAATCATAACTAACGTTCTTCTTGTTACATGCAAATTGTCTCTTTTCATAACATGCCCATAGCATGCTAATCTTTTACTCCTTAATTTCTCTACCATTGGGGCTACTCTCAAACTTCCTCTTATAATGTAGTAATAATCTATTTATATCCAGACTAATCTAACTTAAGATAAATGCGAAAGTTTAGATGGATGTATGTTTGTTATCAGGTATCTCCAGATCAACGGATCTCAATGAGATGCCCTTCTTCTTCTTATAGTGCCATCTTCTTTCGAAGTTTAACGATCATTAGGGCAACTTGCATTCTTGAAACCGGGACAAACTCAAAATACGAACTACTGGAGCTCATCGTACAAGGAACAACCAAGCTCAAAAACTAACGCCAGTGGTTTGGAAAGAGCACCCGTTCACTCTTTAGAGCCACAGTGTCAAGAATGAAATACCCAGATGTGCAATATAGTCTGAAATAACAGAGGCTTACTAAGTTATCCGATTACGCCCAAACGAAGTCACGGGTAAAATCAAGTTCCTACGATCAAAACTGGTCAGCCAATTAGTGGCTCAGCATACGCAGTATAAATTCCGCAGTAGGCAGTACAAAAGTTCCCGTAAGCCGATATCCGATTCATCGGTCAAGCTGCAGAAGTTTTATTTCTGTTTGGATTTCAGTTGAAACTAGTTTTCATTCAAGTTGTTTCAGAAACTTTATTAGAATTTTCGGAAGAGATATTTGTATTTATTAAGCAGTGTTTTAAAATATATACACTTTTTTGTGTTTCATAGTATTGGTGTCCCTATTTTACTAGTATTTAACTTTATACGTCGACGATTACGTGTATTTACGTGTGTGTTGAGAAGCAAAAGGTTAGCGTGGTATGGACATGTCATGCGACGAGACGATGGTGACATAAATCAGAAAGTGTTAAGAATGAATGTGGATGGCTACAAAGGAAGAGGAAGACCGAAGAAAGTATGGATGGATTGTGTGAAAGAGGATACTTTTACAGTGGTAGAGCCCGCTTTAACATCTTAGCACGAATGGGCCGGTTCGCCCGGTGCAATACCACGACCACACAGAAGACAAGCGTGAAGCGGGAGCAATTCCGCGTTTCGTCTGATGAGTGTGGTGCCGGAGGCACAACTTTAGTCCGAAAGTGGATTTGACGGTGGAGTAGACGCATAGGAAGGGGAAATATCCTCTTTATGTGCGTCTCCTCCTCCGTCGATTTAGGATAGGCAACGCATCTGCAATTGCGGATGTCTATGGGCGGTGGTCGCTTCGCCATTTCGGCGGATTTAGGTGGCCGCTTGCTCGTTCGCCATCTTATCGTATAAAAAAAAAAGGTTTTGAGTTATTTCAATGTTATTATTTTCAAATGTTTCCTCTTTACAATATTAGTATAGACATAGATAAATTAATGAATGTGCATATATCAATGATTGTTAATTAGCTAACTTTACAGTAAATCAAAGAAAAACATCGTAAAGTCGTTTCGAACTCCTGCTTTTACTTTAACGAAGGAAACCCGATATACAATTACGAGTAACGAGCCATTTCTTAAGTCTTAAAGAGAAAAATCGTTATGTTTCTTTCATTTAAACTGCCCTTTTACTGATATTAGTTAGTTAAATAATAAAAACTACATTTACAGAATGATGTGCTCAAAGTACGTGGTTCATGGTAACATGGTAAAAAATTATCTATGATTTCTGAGAAATAACATTGAGACAATTTTTAACTTAGTTACATATGCAGAAACAAAACTAACCTCAAATTATTAAACGCAAAACTAAAAGGTTATATATTACCTTTTAAACTGTTTAATTAATGTAACTACGAGACTTCTTGTACCAAGTAGACGATGCAAATTGAGTTGCGAGCGAGCTAATCTCTCCACCATTAGTTGAAGTCAATCATACAGATGGCTTTAGTCGTCTTGTTACTTCTGCTCACTATAAATAATATTTCTATTTTTTTTCCACGTGATTTATGAACCTAAACTTGAAAGCTTAAAAGGGAGCTTTTCGTTTTATGTTCTTATGCTTGGTTTCTGATGTTTCCATTTATTTTATCATTACCTAATGATTCATTAGTGTTAGATTGAACTAAGTTTCAACGAAGTAAAACTTTAGTTATGAAGTTCGGAAACGCATTTTATGGAAGTATTGAAAACACTATCATCATCATCATCACCAGCTCATTATACGTCCCCACCGAGGGGCTCGGAGCCTACCCTAAAGTTAGGGTGGCTAGGCCATAGTCAACCACGCTGGCCAAGTGCGGGTTGGTTGACTTCACACATATCTTTGAATTTCTTCGGCGATATGTGCAGGTTGCATCACGATGTTTTCCTTCACCGTAAGAACGTCGGGTAAATTATGTACATATGAAAATTCGAAAAATCGAAAATCAATTTGTACATGGTGGTGGGATTCGAACCCAAGACCTGTAGATTACAAGTCAAATGCTTATGACCATTAGACCTACTTTACATAGGTTGACCTATGTAAATTCGTTCACAGTATTCAAGGTTATATTTACAAGGATCTTTTAGAGAACAAGATCTGGAATTCTTATTAATCTTACAAGTAAATACAAGACTAGAAGTAAAGTAATTTATTTTATTGAGTGTAAATCCGGCGCCAGACAAACGACGAACTAAGAACATAAAGTCTAACTCGTCAAACATGTGAAGTACAGCCACAGACTTTTGGATATTTCGTCTTCACAAGAAACATTTTCATCAAAGAGATTACGTAACGAATTTGTAAAGCATCATAGTCTGAATGCACCTGCGACCTCGAAGGTACGGTTTTGTGCAAAATATTTGCACCTTTTAATTTCGAGTTTTTAAATAGAGTCTGTACTTTCTTCAAACAACTCTGTTTGGTGACTTTACTCAGTTGTGACACTTTAGATCTACAATAAAGACTAAATAAGTTTACAGTCAATTTAGTTAACACTTAGCGAAGCTTTCCCGTAATTTCATCTTTAGGAATCCAAATTCAGAGTCAAAATTTACATAACACCAAGAAGTACCAGACGTTGCTTAGCAATCAAAACACATAAACAATAAATAACAATTTTCATTCTCGAGCACAATGCCGCGGTGACTTCTGGCACGAACTGTTGCCACAAATAATAACCATACCTCAACTCCGACTTCGTGATTGGAATTGTTCGCGCCAACGTTTCTGATAAAACTTACAAGTGTCATAACTGCTTTCTATTCGTTTACTAGAATCTCATTTAATACTAGCTGTTGCTCGCGACTTCGCCAGCGTGAAATTAAAAAAATAATAAAAATCATAGCCCATGTTACTCATTGATAACAAAGCTTTTTAATGGTGAAAGAATTTTTGAAATCGGCCGAGTAGTTTTTGATTTGAAACATACAAAAATACAAATCTTTCCTATTTAAAATATTAGTACAGATTTAGAACGATCGTACATCTTTCACTAAACTATCGCATAACTGTTGTGCGACTCGATTATTTCGCAACCAATCCAACTGTTGCACAATTAAAAATCGAGTTGTGTGCGCACCTCCATATAAGCTCATAGAATCAAAACGAACAGTTGTACGATAGTTTAATCAAAGGTCAACTTGAGTTAATACTACTAGAATTTATAATACCTAAGCTTAAACGAAATCTAAACAATTGACGTAAATTAATGAATCCTAATTTGATTTCAAATTACTATCGACATTATGTATCCAAGGAACAAAGTAATTATATAATACTATTATAGAATAAGTGAAGATATTGACACTAGGAGCTTATGGCTTTATTATCATACGTGAAAATTGTGTCAGTTTTATTTGAATTTTAGTGCAACATTTTAATGCGAGCTATCAGCGTCATAACGCTTCGTTGCGTTCAAAAGCCAACATTTTATAGTATTTTTCACACATTCATTTTTAATGTACAACAAAAATGAACACGAGAAATACATTTAGACATACAAATTATCAGTGTATTTTATATCTATCCATATATTTTTGACATTATTTGTATCTTGTTTTCTACTTTTTAAAGGAATTACTTTACGATTAAACAATCGATGAATGTTAATATGATTTTATTCATTTACATTTTTTTAAATACAAGATATTATTGCTATCTCGATTTTTACAATTTGAGTAAATGGGATCACTATATGTTTCGGCTGTGGAAACTGACTATTAAATGTGTAATTAGAGGCGACATCAACCTATAGTAACATTATGCTCATATATAGCCCAATTAAGGGGGAATAGAAGTCATTCGACCCCGTACTTATTATGCACCCCATGTACTTAATTAATTACGGCCATGTAGCAATCAATGTCTCGAAGTCAGAATAGCAAACATTGCGGTTTTACTAAAAGATTTTTGTTTTTTTACAAAAACCAATCCTACACTTCGTTCTATAAACGTTCATAACAGCTTCTTAGCTACCTTTTTGACCGACTTCCCAAAAACAGGAGGTACTCAATTCGTCTGTATGTTTTTTTTAACATAAGGATTTAGCTACTCCTTCTCTTGTTTAGGTAGTCATCATCGCCAGCTCAATATACGTCCCCACTAAGATGTTCGGAGCCTAAATAAGGGGTGACTACGCCATAGTCACCCACGCTGCCCCAGTGCGGGTTGACTTCACACGTATCTTTGAATTTCTTCGCCGATATGTGCAGGTTGCATCACGATGTTTTCCTGTACCGTAAGAACGTAAAGTAAATTCGATAATCGAAAACCACATTAGTCAGGATTCGAACCCAAGACCTGTAGATTACAAGTCAAGTGCTTAAACCCCTAGGCCACCGACACAATTTCGTAGTACATAGACCAATTTTGTTTATTAATTTAGAATCACGAATAAGTCATCCCACTCTTACTGTAGCCTCATTTTGATTAATATTTGTTAGAGCTTATACCATAAAAGTTAACGATGACGCATTTTCTTAATGGATTCCCTCTGAGAATTTTATCCCAATACGTAATGAATACCAATCACTCTATCGTTACCTTATGATTTATTGAATTTGGCGAACTTCACTTCACCGAGGAGCTCATATTTCTAACAGGAACGGCTTTCAATTGAAGCAATAAATTAGGGGAAACGTGTCGCACCAGACAAAGCACTGAATTTTGCTCCAACATGCAGGCTTTCCTCGTAATTACGCACATCTCTCTGCGATGTTTCTTGCTAATGGTGAATATTTGTTCAATTAGCTACGTTAATGTGTAAATTTATGTTATTTTAATTACATAAGTTACATAGGTTACTATAAAAAGCATAACCTCCAATAGGTGTTATAATTTACAAGAAGACAACGACTAAAAAGAAGAATAATAGGTAATTGGACGCAGAGAGATCATGGCTTTTTAATAAGAAAACTTTAAAGTTCATTAAAGTTAGACCTTTACAAATCTTTGTAAATTATTATCTTAATAATAAATTTATCATAAGTTAAAGGTTTTTTTCTTTTAACAGTACAGCCGGATCTTAGATAAGGCATTTTATTTTATCATCTATCAATAGGAAACTACCATACAGGGAATTTGTACTTAGCACGACATCTATTGAATAACACGTTCAGTCAAGCTGAGTTCATTAGTGATTAAAAGCCGTCGTTCCATCGAAGGGCGTATTCTGAAGTCATCAATTTAGCTCAGCATTCATTGAAGTACACTCGGCATGTGAGAGCAATTAATTAGATTCCTATCTAAAACCGCGTCTAACGGATCGACGGTTTACTTGATTGTTCGACTCAATTTACGTTTTCTATACCATTGTGATTTATTGTTCCTGATACTTCGAGATATGTTGATGTAAAATTTATCAAATTTAATCTATACTAATATAATAAAGCGTAAACACACACTTCTTTGTTGCCTAAGATGTCAGCAATTACAGCATATTTTTGAATAATTCTTTTTTTAATAAAAAGCCCTACACTTACGTCACGCTTTATATTTTCACGCCATTAAACTGAGGGGGTAAATATTTTGGATAAAAATCCTAATGTGGGAAAGAGACCATAAGTTGCTGCCAACATCAAGGAAGCAAGGTTGCCATGGTTTGTCATCATGTCATGTCATTTTGACATTTGCAATTGATAATTTGACAACTGTAAGTAAACAATGAAATATTTTTTTTATAATTTCACGAGGATGAATCCGCAAGGGAACAGCTAGTCTATAATAGTTATTAATATTTTTTCGAAGATTTCGTTACAATCACTTACCATGTTTTATAAAAGACTGTTATAAGTTACTAGCTTTATTACACGCAATATTAAGATAAAATGTAGCCTATAATATAATTATCTATGACAGATATGCTTCAGTGAAAGTCCGGTCGAAATCAGCAGTTTCAAAGATTACCCGGAACAAACGAGGCTTACGGACAGACAGACAGACAGACATCATCATCACAATACATCATCTTCCCGTAATCAGAATTTTTCTTTTGATATTATAAACAGACACTCCAATTTTATTATATATATATTTCTATGTTAACGAGATATATTTAAATTACATTAATTAATCTTAATATTGCAAGCGTAGATGTGAATAAATTATGAATAAAGGCTGAATGATAAATAATATATTGGACACATTGAGGACGGTTCACATAATCTGAGAGCACGATTTATTTATTCAGTACGAACTCACTCCGACAAGTAAATGTTTGATAAGAACTAATGTTCCATGTCATGCTCAATGAACTTTAACATGCTGAGGATATAGGAAACAAAATGATCCATTTTTAGAACAACTTAATAGCTATACGTATAAATGTACTCAAGATTCATATATAAATTGACATATAACTGTTAATAGACAAATGAAGTTTACTACAAATACCTGCTTTGTTGAAAACGGTACAAAATTGTGTTAATAACTTTCGACCGCGACTCCGAAAAGGAAAAGGAGAAGGAGAAGGAGAAGGAGAAGGAGAAGGAGAAGGAGAAGGAGAAGGAGAAGGAGAAGGAGAAGGAG
>LD700005.1:1765705-1820597 GCA_003118335.3 Papilio memnon | reverse complement strand
AAAAGAAAAAGAAAAAGAAAAAGAAAAAGAAAAAGAAAAAGAAAAAGAAAAAGAAAAAGAAAAAGAAAAAGTGAAATATGTGTACTGCCAGACTATACTCTAAGTATATGTCTTATTTCATCGAGATCCGTTTAGCAGTTTAGTCAACAAACTAACAAACATCCATCCATGTAAACTTTGACATTTATAAAAGGTTTAGATTGAATGAAGAATTATTATTCTCGTGGGCTCTTTTTTTCATTTTACTCAATAATTTTGCAACCGTCTAATATATCTTATTAAAATTTGGCACAGATATTAAACAAAGTTTGGAGTAACACTAGCATCATCTTAAAAAAATGTCAGGTTCCCGGGGTTTTTCTTATCATTTCGCGGATAAAATCGCGACCAGCACGTACTACCTAAGTCATAAACCGAACCAAATCCAAATCTTTAAAAGAAATAATTGTTTTAAGAAAAATATCAATTAATATCTATGGTTCGACATTGTTTTTTGTACTTTTTTTGTTTATGCATACCGGGACATATTCTCCATTGTGGAACCGAACTTTCTGGCACACTTCCAACAGATAAGTACTTTCATGTGGTTTGTTGGCGAGATTGGCTTGTATTATCTATGGCTAGTTTGTTAAGGCCCCAAATGTTATAGGTTTTTTATATACAAACTAGCTGTTGCTCGCGACTTCGTCTACGTAAAATTAAAAATATAGTAATAATATATTGAGTAGCATACAATGATAACGTAGCTTTAATGGTGAGAGAATTTTTGAAATCGACCCATTAATTTTTGGGTTATTTCAATATATACAAAATTACAAATATTTCGTCTTTATAATATTAGTATAGATATAGACTAAACACTAAGTTTCTCTACTTTACTTTATGATTGAGAGCATTTTGTTGGAAGAAATTTTAGAATCATTTCAATGTTTTGTGTTCTTCTGAAATAAACTATGAAAGGTTTATAATTTAATTACTCATTAAGGGTTATTTAAAAAGGTAACTTTATCTTAAAAGTCAACTTCCAATTACCATAAAAATACGCTACACTTGAAATAAAAAAAATAAGCAGATATTTACCAGATCCCCAATTTTTAGAAATCCAACAAAAAGTGAAACGGACCTATTTTCTTACAAAAATAAGATGGTTAAATACGTTTATATTTCTTCCAAAATTAAACGGCCATCCGAACCTTTACGTTTTGAGCCGCGGTGACAAAAATTTGAAATTTAAATAGCCCACTGGTAGAAGACATTTCCAGGATTATCTGATATTTTCTCACGAAAAATGACGCTCCTACAAAGGAGATGTAACATTAATTTTATTCCAAGTTTTTTTTTTTATATTCTTTGAAATCCGAGTCTTTGTTCGCCATTAAATTATTGGAGAGCTAATGTTATCAGCTTAATATCTGTAAATAGAATGAATATTCATTTTACATTTAAATTACACTAAATTTTACGAAACATCTGTTAATTTAAAGCGCATCTTTGACTAAACTATCGCACAACTATTGTGCGATTCTCGTTTGTCGATTGTTTCAATTCAATTGTTTAGTTGCACAACTAAAAATCGAGTAGTGTGCGCCCTACATGGTATACCTCACCTCACCCTTATAGGAATCAAAACGCGACTAAACAGTTGTGCGATAGTTTAGTCAAAGGTGTGCGTGCACTTAGTGAATAAATCACAAATAAGAATCGATGATTAAAATCTACACTACGTCATATTTTTTTACAAGTTTGGAGGAACTTTTTTTTTCTGACATTCAGTTGTTTATTAATTACATTTTTAATGCGTATGAGTGTTATAAAGAATAACTTAAGTTCTCTCAAAGGAAAGCTTTCGAGAAAAATATATCCCGCAAATATTAGAGCTTTTATTTTTCTGTTTTGTTTTAGTGCAGCGCCGCTCTTAAGGAAATTAGGTTTTTAATATTACTTCTCTGTAATTGTTTCGTTGCTGTTTTCTTAATTTCTTTCTAATTTACTGTTTATATTTCCATTAACCTTTGACTTTTATTAAAAGACAAGCCTTTCTATGGTAAAACAACAAAATATACAAAGCTTGCACCCGGTGTTTACGGTAAAAGACTTTGAAGATAACATTTTTGAAATTACTACCTTTACTCTTTAGTAACCATGTACAGTCAGGTAATCTAAAGATGGTTCGACTTTAAAGTCGCCTGAAAGTTATGTACACATCGATATGATCGCTGACCAACCAATACGATGCATATATTAAATGTGTTTGCATAACAAAAATAATCGGTCGGTCGTACGCGGCTAATTGTTTCTTCATTATTATCCAGTCGTTTGTACAACTCACTGCTCTAATTGTTTATTTATACGATGGGTTGGAGTTTGACTTGATGCATGAAAAAATCATTTTTTTATTTATCTATCAAACATAGTACAATATACATAATTATAATAAAAGTTCTATAAACCCATTGCTGTTTTGTCCAGATGTTGCACACACATTTCTGTGGAACACCGCAGATTACCCAGACCGTACCATGTCGTTAATATTTTTTCCAGAACTCCCGAGGCAGGTCAGTGGCTCTCAATGAGTTAACTTTGTCTCGGATAGACACAATAATTACGAATATAGTGTATATATACAAAAACATAGGTACATTTTTTTTATCTTCTTCCCGACTTTTCTAGTTTTTAGTATGATTAGAAATAAGTATTTCTAACATTTAATATATCTAGGACATGTTCTTTTCTAATTTTCCTTTACGATATAAATCGTACTCTAGCGGCGCGTTGTGTTGCTACATGGAATTAAATTTTCATGAGTTAATTTGTATCTCACCTTCCAAAAGACTTGTTAAGCCTTGCTTTGAAAAATTTCATCACGTGAGTTGAGAATACTTTATGAGCCTAAGACGAGTACATTTTCTGTTTCGTTCATAAGGGAGTTTACATTAATATTGATCTTAGTAAAATTTTCTCAGAGATAATTGGAAAAGAAGGAGACAAATTGCTTTAAAGTATGTAATACAAAATAATTTAATAGTTTCATCAATAAACTTGTCTTTTGGAACTAAGTACAAGTTTAATTTGCATTAAGATCCTTAAACTTAAGTTATTATCATCACCAAGTTCTTTACCGTCGAATATTAACTATTAATCTTTAGTCAATAAGTACACAAATAATAACAAAGTAAATAAAAAAGTGAAGAGAATTTATCTCAAAAAATTTAAAACTGCATCTAATTTTATCTGAAATCAAAACTATTTTCCATTATAAAGAACCGACGTTTTGGTTTAAAATAACCTCTTACATTCAGTAATAAAATCCGTTTCCTCGTTTATGCTTTGAACTATAGTTGTGGCAATTTATTTGTTGACTTTTAAATGACTGTAACGTTTTGTTTCATTTTTTTTTAAACCGCAATACCATTTTAGTAACCAAATATTTCTTCCCTTAGCGATATTTATTTTCATCAATATAGTTATGCTGAAACGACATTTAATTATGGCAAAGTGTAATCTTCAAATTATATTCTTTTGACGTCTAGCAAATTGTAAGTGGCGCTTATAGAACGTAGTTTATAACATTTGTTTCAGTATTAGGCCGTTAAAGGATTTCTTTATTCCTTAAAAAAACAAGTGAAATTCAACAACTATTATTTGAAAACAACAGATATTTTTATATGTAAAGTTTGAAGACATTTTAAATTCAAAGTGAACTGAAAGGTAAATTAAAATAAACATAAAACGAAGTATTTATTGAGGCTAATTAGTTAGTAACTTGATTAACTAATTAGAAACACGTGATGTTCGTTAAAGTAAACTAACTTTAGCTAAAGAGTAAACAGTTTACTTTAAGACTCTGTCTTATCTCAAAGTAATTGAATAATATGTATATGTGAATATAAAATACTAGCTGTTCCTGTGCGGCTTCATCCGCTTGAAATTATAAAAACTTTATTTTGTTGTTTATATTTATCAAATGTCAAAATTCAAATGCACAAATGACAATTAAGGTCTTTGACATTGACAATCTTGCCTCCTTGATGTTCGCAGCAGCTCATGGTCTCTGTCCCACATTAGGGTTTTTATCCAATTGCTTTACCCCCTAAGTTTAATAGCGTGAAAATATATAGCCTAAAGCCTGACGTAAGTGTGGGCTTTTTATTAAAAAAATAATTATTCAAAATCATTCTGTAATTGCTGACATCTTAGGCAACAAAAAAGTGTGTGTCTACGCTTTATTATATTAGTATAGATTTTCTTTAACCCTTAATTCGACGGAGATTGGGTAGCAAAAAAAATGTTTTTTTAATAGTCATATTTTTGGATATGAATGTGATGACATAAATTAAATAGTTTTTTTTAATTAGTCGATCGTCATACTGGCACTAACGAACTAAGGGTTTATTACTACTCATCATCAACATCTTCCTCCTTATCCTACTCCCGTAGCCGCGCAACAGGTTTTTGTCCTCCACACAACTATCATACGTCATCTCAGTCATCACTCCCTTCTTGATCATGTCACCTTTCACGCAATCCATCCATTTCTTTCTAGGTCTACCTCTACCGGTGTACCTCCACACTCATAAGTAACGTTCTCCTTGTTACATGCGATTCATCTCTCCTAATACCATTCTTACCTTCTCTACTACTGGGGCTACTCTCAAACTTCCTCCAATATACTACTGATAGTATTAAAAATGTAGTACTAAACTAAGGTATTTTTTAACTACTGCCAAAATTAGATATTGAGTGCAAACAACTCAGTATTGCTAAAAAAAATAAGACGATCAAACTTTTTTTTACACATTCTAGTGAGTATAACAACATCTAGTACTAATGTAATGATTTTAAAGGTCATTTTCTAACTTACAACTAAAAATAATTACATTTTCTGACTTATTCATTTTTGGTCCCTCGAGTCATATAATAAGCATATTTAAATAAGTAATACTTTTTATAAGAATAGCCCATTCAACACCTAACTATTTTTCTGAAGACGCAGATTTATCCAACAAAATAAGAGAAAACAATCAAGCCATTATCTAGATAAAGAAAGATATAAAACAAAACGTGCGAGGTAATTTTAATTTGTTCAGAAGGCGATTTCCCGGAAAACGTTTAACTTCGAATCCTTGGCAAGAATCCAGACAAGACAATTTTGTGCAAATCACACGATTCGATTAAATAGAACATCACTATTGTTGTACATAAAAAAGTACGATTTTTGTTAAGATTAAACTTAACTAGTGTATATTTAATAAATGAAATAAAAAAATCAAGTTTTCGAGAACAAGAAGATAAAAGCAAAGAAGACCAGAGGTGAGGAGAAGTCTTATATTTCTGGACGGCAGAAAGCAGTATAGCAAAGTTGAGAAAGTAAATGTACTTGTTACTTAACATAGAAGTAATGTAAACAAAAAACATGTTGCTCCAGGTGAGGCTCGAACTCACAACCCCGGCATAGCTTACAGCGACTGTCTTATAAGTACCGTGCGCTAACCGATTGCGCCACTGGAGCGAGTACTTGCCAATATAAAATATAATAACCAATACTACACATTCTGTATCCAATAAAACTAGTATATCATGCGACTAAAGATATATACTCGTCTATATCTATACTATATCTACTTATACTAATATAATAAGGCGTAAACACACACTATTTTGTTACGTAAGATGTCAGCAATTACAGCATATTTTTGCATAATTCTTTTTTTTAATAAAAGCTCTATACTTACGACACGCTTTAGGATATATATTTTTACGTTATTAAACTTAACGGGTCTAAAAATTGATAAAAAGAACCTTCATGTTGTAAAGGGACCATAAACTTCAAGCTGCCATCGAAGCAAGGTTGCCATAATATACAACGGCAACTGTTATCCAATGTCAAAGGTCTTCGTTGTCATGTAAAGAATAAAATAAAGTTTTTATAATTTCATGCGGATGAAGCCGCACGGGAACAGCTAGTTCAACAATAACAGTCAAAAGTAACAATGAATAGCAGTTTAATTGGAAACATAGCTTAATCCGGACGGCGTGCGACTTCGTTTCTAATTAAGCAGTTAATATCATGCGCTTCGTGCCGGAGCTGACTGCGGGCTTGGCACGTGACGCTAAACTCACCCTCAATGTAAGTAATAATTTTAATGTATTGTGTAAAAGAGAATGATGTATTGAAACAGAGATTGTTGAGGATTGTAGGCGGATTGTTGTCAACATGCGTATTTAGAACAGAGAAGAGAGTATGTTAAAGCAAAGTTTTGGTCCAGAAGAAATGGCAAAACCTAAAGTTGACTGTTATCTTTTCCTTATTTTTTTTACTTTCTCACAACGCTATTACTACGTAATTCTAAGCATGCATGTTGCATTGTGTAAAAGAGATATAAATGTTGTAAATGTTACCGTTATCTAATAATACATAAATTAAATTCGAATTGAAACAGTTCTGAATACAAAACAATCCTATCACGTTTCGGATGCTTAAAACAAACAGAGCCGAGTTACTGCACTAACAGGGCGTTACTATTGATTCTCGAATCAAACTCGAATCACGTTGACATCTTGTGAGTTGATAAATACAATTTAAATCCTTGAATAAGCATAGTGCGGTTCATCGATTTCTCAAAACAGCATTTGCTTACTCTTTCCTGTTTCATTGTTTAATAGCTACACAATTAATTTAGGTGCAACATTATAGGCATTAAGACATCAAAATTAAAAATTCATTTATTCAGTCATTGTCATCTATCCTTTGATAGAAAAATGTAACATTTTTGGTATCCTATCTTAAGACAAAAATAAATGTAATATGTAAAAATCGAATAATCTATATATATAAAAAAAGTCGTGTTACTTACACTATTTATAACTCAAGAACGTCTTTACCGATATGGCTGAAAATTGGTGAGGAGGTAGCATAGAGCCAGGAGACGGACATAGGATACTATTTATTCCGTTCGAGGGCGATGGATGGATGAATGTTTGTTAGAGTTTGTAGCCTAAACGGGTAAACGGATTTCGATGAAATTTGGTATAGACGTGGAGGATAGCCTGGAAGAACACAAGGGCTACACACTTTAGTGTTTTTAATTTCACGCGAACGGAGTCGCGGGCGAAAGCTAGTTATTCAATAAAAAACATTAATCGAATTTCAATAGTAGCGGCGACTTACTTTGCATACAAGCTAGATCGAACATGTCTAAATACATGTTATATTGTTATAGTAACTGCTTGCATACACTGTTTATATTTAACGAGAAGCGGTCATGTATTCGACATAAATGCTGCAAATGGTATTGTTTTAAGGTAATATATTGTTAATATCACAACTAGCTATCGCCCGTGACGTCGTTTGTTCGGAGTAAACACTTGTTCTTCGAGAATTTGTTCTAGAACTTTGCTTAATTTTAACGATATCCGTTTAGCCATTCCGCAAATACCTAATATATTCACCTTTCTTTCGCATATATATTTTTGATTTTATTCTTCAAAATATATGTCTGATTTAAATTTATATTAATTTGCTAATTAAAGAATATCAATGCATTTAAAAAGTTCTATGCAATAAAAGTGCAAAATGCTTATGAATTTCTTTATATTAATTAGAAATTTAATTCTAATAAAACATCTGGTATAAGGTAAGGTAAAGGCTAAAGGTTGTAACTCGTCTAATTAAAGAAACGGTGGTCTTTGCATAAATTGCCAGCAATTGATACGTTAAATAAAACGTGACTTAAGCCTCTTTAATGTAACGACGATTCTAGCGATTGGTAATTAATTTGCAATGACATCATTTATCAATTTTTATTAAAATAACTAGCTTTCGCCTGCGACTCCATCCGCATGGAATAAAAAAGGCCTACGTGTTCTTCTAGACTATCCTCTATGTCTGTGCCAAATTTCATCGGGATCCTTCTAGCTGTTTAGGCTATAAACCCTAACAAACATCCATCCGTCTATTCATCCATCTAAACTTTCACATTTATAACATCAATTATTTAATTATTTAATAAGAATAATATTTAATCAATTGAAAGAATTATATTTAAATACTAGCTATTCCCTTCGGGCTTCATCCGCGTGAAATTATAAAAAAAATATTTCATTGTTTACCTAAATTTGTCAAATTATCAATTGCAAATGTCAAAATGACATGGCTTGATGACAAACCATGGCAATCTTGCTTCCTTGATGTTGGCAGCAACTTATGGTCACTTTCCCACATTACGGTTTTTATCCAAAATATGTACCCCTAAGTTTAATGGCGTGAAAATATATAGCCTAAAGCGTGACGTAAGTGTAGGACTTTTTATTAAAAAAATAATTATTCAAAAATACGCTGTGATTGCTGACATCTTAGGCATCAAAGAAGTGTGTGTTTACGCTTTATTATATTAGTATAGATTAACTTTGCCTATTATTAACTCTGAATAGAATTGTTTAACGTAACAGAAACTAAAACATAAGTCAAAATAGTCCCAGCAAAATGCAGATAATAATCGCTATAATTTACCGTCCGTTCGTATCCGTGGCAATTACCAAAGTTAACTGCGATCAAGATTCGCCTAACTAACGCCGACGTCTGGCACCTTGTGTACCGAATCAGCTTTGCTATGTATTGAATAAATCACTAACCAACGCTTTGTAGCAATTAAATATACAAACATAAGTTCAAACATTTAATTATCAATTATTCAGCAAATCTACTTATTAAAGCTACGAATTAGTGTATCTGTAATTTATAGAGAAACTAGATTTTTCCCGCGAAGTAATCCGCGCGAATTTAAAAACATCCTATGTCTCTATGTTATGACAAATTTCATTGATATCTTTTCGTTTTGGCGATACAAACATCCATCCAAACTTTTTTGTATAATTGCAGGACTAAAATCATACTAATCATACTATCATACTTCATACTTCATACTTCATACTAATATTATAAATGAGAAAGTTTAGATGGATGGATGGATGGATGGATGGATGGATAGATGGATGTTTGTTAGAGTTTGTAGCCTAAACGGCTGAACAGATTTCGATGAAATTTGGTATAGATGTAGAGGATAGCCTGGAAGAACACATAGGCTACTCACTTTTGTTTTTTTTAATTCCGCGCAGACGGAGTCGCGGGCGAAAGCTAGTATTATATAACATATCAAATTTTATAGCGATGAGAGAGGACAATTTCCGCACTCCATCTTCGGTTATCAGGTAACCTGTAGATAAAAGTATATAATTTAACTGTAAAAATAAAGACAAACCCATTACAATACAAACAGTAAAGTAATTGTGAGATGAATACGAAACATACTCTAACAACGTAAGGTTTTATACATCGAATCGCTTCAATAGTCCAGACCTTTTGTACAGGTCGTAAATTGTTCTATGCAAGTCCATGAGTCTGAATGTAAAGTCAGTATCGACCAGAGCCTTATTGTTCGAGTTCTAACCGAGAGACTAGATGTATAGGTAGAGCTTACGACTTATACAAGTGGAAATAAAATTATGCAAAGCAACGTAGGGAATAACGGTTAACGTTTTAGTTTGAGTCATAATTTCTTTTCAGAATTTTTATCATTTACATAAATAATAATGGAAAATTATTGAGATTCAAGACTTTTTACATCTCAAAATTATTTAGGCGTGTATCTATATTTCTATACTAATATAATAAAGCGTAAACACTCACTATTTCGTGACGTAGGTTGTCAGCAATCACAGGTTATTTTTGAATAATCATTCCTTTAATAAAAAGCCCTATACTTACGACACGATTTAAGCCATATATTTTTACGCTATTAAACTATGGGGGTAAATAAATTGCAAAAAACCTTTAATGTGGGAAAGGGACAATAAACTACAAGCTGCCAATATTAAGGAAGCAAGTTTATTATTATAATTATGATAACGTTAATTTTGACATTTGCAATTGAGAATTTGACAAATGTAAATAATAAAATGAAGTTATCGTTATTAAATTATAAATATTGTCGGTTTAAGTATACATCGAGTTAGTTCTAAACTTTAAAGTAAGGTCAAGTTAAGTGAGTTAGAAGTTCAAAACAAGTTTTCAAGATGTGTTTGGCAAGTTTCACGAAATAGATATTGACATCCAAGCAGTTGCTTTAAATTGCATACTCTCTTTAGACTGTGGTTTGTATGACATATTATTTTAATAGAAAAGTTCACAATTTTGCTTTATATATGTAATTTTCATAAAGTTGCAAGAGATTCTTGCTTCTATATTTTTGTTTTTTGCTTTTTGTACAAAAAATTGATGTAAAAAAACTACTGCACGTCAAAGTTATATTATAAAAAATATATTTTAAGAGAATTATAATATTTTTTTCTCATATGTGATTAATCTTAAAAAAGGCATAACGAAAAGTCAATTTGTCAGACTTGTGCAAGAAAGAAACGAAAATAATGTTTTTAAAAAGGTCGTTTAAGGATGTCTAAAAGAGCGCGTACTGGCCACTCAATCCCCCGCACCAAACATCAGATTCTACGTTGAAATACACATGTGATTTCAGACTTCGGTAATAAATGCATACAATAAGCTCGCAATTAATTTCATTGTTTCCGGTCAGTTGCAAATATTAATGTGGTTCGGTTTCCACAAACATTTTGATAACAAATATTATAAGTACATATTCGGTAATGCATAATTTAAAACTATTTCGGTACTTACATGATCATACTTGGCATAAAACCATTCAGATTATTTTAATAAGGTTAGATAACATTAATTTTAGAACAGCTTTTCCCTACGACTGCTTTTGCGCTGGATTAAAAAAAAACTTAGTAAGTTGCCAGGGTTCTTCTAGATATTCTATATGTGTACCATCCATAAGGTAACGGTCCTCGTAGTGATCCAACGAAATAGGGTGTTAGTATTTAAGTGCGTCGTTTTTTTTTTATTATATTATATTGCTTATAATTATTTAATTATTTTTTTAATAATTGTTATATAAATAAACATAAGATGTTATAATTTGTGTTAGCTGTAAGATTTTATTGTAATTTTAACGTTTATATTTGTAATAAGGAAATAAAGATTGCTACCTAAAGTCCCTGATCCAATCATGTTAGGGGAACGAGAGGACTGCATAGAGGCGCCCATTAAAAATTCATTACACCTTAAAATATACATAGGAACAAACATCCATCCAAACTATCGGATTTACAATATTGGTATGAAATGATGATTGCACCTTAGGTACACAAAAATTACACTAAATCATGATAGGTAGAGCGTCGGTGGCTCAGTGGTATAAGCACTTGACTTGTAATCTATAGGTCTTGGGTTCGAATCCCGCCGCCATGTACCAATGTGATTTTCGATTTTTTCGAATTTTCATATGTACATAATTTGCCCGACGTTCTTACGGTGAAGGAAAACATCGTGATGCAACCTGCACATATTGGCGAAGAAATTCAAAGATATGTGTGAAGTCAACCAACCCGCAGTTGGCCAGCGTGGTTGACTATGGCCTAGTCACCCTAGCTTTAGGGTAGGCTCCGAGCCCCTCGGTGGGGACGTATAGTGAGCTGGTGATGATGATGGTAGGATATGAAATGGGATTTTAAAGTTAATAAACGTTTGCTAAGATAGAGACGTATATAATTACTCTCACTTAACATTTTATAACGAACATATCCTGTTAAAAATATTTCTTCATGTCGAAAGTGCGCTTATAAATGTATTTTTCATGCTAACTAGTTGAGTATATTTCATGAAAGTTTAAAAAGCTTTTCATATTTATTATCAACGAGCTGTCGCCCGCAAACTTCGTTAGCAAAGTACATTCTCGTGTGCATCTACCTTTTAACAGCTAACCGTCCAGTCAAAGCCCCGTCCAAATCGGTCCAACCGTTCCAGAGATAGCGGTCCGGTCGCCAATTTAGGCTATAATATGCCCGTCATTTGCGTTTTGTTATTCCAAGTCTGATTCTTTTTTGTTATACCACGTTTTATAGTGACTGGTGTTATGTCAAGTCACACGGGAACGCTGTCGAACGAAATAAATAGTATCCAATGTTCGTCTCCTGGCTTTAAACTACCTCCTCATCAATGTTTAGCCATATCGGTAAAGCCGTTCTTGAGTTATAAATAGTGGCACTAACACGACTTACTTTTATCTATACTAATATTATAAAGAGGAAAACTTTGTATTTTTGTATGTATTTGATTCACGCAAAAACTACTGAGCAGATTTTAAAAATTCTTTCATCGTTAGAAAGGTATTTATCTGTGAGTAACATAGCCTATATTTTTTTAATTTCACGGGGGCGAAGTCGCGAGCAACAGCTAGTAAATATATATAGAAGATGTTTACTACAACTTTTGGATATTTTTAAGTAATTTGTAACATCATAGAGTCCTGTAATTTTATTTAACAATCAATCACTTTCATATTAATCAGAGATTTTACTATCGAAATATATATTTCTCCAACAAATGGCCAACATTTAAAAAATATCTAAACTTAATTTAAATTTTACGTTTTGTGTTCAATAAAAACTTCAGTTCCCTCTGCATCTTTTACCGCATTTACCACGGGGAGTGTTCCGAGGAGCTGTTTGGAACGATTCCTGCCGCCGAGTTTCGTCATCGGACGTAACGACAGACCGCCAGGTACCATTCTCACCATGTCGATGGCTGGCATTCCACAACCGTGCGGTTTTCGCGGAACTTTCTGCCCCGCACAGCCGCGTTGTGGAACGGTCTGTCCTCGGCGGTATTTCCAAACCAATACGACTTAGGGTCCTTCAAGAAGCGAGCCTACAATCTACTAAAAGGCCGGCAACGCATCTGCAGTTCCTCTGGTGTTGCGGATGTCCATGGGCGTCGATGACCATCTCCGTGTCCCCGCCGCTCGTTTGCCCCCCTTCTCTTATAAAAAAAAAAAACTTATCTGTCTATTGTTTTACTATTATACTGTTTTTGTTGTTGTTGTTGTTATTTTTCTATTGTACTCGTATGTCGTGTAAACCTATAATTAGGACAAATTATCTGCATGTTACTTGTTGTATTGTGTAAAAATGTGTATCTATAATAATTTTTGTCCTGTTGATTTATCTAAATAAATAAATAAATATTTATAAACGTGTACGAAAAACTTATCGCTTTTATAACAGACTCTCCGCATTATAAAGACTTCATATATCAACATTGTTTAAACTTTTAATTTAATAGATATTATAAATGCGAAAGTTTAGATGGATCGATAGATGTTTTTTAGTTCGTATCCTAATCTGCTGAACAGATCTCGTTGTGATTTGAAATTTGTCTGGAAGAACACCGAGGTAACTTACGTTTCTTTTTTAAAAAAATCACTCGTACTTTTTATAAATCAAAGAACAAATGGCTTAGAACAGCTGTTACATGCATATTACCTTGTGAATTCATTTGTAATACACCTCCCCGGAGACTTATTTAGCTCTGTTGAAAAATTTCATTACACCGCCAAGAAAAACAATCTTTTTTTATTAATTCAAAACATATTGAATGAATAAAAACGTAACAATACTTCAACTTATTTATTTAAATTATATATATAAATTCATTCAGTTATTATCACATAAATTATTCAGAACTAGCTGTTCCCGTGCGGTTTCATTCACATGGAATTATAATATAAAAACTTTATTTTATTCTTCACATTTGTCAAATTCTCAATTCTGTTACCATAATAACCTTGCTTCCATAATGTTGGCAGCTTGTAGTTTATGGTGACTTTCTCACATGAATTTCCAATTTATTTATCCTCTAAGTTTAATAGCGTGAAAATATTAGCCTAAAACGTCGTAAGTGTAGGGCTTTTAATTAAAGAAAGAATTATTCAAAAATATGCTATGATTGTTCACATCCTACGTCACGAAGTAGTGTGTTTACGCTTTATTATATTAGTGTAGAGTATAGTTTTATGTTCATTAATGGCACACTCAGTGTTGACTTCATTCACAATCGTACTCGTAAATTACAAGGAAAAAACCCAGATATATTAAAAAGTTAAGTGGATGATGAGATTCAATTAATTACTACGTCTGTTGTATTTTACGATAAAGATTTAATTTGTCAATTTATAGTACTCAGACACTGTACCCAAAATGTATGTACACGAGGGTAGAATACCAAAACAGAGCAGTATACAGTGCAGCGCTTCTACTGCATAAATCCCTATTACTATTAAAATTGTCTTATAGTCCGGTTCTGTCTCGCTGTTGTGCAATAATGATACATGACCTACTGCTCTTTATTTTAGTTCTGTACTCGTGTGAAATTAAAATAAGACCGTTTTATATATAGTAGAGAGCGCTGGCAAGACGCCCGGGAAGACAATTTGCTGCAAGCAGCGAAATTCAATAATATACTTATTTAATGAATCAGCATTTAAATTTCACAGCACAATAATAACTCTTTGTTTAAAGACGTATTGTCAACTATACATTTACTGAGTTGTTAAGTGATCCCTAAGGAAATGCCTGAGTGTAGATTGAGAAGTCTACAGTAAGAAATTGTTACCACAAGTATAACTGTTATAAGATAGTTTGGTAGAGGAATAGAATTTTGAATTACTCGGGCGCAGGAACTTTGTCGGTGGTTTCATGACGTCACGAATTAACACATTCAATGCCAACTACACGGCGCCGTGGATATGTATACGGCCGAGTATACGGCGCCGTGAAGGGGTGGGAGGCCGGACACACGGCGCCGTGTATTGCGACTTCGTTTTTTCTATGCATCAGTACAGCTCTGACCGTTGCGATAACTGTACGCGGCATACAGCGATACCTCTTGTAATGCAATCGGCATTAAATGTGTTAACTGATTATTTGAACAATGCGTGAGACACCAACGCGATCAGTGTTTGTGGGGGAAGGTATCAAATATTTAAAACTTTATTAAGATTATTTATTTTTTTATAAATTTCACGTTTTATTCCTCAGTTCAACTGAGTAACTCGCTAAATTTCTAAACTAATGAGAAATATACTAAATGGGAAGTCACTTTTCAATGTATTGAGTAAAAGTCGAGGTCGATTCCAATCAAGTACGACGGCTACGCGTTCAATAGATAGCCTTAGCCAATATCTTCTAGTCTATTAAAGGACACAAAAGTCCTACAGATTACAAAGACCAGATTTAAGGAAATAAATGTTACACTAATGTACTCGTGATGAAAAAACCTCACAATATAGGATAAGGGTAGAAGTTTCGTAATTTTTACTCGTACTTTATTATAATAGTAGCTGTTCCCATGCGGCTTCATCCGCGTGAAATTATAAAAACTTTATTTCAATGTTTACATTTGTCAAATTATCAATTGAAAATGTCAAAATGACATGACATGATGACAAACCATGGCAATCTTACTTCCTTGATGTTGACAGCAACTTTAGATCTCTTTCCCACATTAGGGCTTTTATCCAAAATATTTACCCCCTAAGTTTAATGGCATGAAAATATATAGCTTAAAGCGTGACGTAAGTGTAGAGCTTTTTTATTAAAAAAAAAATAATCAAAAATATGCTGTAATTGCTGACATCTTAGGCAACAAAAAAGTGTGTGTTTACGCTTTATTATATTAGTATAGATCTACAAAGCAACCCACTTTGCCTGGGAGGAAAAATATATAAAACCGTGCGGTTTTCGCGGAACTTTCTGCCCCGCACAGCCGCGTTGTGGAACGGTCTTTCCTCGGCGGTATTTCCAAACCAATACGGCTTAGGGTCCTTTAAGAAGCGAGCCTACAATCTACTAAAAGGCCGGCAACGCATCTGCAGTTCCTCTGGTGTTGCGGACGTCCATGGGCGTCGATGACCATCTCCGTGTCCCCGCCGCTCGTTTGCCCCCCTTCTCTTATAAAAAAAAAAGTTTCTTTTCTGTTTTATACCCTTTCTGTTGATGTAAAATATAGCCTTTGTTACTCAGTGATAATGGTGAAAAATTTTGAAATCGGTTCAATAGTTTCTGAGCTTATACATACAATGCAAATAATCATTTTTTATAAGAGAAAGGGGCAAATGGGCAAATCAAGATGTTCATCGACGCATAGACATCCGCAGTACCAGAGGAACTGCAGATGCGTTGCCGGTGCGAGATGATGATATGCTCGCTTCTTGAAGGATCCTAATCGTAGCGGTTTGGAAATCCTTATAATGCTAATTTTAGCAAGCACTATAATCCGGTCGTACCTGATAATTAATTTTGGATAATTGACTCTTCTATTTAGTTATAATAATAATATAGCCTTCATTGCTGAAGATTTTTTTACACTTATCTTAATAGTAATTTACATTTTTGTTTAGTAGAAAAAAATAATTCTTGAACCGGCGACTGTTATCCCTAATCTACAGCTTGTCCTTGGACAAAGGCCTCCTCTAAAGACTTCCACTTCTGACTAACCTTCTCGAATCCACAAACGACCTGCAACTTTTTTGAAGTCGCCTTCCCATCGCTTTACCTGTCTTCCTTTGTTTCTCTACCCTTGCCGTGGGCACCATTCTGTAACTAATCTAGACCACATTTCCAGTATAATTACATAAGTCTAAAAATTCATCTATAATATTAAAATATTCTATTATAGTTTAATTTCAATACATTGTAATTTAATATTCACCATTTTACAATTAATTAATTTTGATTCGAAACTGCTTGTTAACAATTTCAATGATGACATTATTTTGATTAAATTATGACAAAATTACAGGCTTGTATTACTTTAATTACGTCTGCATGTCGCTCGAGTTCTATTAAAGTAGCCATTAATTACAACCAGAATAATTACAAGCTCTTAGCTTCTCTATAAAATTATAACACGGCTAAACTCACGTGACAACCTTTGGTGTAGGCACCGTCTAGTTTCAGACCCGTCGGTGGTCCTTCAGGGTCAGTGGTTACCGGCTTTATTGGCTATCATGTATCGTCGGTCTCTGCGTAACATAACGACGTCATATATGTCTCACGAAAGTTTTAATAAGTTAATCTTAGCTTCTCAATTGAATATATTAAATTTTAGTAGTAGCAATTCCAATATTATTTAAGAACTAGCTTTTCAGACACTTAGACTACGTCTAGTCTCAAAAAACAACTAACTGACGAGGTTTGAAACCTAATAATTATTTGCATTCAGAACAAGGTAGTTCTTAACCCAAAGCTTAAAAACAAGTTTTAATTGGCATGCTACCGTCGCATTTACTGCTACATGTCGATGCGAAGCATAACTTCTGTAAGCTTCGTTATTTAACTTGTAGTCATAACTTATAACTTGTGCATAATGTGAATGAAAACATAAGTTATGTTTACTAAAATAATTTTTGTTGAAATTATTTTAAAAGATAACTTAATTGGTTAGATTAATTAAAATATTGGTCCCTAAGTTAATTGGACATCGCCTAATAAAACGAATTTCTATTTTAAATTTATTTTGAGAATGTTTTATACATTTACTAGCTTTCGCACGCGACTCCGTCCGCGCGGAATTAAAAAAAAAACAAAAGTAGCATATGTGTTCTTCCAGACTTTCCTCTACATCCATGCCAAATTTCATCGGGATCCGTTCAGACGTTTACGCTACTAACTCTTACAAACATCCATCCATCTAAACTTTCGCATTTATAATATTAGTAAGACATATAATAGTAAGATAGATGTAAAGCTCCTTGCATATACCTTTTATCGGCCGATGGTTTAATTGTGTTTGGTCAAGTCAAAATCATATGAAACAAAAATGGTTGTAATATACGCACCTCCATAAATTTTCTTATTAATTAAAGCCAGACTAAACTATCGGCTGATAAAAAGTCTTTAGTTTGATAGAGCTTTAGTCATTGGCCGATTTGATCATTGCTCATTTCAGATATGTAACCAAATATTCAATGAAGTATATTTTTATTTTAAATCTAAGGACAAAAGTATGCTATCTTCGTATAGTTGGAACGGTCTAGGCCCAAACAATACAGAGTTCGACATCCCTCGCTTTGCTCTGTACGTAGAAAGCCAATTTATGATCCCCCTTACAAAAGATTTGCCATATTCTGACGTTTATTTTCACAATATCTAGGCTTTTGTGCAAAATGTTCTTATCTATTCAATTTTTCACAGTTATATAATACTAGCTGTTGCTCGCGACTTCCCCCGCTTGGAAAAAAAATATAGCCTATGTTACTCACAGATAAATTACCTTTCTAACGGTGAAAGAACGGTTAAAACCGGCCCAGTAGTTTTTGAGTTATTTCAATACATACAAAAATACAAATCTTTCCTCTTTATAATATTAGTATAGATGTTTTAGAATGATTCGGCTATAGAAATCATTATTTTTAATTTCTACACAGTTTTCTCATTTACTTGGATTATAATTTGAATTTGAATAAATGTACACTAATATAAAAAGATGAAGGTTTATATGTTTGTATGTATTGAACTAACTCAAAAATTACTGGACCGATTTCAATAATTCCGGCACCATTACAATGCTATGTCATTACTGAGTAATATATGCTTTGTTTTTACTATTTTCTTAATTCCTCGCGGACGAAGTCGCGAGCAACAGATAGTCTGTAATACAATACAAAATGTTAGCATTTTCTATCTATAAATTGCTTGGTTTATAAACAACTGGCAGTTCCCGGCTTCATCCGCAGGAAGTTATAAATTATTTTATTGTTTACATTTATCAAATTCTCAATTGCAAATGTCAAAATACCAATTACCTTACTATGGCAATCTTGCTACCTTGATTTTTATCCAACTTATTTACCCCTTAAGTTTAATACCGTGAAAATAATCTAAAGCGTGACGTAAGTGTAGGGCTTTATGAAAAAAAAAGAATAATTCAAAAATATGCTGTAATTGCTGATATCTTACGTCACAAAGAAATGTGTGTTTACGTTTACGCTTTATTATATTAGTATAGATTGTTTCTTTAAGAACTGAGTCGCTATGACTATCCACTTATATCGGATTCTTACGATCATTATGCTGTCTCAAGTATTTCAAATCGAAACTTGATTTATTCCATTCTTGTGTTTATCCTTTCTTTGCATTCGTTATTTCTGAAGAAATAGACTACATATGTAATATTGCATCGCTTTTGTATTCATTTTCTTACTAGCTTTCAACAAAAAAAAAACAAAACCTATGTGTTCTTCCAGACTAACCTCTACATCTATGCCTAATTTCATCGAGATCCGTTCAGCTGTTTAGGCTACAAATTCTAACAAACATCCATCCATCTAGACTTTCGCATTTATAATATTAGTAAGATTTAGTTATCTATCCCTACAATTAATAAAAATGGAGTATCTATCTTGGGAGAACATATTTGTTGTACATAAGATATTTACGTTTCAGGTATCAAAAACTTCTTTTTAAATCGTCTGTCTTTCAGTCTACAAGCTTTTGTTCCGGTTAATTTATGACATTATACTGTGTTAACAAAATAATTTTCTTACTTCTTTATACTTTTAACAGTGGTAGAGCCCGCTTTAACATCTTCGCACGAATGGGTCGGCTCGCCCGGTGCAATACCACGACCACACAGAAGACAGGCGTGAAGTGGGAGCAATTGTGCGTTTCGTCTGATGAGTGTGGTGCCGGAGGCCCAACTTTAGTCCCTTTCCTGTTCCACCCATTTATTATAAGGAATTGGATTGGAAAGTGGATTTGACGGTGGAGGAGACGCATAGGAAGGGAAAATATCCCCTTTATGTGCGTCTCCTCCTCCGTCAATTAAGGGTAGGCAACGCATCTGCAATTGCGGATGTCTATAGGCAGCGGTTGCTTCGCCATTTCGGCGGATTTAGGTGGCCTCTTGCTCGTTTGCCACCATATCGTATAAAAAAAAATACTTTCTATTTCGGACTTCTTTATATTTCGGACTCTAAAACAGATTTTGGCTAAATATTACTTTGTCGTTTAGAAGGCAACTGCTTAAAGAATTCAATATCGTTTACGAGCTGCTTCTTTAGACATAATTTGCATTGCAAATTCCTATCTTTACAGGCTTTACTTTGTCAAAGTAAAGGAAAATCAGCAAAAGACAAAATATAGGCAACATACTTTAAGTACTAAAACAGGCAACCATACATCTTATTAGAATGCAGATTTTTACACGTAATTTTCAAAATCTAAATCAATAACATTTTAGTTTAACATTTTTTTAAGTTGTTTAATACGTTTAAAAGCTTTATCTGTACTAATATAGAGGGGAAAGATTTGTATTTTGTTTGACCGACTTCCCAAAAGAAGGAGGTACTCAAGTCGTCTGTATGTTTTTTTTTTTTTTATGTATTTGATTCACGCAAAAAATACTAGGCCGATTTTAAAAATACTTTCACAATTAACAAGGCAATTTATCTGTGAATAACATAGGCTATATTGTTAAAATGTGGACGAAGTCGCGAGCAACAGCTAGTATTATATAGTCTTACGTAACGCATCTTAAAAAAATAACCGATGATCCAAGAGATTGTCCCTGTAGGGTTATTTAAATTTTAAATTTTAGTCAGTAGCTGTAAAGGAACGAGCTTCCGAGCTAAAGTAAAACAGACTTCTTTGATAAACTATTTTTCCCGCTACGGGAACTTAAAGTGAGCTTTACTTGGAGTACACGATTACTTAGTGATATGATAATATCACTAATATAATTAAACTAGCTGTTCCCATGCGGCTTCATCCGCGTGAAATTATAAAAACTTTATTTCATTGTTAACCTACATTTGTCAAATTATGAATTGCAAATGTTAAAATGACATGACATGATGACAAACCATGGCAATCTTGCTTCCTTGATGTTGGCAGCAACTTATGATCTCTTTCCCACATTAGAGTTTTTATCCAAAATGTTTACCCCCAAGTTTAATGGCGTGAAAATATATAGCCTAAAGCGTAACGTAAGTGTAGGGCATTTTATTAAAGAAAGAATTATTCAAAAATATGCTGTAATTGCTGACATCTTAGGTAACAAAGAAGTGTGTGTTTACGCTTTATTATATTAGTATAGATACGAAATTATTGAACTCTATTAAACATTTACGAAAAAAAGTCTCTAAAATGTTACACTTAAAATAACTTATTATTTAACATTTGAATATCATATTTACTAATATTATAAATGTGAAAGTTTAAATGGATGGATGGATGGATAGATGTTTGTTAGAGTTTGTATCATAAACGGCTGAACGGATATCGATGAAATTTGGTAAAGATGTAGAGGATAGTCTGGAAGAACACATAGGCTACTCACTTTTTTTTTATTCTACGCGGACAGAGTCGCGGGCGAAAGCTAGTATCCCTATATTTCATCATCATCACCAGCTCACTATACATCCACACTGAGAGGCTCGGAGCCTACCCTAAGTTAGGATGACTAGGGACTATTTCTGTATTTATTACACATAAATTATACTGTGTGTTTAACAAAACAAAACACTTTCATATCTTTTGCAGCTTAAACTTAACATTCTTAAAGTAATGTTAGTAGAGCCAAGTATATTAATTATTTAAATAGTGGCAATAATCATTTAAGTTTATATTATTCAGAAAGAGATTCACGGAAGAATTTTATGGATCCCATTTCAATCAACAAATTGTTCCTTTCACCGTTCATAGACATCTAAGTCAGAGTGGATGTTTTCACTAAAGAAGTCGGTTTTACTTTACCGTTCTAAAGCTCTGTTCGTCGACTAACAAAATTTAAAATTTAAGTAACCCACCGGGGACGTTTTCCCGGATTATCCTTCATTCCCTTCGAGGGAATGACAAATTTGAGAATAAAACTTAGCTATACAATTTAAGATACTGACTTCCTCCTTTTTAAGAAATTAAAATAACATTTAAAACTATTATGTAATTATTAAAAACCTTTACTTAACATTATAAAGAGGAAAGATTTGTATTTTTGTATGTATTGAAATAACTCAAAAACTACTGAGCCAATTAAAAAAAATCTTTTACCATTAAAAAGCTACGTTATCGCTTAGTAACATAGGCTATATTTTTGAATTCTACGTGAACGAAGTCATGAGCAACAGCTAGTAAAGCATAACAATATACTTCACGTTAACTAATACATTTTCATAAAATATCTTTCATTTACAATTATTTTATTTTTTATACGATTCGGTGGCAAACGAGCAAGCGGCCACCTAAATCCGCCGAAATGGCGAAGCGACCGCTGCCCATAGACATCCGCAATTGCAGATGCGTTGGCTACCCTAAATCGTCGGAGGAGGAGACGCACATAAAGAGGATATTTCCCCGTCCTATGCGTCTCCTCCACCGTCAAATCCACTTTCCCATCCAAAACTTTCCTTATAAGGAATGGGTGGAACGGGAAAGGGACTAAAGTTGGGCCTCCGGCACCACACTCATCAGACGAAACGCGGAATTGCTTCCGCTTCACGCCTGTCTTCTGTGTGGTCGTGGTATTGCACCGGGCGAGCCGACCCATTCGTGCTAAGATGTTAAAGCGGGTTCTACCACTGGGGAGATTTTCCAATTACTAGATGCAACAATTTAGAACCAATTTATTTCTAGAATTTACCCCTTAAAAGTTGTAGTTATTTTAATCGAGTAAATAAATTCTCACCTGTTTACAGCAACTCTAGCAACAAAAATATATTTAATTCAGCAATACCCTCGCAGTTGGCTAATGAAATTCGCAGGACTGAATTAAACAGGAGACCCTTTGTCTAACTGGCCACAGTTTGGCTCAATAACTCATACACGAAGGTAACAAAAGAATACACACACACTAATCAACATTGTACATTGTTAGAATTACTAAGAGCTACCATTTACATTTGTATTTATTTATTTAAATTAAAAATATTTAAAGATGAAATAACCTTTCCTCTTTTAGTCTTTTCCTATTTTACATTTTATCACAAAACCTACATCGACATCAGCCTACATTTTACTCTACAAAGAGTTAGACATATTCGAATTTGCTCCCTTTTTACGCATTTTTTTCTTTCACACAATGCATTATCACATTCTTTGGTCATTCTAGAAGACGCTATTCTACACTAAAGAAGTCGACCTTTGTAGAAGTAATGTATTTTTTTATAAATCATACTTCATACTAATATAATAAATGCGAAAGTTTAAATGGATGAATGGATGTAGAGTTTACAGCCTAAACGGGTGAACGGATTTCGATGACATTTGGTATAGATGTAGAGGATAGTCTGGAAGAACACATAGGCTACTCACTTTTGTTTTTTTTAATTGCACGCGGACGGAGTCGCGGGCGAAAGCTAGTGTTATTATAAAATATTTTGACTAGATAATACATAGAATAAAAAAATGTTATTTTCAAATAATGTTAACATTGTAAATTGTTGATTTAAAGGACATCACGTTTACAATTTAAATACAATAAATTCGCAGTCTCAAGTTTAGCACGATGAAATAAAACATTCATCGAATAAAGACGAAGTAAATATACTTAAAGTTTCTCATTACTTCAAGTGTTTATATATGACGTTTACTTTGTAAGAACAAATATTTAGACAATTTACTAACTGTACGAGAGACACTAAAAGATTAAGTAATTATCTCTACTATTCCACTGTAAATAATAAGAAAAAGCGTAATAGGTATGTAATCTATACTAATATTATAAAGAGGAAAGATTTGTATTTTTGTATGTATTGAAAGAACTCCAAAACTACTAGGCCGATTTCAAAAATTCTTTCACCATTAAAAAGCTACGCTATCAGTGAGTAATATAGGCTATATTTATACCATATATTTATTCAAGACGGGCGAAGTCGCGAGCAACAGCTACTATCAAATATAACATAACTTTTGCTAGTAATATTTCATACAGTGTGAATAAATCAAATTTCGATTTGAAATGCTGTGGCCGTATAATGTTGCCGTCAAGTACACGCCGCTATGGATAAACAATACACGTTTAAGTGAAGCTTACTAGACCCCAACTCGTATTTAATTGTGTCGTACAATTTTGTTGTATTTGTATGACAAGTTTTAATTAACGAAGCCCTCGCGAGTGTTTTTTTTTGCAAGGATGTTTCACTAAGTGAATCTGCACCGCAACTTTGCTGAACTTCCTTATTCCACAACTTCTGTTCACATTTTCTATAAATGTGGATATATATATTATTTATAACACCTTAGTTTTATTTAACTACAATTAACACTTAATTTAACAAAGTAATAATCTTACTAATATTATAAATGTTTTGTTGATGTTTGTTAGAGTTTGTAGCCTAAACGGCTGAACGGATTTCGATTAAATTTTGTATAGATGTAGAGGATAGTCTGGAAGAACACATAGGCTACTCGCTTTTGTTTTTTTAATTCCACGCGGACGGAGTCGCGGGCAAAAGCTAGTCTCTAATATAAATGCGAAAGTTTAGATGGATAGATGTTTGTTAGAGTTTGTAGCCTAAACTGCTGAACGGATCTCTATGAAATTTGGTATAGATGTAAAGGATAGTCTAGAAGAACACATAGGCTACTTAGTTTTAATTTAGTTCAATTACACGCGGACGGAATCGCGGGCGAAAGCCAGTTTAATAATAAATATCTTTTGAACATTTCTTATTTAAGTCGAAAGATTTCGTAATACTTTCTTGTCTAATATTCTTATTAAATAAGAAAAATGTTACTAAAATATAACATACTAAGCTATCCTATAACTAGAGCCATCATTTTCCCCGGCAAGTAATAATGGAACGCGTTTATCTCCTAAAATCTGGCTTTTGACGCGTTCAAAAGGCTTTTGTGTCCTGTAATAGATTATTACAGATTCCCAGTACCACCATTGTGAGTTACGCTTTAAGTTATTGCTAAAAATTGAAAATATAAGATTAACTTATTTTGGTGCGATTCTTCCGATCGAATATAAGTTAGAAAATGACAATGATGTTTCCTTAATTTCCAGAAGGTTCATTTCAAATCAAAAACAAGTGAAAACTATATCAAAGCAATTAAAGTGATTATAGTAGAAAATAAAAGAGTTAATAATATTATTAGAGTCTCCAAACCTGTGAAATAATATACGATAAGACATTTGATACCAGCATCGGAACGAAAATCAAACGAAGATAAAAACGAACGAAGAAAATAGAACGGTCAAGTACCAGTTTCCGTTTTTTAAATAAATGTTTAAGTTATTCAAAAATTTTAATCAACCGCCGAGATTCTTCGAAGATTAGCAGATGAAGGGAAAAGTTATAATCCTTTCTAAATTACTTTTTCAACAATAAATGGTCGCAGCTTGTCGATCGGGCGCAAACTTATTGCAAATTAAAGCGCTTCAATTAACAAAGATATGCTCTGATTTCATTGTATTCTTTTTTTTTAATATCTTATATCTAAAGGAAATTTAATTTATATTATTTTGTTATGTTCACTCATTAAACAAATGATCAATTAGTAAACATGAATTAGTTAAAATATAATAAAACGGTTCTACGACCTTCTAAGTATACTAAGAACAGGCGCACATCTTTGACTAAACTATCGCACAACTGTTGTGCGATTGTCGATTGTTTCGCAGCCAATTCAACTGTTTAGTTGCACAACTAAAAATCGAGTAGTGTGCGCACCTCCGTATCTATACAAATATAATAAAGCGTAAACACACACTTCTTTGTTGCCTAAGATGTCAGCAATTACAGCATATTTTTGAATAATTCTTTTTTTAAAAGCCCTACACTGACGTCACGCTTTAGGCTATATATTTTCACGCTATTAAACTTAGGGAGAAAATATTTTGGATAAAAGCCCTAATGTGGGAAAGAGACCATAAGTTGCTGCCAACATCAAAGAAGCAAGATTGCCATCGTTGTCATTTGTGCATTTGACATCTGCAATTGAGAATGTCACAAATGTAAACAATAAAATAAAGTTTTTATAATTTCACGCGGATGAAGCCGCACCGGAACAGCTAGTAAGCTAATAAGAATCAAAGCGAGGCTAGTTGTGCGATAGTTTAGTCGAAGGTGTGCGCCCTGTAACAAAGAATATTAAATCCCGTCCTGGCGGTTGCTACAATTACATTGTTTCTAATGTGCCCGAAGGAATTAGTTCCATATTTTTTCCTACAGCAAGTTTTCTGGATTTTCTTTCTTGAATATGTATTTTTTTCTTTGTTTAATATCTTTTAACTACTTTAATTTAGTTACTAATCAAATCAGTTTCTGTAGAAACGTTAATGAAATTGTATATTTTGATTTTCTTGATTTGTAGAGTTGTCGTTTGGCGCCCCGCCAGCCGCCAGCGACTCAAAGTTAAATGACTGAGATATTGTCTCAAGTAAATTGAAATTAAACTATATTTCTTATAGCTTCTCAATATTAACTAATCTACTCGTATACTAATATAATAAAGCGTAAACACACACTTCTTTGTTGCCTAAGATGTCAGCAATTACAGCATATTTTTGAATAATACTTTTTTTAATAAAATGCCCTACACTTACGTCACGCTTTAGGCTACATATTTTCACGCCATTAAACTTAGGGGGTAAATGTTTTGGATAAAAACCCTAATGTGGGAAAGAGACCATAAGTTGCTGAAAACATCAAGGAAGCAAGATTGCCATGGTTTGTCATCATGTCATGTCATTTTGACATTTGCAATTGATAATTTGACAAATGTAGGTAAACAATGAAATAAAGTTTTTATAATTTCACGCGGATGAAGCCGCAAGAGAACAGCTAGTAAAATAATAAAACTGTAACAATATAAATCCTCGGCACTACATTTAGCTAATAAAAAATATTTTATTCAGCGTTCACTTCGCAATGCCGTCTAATGAAATTTCCCGTGTCCGAATTAGGCCGGAGGTGGCTCCTTTGTCTAACAGTTCATAGATTGGCATGGGAATTCATTTGCGGATAAAGTAGAGAAAACATATACCTATACATGGAGATATATATTTCTTTATATAATAAGTGTTTAAAACTTTCGTGAGATGTACTATGAGAATCAGAATACTCGTCTCACCTCAAGTTACAAATTCGATGAAGACACCGACCAGTTTCGAAGTTCTCGGGTTCCCATACCTGTCCTTATGTTCAGAAAACTTAATTAAAAACAACTGTCTAAATATCCACTTTAAAGTGCATTGTCTTAAGTAAAATCTCATATTAAAAAGATTAGCAATTAGCTATAGAGTTAAAAGCTAAAAGGTGGAATAAAGAGAACAATATTTCTTTTTGTATTGGCTTCTCTATTGTTCTATAAATCACGTATATTGGATTGTATTGCAAGCGACGTGGGGGAAGTAGTTACACGCCATTATTCCGAACGAAAGCTCCATTGGCAAATTAAATTAATTGCTTTCACGTACAAACGACACTGACCCTTCTCTTAGGAGTCTTACATTTTATTGCTTTCTCAGTTCCATTCATATCCTTCTATTTTCTATCAATTGATATTATCCCTCAGACTGTGGACGTCTACATATATTGAATTGCAAACCTTTCTACTAAAGAGAACGACGTTTTCTCTTTTATTTTACACTAGCTATTGCTCGCGACTTCGTCGGTGTAGAATAAAAAACTAAAAAAACATTGGCGATTTTACTCAGTGGTTACGTTACTTTTCGATGGTTCAAGGACTTTTGAAATCGGCTTTGTAGTTTAAGAGTTATTTCAATACATACAAAAATACAAATCTTTCCTCTTTATAACATTTGTATAATTACATAAAATGCTATGCTTTTATGGTATTGTTTTTGTACGTTAAATTAATTGGAACACGCTTTACTCTAATAAACAATTTAACAAAAGAGGGGACGAAATTTAATTATTTTCGACATACTTGGAAATTAAAGTCATTCACTGAATACTGCAAGAGTAGGGTAGATAATCGACTTTTCCTTATTAATTGCGAACAAGGGAGACAATCTTGGATTTCGTTGTTTATTACTTTCTTATGTGTGTTTGGAAAAATGTTTACAATGCATGCAGCATTAGAACATAGTAAGTAACTTGTGTTTTTCCAAACTGTCCTTTGCCTGTAAAATTAAGAAGTATAAGGTTAGCATGGTATGGGCATATTATGAGGAGGGATGAATCGCATGTAACAAGGAGAACATAAGTTATAAGTGTGATACACCGGTTGAGGTAGACATAGAAAGATATAGATGGATTGCATGAAAGGTGACATGATCAAAAAGGGAGGGATAACTGAGATGACAGATTATAGAGTTATTTGGGGGGTGAAAACCCGGTGTGCCGAACCTACGGTAGGATAACGTAGGGGGGATGATTTTCTATACCTGAGCCAAATTTAATCAAGATCCATTAAGAAGTTCTAAGAATACCTTCTAACAAACATCCATCCTTCTAAACTTTTACATTTTTAATAGTGACAAGTAAAAGTAAGTGGATTTATTGAAAGATTAAATACCGCGCTCACTTAAAACTCACTTAGGTAACTGTTTAATTAACATTTAGTATTATAAGACTTGTATTGCAAAGTATCTTAAGAGTTCGTAGGTCTGTGAGTGTGTAAAGGCGATGTAGATTAAAAAAAAATCAGTTTTTGAATGCATAGTAAAGTTTTAACGAACCATTGTTGATGCTTGATGAAGCGTTACTCTTTAGCGGAATACGTGCAAAATTAATCGCGTACACAAAGCGAAATTTGGGGCTCAGGCAGGCGGAAAACCCAATTTATGTTCTATCGCTTAACTTGTACCCCCCTTCATTAAAATTTGCATAATATGCTTCATGTTTCGCAGCATTATTAATAGAGCCAGTTCTCTATGCTATTACATATTTCCCTTTTGTTGTTTAAACTATTATAGTTATTATCTTTCAAAACGTATTAAATCCAACAAATTACAAACTCTTGCCTTTTATTTCCTACTAGATGAAGCTCTTGACTTCGTCCGCGTGGAATTGAAAAATAAACAATTGTGTAGACCAGGGATTCTCAACCTCTGTGCCGCGACACTTCTGTGTGCCGACAATTTTCTCATATAATATTACAGTCATACACTATTTATGCAGTAGTAAGTAAATTTTTTTTTCTTTGTGTGCCGCCAAATTTTGAAATCGTTAAATATGTGCCGCAACAAAAAAAGGTTGAGAATCACTGGTGCAGACTATGTTATTCATTGATAACGTAGCTTTTTTTATGGTGAAATAACTGTTGAAATCGGCCCAGTAGTTTCTGAGTTATTTCAATACATACAAAAATAGAAATCTTTCCTCTTTATAATATTAGTATAGATTATTATATGTCATTAAGATCAAAGGTTAAGCTCGGTCATGACTATAAGAGGTCGATGAATTTACGTTTCCTTTGAAACATTCCCCCTTTTAAATTCGTACTGATAGACGTTACGCGGTGTAAGGTTAAGGCTTAAAATTCGTACTCGGTCGTTGCTCGCTGGCGTCTCCGAACAACGTACTAACTACATGAATCTGTAACGTGTTACATCGCGTATCGTTGATAAGTACCCTTATGATGAATACAAGAAAGAACATTTAATCATTACTTGCATTTTTTCAAATTATATTACCATGTCTAGTTTTATATTGTTTTTTATACTTTCACTGTGTTATTTTCTTATTCAGAGTAACTTTATTAAGGGAGCCTAATTCCAAACCCACTCCGGTATTCACTCCGCGTCGTTGGCTTATATACCTAATTAATAATACCGTTGGGGTCACCTGAAACGATAAATGTTTGGAATGTACGACTTGTTAAAGCTGCAGAGTACACGTTTTTTTAAGAGGCTTTTTTATTTTAAATAAAACAGTCAAATTCATTAATTTATAATAAAAAAATTGCATTCAATTGTATTTTAAAAGTACAAAAAAACACTTTTTTATAGCATTCCAAGGAAAAATAAATGTCATTTATTTTTATGTTGATTAACTCGTAAAAATCTTATTTTATATCTACAGCTTTACTTACTTATAATATACTAGCTGTTGCTCGCGACTTCGCCCGCGTAAAATTAAAAAATATAGCCTATGTTACTCACGGATAACTTACCTTTCTAACAGTGAAAGAATTTTTAAAATCGGCCCAGTAGTTTTGGAGTAATTTAAATACAAAAATACAAATCTTTCCTCTTTATAATATTAGTATAGATATGCATTTAATTTATTACAAAAAAAATGTGGTAAAAAGTCAGTGTTCAATGTTATATGCAGCGCCTGAGCTAAAATATTTTTCAACGTTTTATTACCGTAATATTTCACTTTTTACCTTTAGAATATTAAAAAGTAAACGGATAGGAAGTTAATTTCTACACACGTTGAGGGAGCTTTCAATTAAGGCGATAAATTAAGCAAACTGCGTTTTACCTCCGACAGAGCTGAGCACATACAGCAACATCATGCGGCTTCTCTTGTTAATTGCCTACGTCCCCCGTCGTTCCCTCGCACCTCCCGCGTGCCTCCCGCATGCCTCCCGCAGCGCCCTCCGTATTTAAGTTTAAGCATACACGCTTTCAATAAACTTACTGTATACTAGTAGCGATAGTAAATTGACAATTAACTATTGTTAATATTAACGTATTATTCGTCAAGTCAATTAAATAATTTTATATCTATGAAAGACTTTTTTTAAGCGACGGTGGCTCAGTGCTTTAAGCACTTGACTTGTAATCTACAGGTCTTGGGTTTGAATCCCGCCGCCATGTACAAATGTGATTTTCGATTGTTCTAATTTTCATATGTACATAATTTACCCGACGTTCTTACGGTGAAGGAAAACATCGTGATGTAACCTGCACATATCGGAGAAGAAATTCAAAGATGGCCAAGGCCACTCCGGCAATACCGTAGCGGCCGCCGGCTGACACCCAGGGTGCACCACGAGGAGGTTGCCCGACGTAACAGCCCGGTTGACTATGGCCTAGTCACCCTAACTTTAGGGTAGGCTCCGAGCCCCTCGGTGGGGACGTATAGTGAGCTGGTGATGATGAAATACTTTTCATAATTAGGCCTAAATGTTGGTCAATCTCGTTAATGTTAAATTCATTTGATACGTACTTTTATTTACGCTTATTGATAATTTAAATCAATTAATAGCTGTTAGTTAATATACTCGTATTGTTCGTACTAATTCACAGTTTCTTCTCGTTTGTTCATGTTTTATTTTTTAATTCTCTTTTACGAGCTAATCTGAAGAAAAGTCTCATTGTCTACGTAGAACTTTACTTATTTTATTTGTTAGAGTAGTGACATCTAGTCTAAACTTTAGTCAACTTTGGCTGTGTCTTTGTCTATCTGTACTCGAGATAAGTTTATAAGCTTTTGTCTCATACGTCTAACATTTCTAATATGAACTGCAACGATGTGTTTTCTAGTTTTATTTTAAACTTTGGTCAGTGAGCTTTTTTAATAAAGAAGAAAATATAAAAATTGTTTATTGTTTTACTTAACGTTGATTTAGTCAAATAATGCTGGGTTGCTGAATTCATTTTATCGTTACCAAGTGATTAATTAGTGTCAGGTTGAACAAAGTTATAATCGAGTAAGACTCAGGTTAGGGATTTCGGAAACGCATTTCATGTATTATAGTTATCGAACCAAAAACATTAACGAACGGTTGAAAGTGCCTGGGAAACCGTCCATAAGAGTTGATACCCTTCATCGGTGTACAATTAACGTTGAAGGGTATATGTTGATTTCTTCAATTTATAATCGAACTAGGCACATTACAAATTATTAACTACGGTTTACAGATTATCATATTAGGTATATTATTTCAAAAAGATTTTCTCTTAGTAGATGCGAAAGTTTTCTTGTGAATAAATCTTTACAACGCAGTATTCAATTGCTTATAGAATCCCGAGGGAATTCAATATCCTCTCATTAATTGGAGGATGCTTCGTTTTATAAAGGAGAGTGGAGTCAATATGAGTACGCTGAGGTAGGTCAGTACATATCTTGAACTACGAATAAATAATAACGTAGTCCTATAGAGGATGATTATAGACGCTAACAGATCTTCAAGTATTCCTTTTAGATGGGCATTAAAAGATTTATTCTATATTCTAAACCTTTTATTCAGAGCGGCAATAATATTTTCCAACAATCTATAAGCCACTGTACTCTTAGTTGGTTCATACAACTGATATATTGTTTTACTCGCGAGTCCGTCCACATAGTATTAACAAACATACACACATAGTAAAACAAAAGAAAATAGCCTATGTCGTGGTCCAGGCTATGCTCTCCATCTATACCAGATTTAATCGAGATCTGTTCAGCAGTTTAAGCGGTAAACTCTAACAAACATCCATCCATATAGACTTTCGTCAATACTAATATTATAAAGAGGGTAGGTTTGTATTTTTGTATTTATTGAACTAGCTCCGAAAATACTAGGCCGATTTCAAAAATTTTTACGCCATTAACAAGCTGCGTAACCACTGAGTAACATAGGCTACTTTAATACCAAGAGGTCGAAGTCGCGAGCAACAGCTAGTATTTATATTACAAATCAGCAGTAAAACATAAGAGTTTCGCTTTCAAACTATATACAAATTATAATAATAGTTAAATGTTGGGATAAACTAATTCTCCCCGAGCATGTTTGTGGATAATCAAATAGTTGTACAGACGGCGGAGTTAGTGTACCCGGGGCGGCGAAGATCACACGTTATCTGATTAACTAATCAACTCCCTAACTAATTTGCCCGAACAAATAAAACTTCAGTTCGGGCGCATGTTCAAGAACTTGGAGATGTTTAACTTATATAAATGTCTGTTTTAAAGTCAATTTAGAAGCAATGAATCAGTAAAAGCGTGGCGTCGGCTCAGGGGTTTAAGCACTTGAATTGCAATCTACTTTTTTTTATACAAAATCCTAACCTAAATCCACCGAAATGGAGAAGCGACCGCAGCCTATAGACATCCGCAATTGCAGATGCGTTGCCTACCATAAATCGACGGAGGAGGAGACGCACATAAAGAGGATATTTCCCCTTCATACGAGTATGTGTCTCCTCCACCGTCAAATCCACTTTCCCATACAATCCGTTCCTTATAAGAAAAGGAATGAACGGGAAAGGGACTAAAGTTGGGCCTCCGGCACTACACTCCTCAGACGAAACGTGGAATTTCTTCACGCCTGTCGTCTGTGGGGTCGTGGTATTGCACCGGGCGAGCCGACCCATTCTTGCCAAGATGGTAAAGCGAGCTCTACCACTGTCTACAGGTTTTGGGTTCAAATTATGTCATGTACTAATGTGATTTTCGAAATTCATATGTCGTAACGAAAACATTGTGATGCAACCTGCTCATATCGGCGGAGAAATTCAAAGTTGTTTGATCATAAAACATATTGAAATAAATTAATGTTAATCATCCCAGTAGAGTATAGTAAATTCACCCTTGTAATAATATCCCCAACACATCTCGGAGTAGGCTTACAAAGTTGTGAGCATGATACAAAGTGCCTTAAAGTACAATTAATGTGCGCCAGTCACGCCACCTAAATCTTATAAGACTTTGAGTTGTGTATTATACCGTACACACTCCGAACATCTTGTTTGTTTCATAATTAAGAAATTATTTAGTAACTAGTTTTCGCCGGCGACTCCGTCCGTGTGGATTTAAACAAGTGAGTCTATGTGTTCTTCCATACTATCCCCTACGTCTATGCCAAATTTCATCGAGATCCGTTCAACCGTTTAGTCTACAAACTCTGACAAACATCCATACATGATTAGTATGATTTTAAGTTCAATTTATATTGTATCAGTTAATTTACAAGATAGTATTTTACGGCTCTAAATAAACTAAAATGCACACACAATTGTACAACAAAATTACTCTGCTCTACTGGCTAAATATGACTGATTAAAATCTCATTAAAATCCGTTCAGACGTTTAGACTACAAACTCTAACAAACATCCATACACCCAAACTTTCACATCTTATTAGTAAGATTACTAAATTACTAATTACTATTGTTTAGTGTGAGTCAATAATTCTGTAGACTAGTTTAAGTGATCTTAGTATTGAATTAGGCTTTTATTTATCGTAATAATATCGTTAAATAAGATATTTGTAGTGACAAATGAGCCCTTTATTAATATTTAAAAACGCAATAATCAGTTCTTGTTCGCTAAATCTATGTGAAAGAAAGATAAATTAATTTCGTTTTGTATTTCTCCCCTCGGCTGCGTAATGAAATTTTTCAACAGAGCTAAATAAGTCTCCGGGGAGGCGCGGTACAAATGAATTCATAACAAGGTAATATGCATGTAACACCGACTTCACAATACTTTTTGTATTCTGATTTGTTTTTAAACAAAAGCGTGTGCAATAGAAAACTTTGTAAAAATAGCTAGTAAAGCATAATTACTTATCAAACGAAACCATACTCAAATTAATATTTCAGACAGAAACCTTTCAAGAGTTCAAAATAAAATGAATTTGTATGTATTGAAATAACTCAAAAACTACTGGATCGATTTTAAAAATTCTTTCACCATTATAAAGGTAATTTATCTGTGAGTAACATAGGCTATATTTTTTAATTCCGGGTGAAGTCGCGAGCAACAGCTAGTTTATTTATAAAGTAGATCAACAGATAAGTTATAGAACAATGACGTAAGAAATATTGTTACTCTGCATGTGTTAGAACAATTCGCAGTAACAAATTTGTTTGATGTATTATACTTCTTTTATTAATTTAAACAATACCTTCGCTGACGTTATATTTATACGAGGGCAAAGTTGAAGTTGACAAAGTTATAACATCCTCTGCGCACTGCAGCCACAACTTGCCTTAACTTGTTTGTAAGAATAGAGACATGAAGTCAAAACTCCGAGCAACTTGCCTCGCACCTTCCTGTAATTCTACTTCAAACCAACATCTCCAACATCGTATAAATTTATGATCTTTTCTAAAACATTTCCAACTAAGAAATATTGTTTTGTTTCTGTTGAGAATATTGAAATAGTTCTTTCATTTAAAATACTTAGGAATAATATCGTAACTTTAAAAGCCCCTTATGAAAATATCTAAAAAGAACAATACATTTTGGAAAAAAATGTAGTATAGGTTTAGTAACGTTTTTTTTTTGTTTTTTTTTTATTTATATTTCGCCTTAGCCTTAGATTTAGAATAAGTTTTCTAATTGTAACCAAGTGTAATATCAAGTACATGTTATATTTCTTGTCTTCTGTATAACTCCGTGTCCTGTTATATGGTTCATTGAAAACCGGCGCGTTTGGTATACACCGCAGCACATGTAGAATGGATTCCATTTCTTTCTAATATAATTCCTGATACACTTAAGCAGTCAAACGTAGGTTGATATAAGATTGATTTAATAGAATAAGTAAGTCGAAAAGTTTTCTATTTATAAATTAACTGACCTTTTCCTGGTGACAAATCACCTACCGTAAGTGCTACTACGTAATGCGTAGGTGAAAATCTTACATAATGCGATATATTTTCATTATTAAGTTTAGACATATAGCTACTACGAAGTTAATGGATATTTACAATAGTTATTTTAAACTAGCTGTTCCCTTGCGGCTTCATCCGCGTGAAATTATAAAAACTTTATTTTATTGTTTACATTTGTCAAATTATCAATTGCAAATGTCAAAATGACATGACATTATGACAAACCATGGCGATCTTTTTTCCTTGATGTTGGCAGCAACTTTTGTTCTCTTTTCCAAAATATTTACTCCCTAATATTACAGGTATGAAAATATATAGTCTAAAGCGTAACGTAAGTGTAGGGATTTTTATTATAAAAAGAATTATTCAGAAATATGCTGTAATTGCTGACATCTTAGGCAACAAAGAAGTGTGTGTTTACGCTTTATTATATTAGTATAGAGTATAGATATATGTAGGTAAAGATAGATTAATGCTTTGTACATACAATTAATTAGAAGGCTGTGATTCACGGTTCCATTTGTCAACTGTAATCGCATTTCGTTTAAACCAATAGTATTCTTACAAAATGCTGTGTATTTCAGTTGTGTTGTTCAAACAATTTACTGCTCTTTACAATCACGTCGCATTCTAAGTGGAACTACTTAACGCAATCTAAGCATTAAGTTAGGCACGGCGCGGAATTAACATCGGAGATGTAATTAAGTGCTGCAAGGAATTTGCATCGTTTACTTCACTATGCAAATAGCGTGCGGAACTTGCTCACTATTTTTATTATATTCTTAAAGCCAAAAGAAAAAGGAATTTGAGATGGACAATTAGATTAGATTGGCAAATAACACTGAAACGTAAGGTCCCAAAGATCTCATCCGATAGAATTATTAAAATTAAATCTTACTAATATTATAAATGCGAAAGTTTAGATGGATGGATGGATGTTTGTTAGAGTTTGTAATCGAAACGGATCTCGATGAAATTTGGCATAGACTTAGATGGCAGTCTGGAACACATAGGCACATACTTTTGTTATTTTTATTTCACGCGGACGGAGTCGCGGGCAAAAGCTAGTGTCTAATAAAACAAAATGGACATACATTTGGATGGATGTTTGATACCTATTTATAAAACGGTTTAACACATTTCCAAAAATATTGACACAGATGTAGAACATAGAACACATATTCTACTAAGTTTTTCTTTTAATTTTATCTACCACTAACCTGCGAATACGTTTGGCTGCCTATCTATATCTATACTAGTATAATAAAGCGTAAACACACACTTCTTTGTTGCCTAAGATGTCACCAATTACAACATATTTTTGAATAATTTTTGTTAATAACAAGCCCTACACTTACGTCAAGCTTTAGGCTATATATTATATTACGCCGTTAAACTTTGGGGGTAAATATTTTGGATATAATCCCTAATGTGGGAAAGAGACCATAAGTTGCTGCCAACATCAAGGAAGCAAAATTATCATCGTTGTCATTTGTGCATTTGACATTTGCAATTGAGAGTGTCACAAATGTAAATAATAGATGAAGCCGCACGCGAACAGCTAGTATTTATATTTGTTACTGTCTTAACCATATAGGCGTGTATTCGCTAAGACGTTGGGCTTGAACAGAGCACGTTACCGTACCATACTTCAAATGTCACTATTCAATTAACATATTACATTCGATTTTCGACCCCTTTAACTCAGCACAAGGTTTATTTCTCCTTATACTGTAAGCTGTGTGTCCGTATTGTGCTAAGTACACACGATCTTACCCTGATTACAAAGCTTAGCTCTCTGCCAATTGGACCAGTTTCTGATAAAGGTGACTAGCAAAGACTAAAATTATATTGATAATTTCTATAGAATTTATGAAAATTAGATAATTAATGACAGTTAGTTGTAATAAAAATGAAAGCACCGTAACCTCTCTATGTATTATTCTTTGATCAATGTGATTTTGTGTGGAATTAACGAGGCCCGCCGAATTGTTTCATTTGATTTAAATTAACTATTTGAAGGGTTCATTATTTTATATAATGTTCGTAAGATACGGGTTTCTTACCACGATTGGGTTGTTTTAGCTCCCGATATTTCGGCACAGTTGCATGCGTCATGTTCACGGGCTGACTGAAGTGACGGTAGTTTCATTATTTTATTTATATTTTCAGTGATGTTAAATAAAACAAAAGTGCAATAAATCGTTTATTTACTGTAAAAACATACAATTTAATTTATAAGGCAATTAACTATTTCAAACTTTTATAAACTAACAAGAACAACTAAACAAATTGGATTAGCTTTTTTTATTATCTATAATCTATACTAATATAAAGAGGAAATATTTATATTCTTATATGTCTTGCACTCAAAAACTACTAGGCCGATTTCAAAAATTCTTTCACTATCAAAAGACACTGAGTAACATAGGTTATGTTTTTAAATTTCACGAGGACGTTGTCGGGAATAATCTTTTAAATATAATATAATATAATATAATATAATATAATATAATATAATATAATATAATATAATATAATATAATATAATATCTTTATTGCACACGCACTATAACATCAATAAGTGTTGCTTCTTAACTAGGATTCCTGTTTTTAAGCAACCTAACATTCACAGTAGTCCTTGTGGTGGTTTAAATGTTTTGTATAATTCCAGTAATTGTTTGTTGCATTTCCCGTGTGTGAGACGCACGTCTGTCCGTCTGCCGAGGTGCGCGGCCGCGGACTGTGCGCCCGCGCACGCCGCGCGCACCAGCCGGCGCCACGGCATCGGCCACTCGCCTCTAAGAAACTGACACCAAACTTCCCATTGCTGACAGTTTTACTTCGATTCGTTTAGTTCAAAGACATTTAAAAAACATATAGACCAGGCATAGTAAACATTTGGTACCGGTAACTTCTTTGAAAAGTTGTTAGTTGTCAAGTTACACCACTCATGTCTGTATTTATATGTTCTAAAACATTTTACAAAATTAAAATAAGCTCTTGTTATAAAATAAATAGATTAAAATGATTTAGTGACAAGTGATATTTGTAATAACCTATATATATAAAAGAAAGTCGTGTTAGTTACACCATTTATAACTCAAGAACGGCTTTACCGATATGGCTGAAAATTGGTGAGGTGGTAGCTTAGAGCCAGGAGACGGACATAGGATACTATTTATTTCGTTCCACAGCGATGGATGGATGGATGTTTGTTAGAGTTTGTAGCCTAAACGGGTAAACGGATTTCGATGAAGTTTTGTATAGACGTGGAGGATAGTCTGGAAGAATATATAGGCTACTCGCTTTTGTTCTTTTTAATTCCACGCGGACGGAGTCGCGGGCGAAAGCTAGTTAATAATAAGTATATCAACCTGATCGAATGGTCTTCGTCCGATGTGAAACATGAGGTAGAGGAGAGGCGCCGAGCTTAATGGAATATCTACGTCACAGGACTCCCGCACACCCAGCTCATTGTATATCCACTCTGAATGCAGTTGCAGGTGATTGTACATAACCTACAAATACAATTAAAAACATTTAACACTCAAATGCATAATGATGCATTCATATGTCAGTCTTTTCTTCTTTACACAACTATTTAAAAAAAAACTATTTTTCCCTTTAATCTATTTCCAATTTACTACCTGTTTCAATTTATGGTATTTAAAAAGAATGAAATCATGCATTTAAGGGTTAAAAACCATCATTTATGTGGGATGGGATGGGATTGGTCACTATGGATACGAAAGAGACAATAAAGCATTTATTATTATTAAAACAAACATAACAGAAGCACCTCAATAACAGAAATGTTGATTATTTTGTACTTAATATTTCACAATAAAATAATGAATTGGATGGTCGATTTAGGTATTGCATAATAGAAAATATTTACATACTCTGAGACTATCGCGTCCTGATGACGTCATCAATATTCGGTTAGTCAAGATGGCGGCGTCGCTGTCCCGCTCCGCGTTACTGGCGGGCACGCTACCCTGGATTTAAATAACTATTCAAAACTAGCGATTTCTCGCGACTTCGTATGCGTAGAATATAGAAAAATAGCCTATAATATTCTCGTATAGATTAGCTATCTTACGGTAAATATTCTGTCAAAATCGGGCCAGCCGTTACGTAGATTAACCGGATCAAATGTAAACTTGACAAAAATATTAAAAATAGTTTTTTTCGTTATAGACAGATTCAAAAACATATAGAGGAGGCATAGATGACTTTACTTGACACATCACTAACTCTATCTATTCATAGATCTCAAAACCATTAATTGTATTAATTGCCAATGGACGTCGTTAAATAATCATACTAATATTAAAATGCGAAAGTTTAGATGGATGGATGGATGTTTGTTAGAGTTTGTAGCCTAAACTGCTGACCGAATTTCGACGAAATTTGGTATAAATGTAGAAGATAGTCGGGAACTATACATAGACTACTTACTTTTTTTAATACCACGCGGACGAAGTCGCAAGCAAAAGCTAGTACACACTAGCTTATTGTGACATTGTAGAATGTTTTATTACACGTCAATACAAGGGCACGAGTTGGCACTAAATTGACAATTGATATAGTACCTTTCAGAGAAAGTACCGGTGAAAAAAAATCTTGTTCGTAATACCTTGTCTATATATTTTTAAAATCTCTGATTATTGTCAACGCAAACACATCACGTTCACTATATAAGCCAACTCTAATTATATTGTTTGGATTATCCAATCATACTAATATTATAAATGCGAAAGTTTAGATGGATGGATGGATGTTTGTTAGTGTTTGTGGCCTAAACGGCTGAACGGATTTCGATGAAATTTGGTATAGATGTAGAGGGTAGCCTGGCAGAACACATAGGCTAATCACTTTTGTTTTTTTTTAATCACACGCGGATGAAGTCGCGGTCGAAAACTAGTTAGTTATATTGTTGTTTTTACCCAACAAACGTAGAAATTACGTAGGTGTGTAGATATGCAACTTTCACTATATTCGCTTGTAGCCTAGAGATTTTGACGAATTATTTGTATTATGCCAAGTAATTTTACCTTTTTAAGAGCGTCGGTGGCCAGGTTTAAGCACTTGACTTGTAATCTACAGGTCCTGGGTTCGAATCCCGACGCCATGTACCAATGTGATTTTCGATTTTTCGAATTTTCATATGTACATAATTTACCCGACGTTCTTACGGTGAAGGAAAACATCGTGATGCAACCTGCACATCGGAGAAGAAATTCAAAGATATGTGTGAAGTCAACCAACCCGCACTTGGCCAGCGTGGTTGACTATGGCCTAGTCACCCTAACTTTAGGGTAGGTTCCGAGCCCCTCGGTGGCGACGTATAGTGAGCTGGTGATGAAGTTATTTTAACTAACAATATCTTTTAGAGTAAGTGTTTTTCACTTTACCTCTTCAAAAAACACCGCAAACTCGGGAAAATCTTCCAAACCGAACTGATCAGATAGTTTAAAAGTTCGTTTAGTTAGTTCCACTAGATTCTGTATTTCCTGTGTATGTTTATCATCTTCATCGATAGAGCAGATCGCCTCCGCCACCGCCAGCGCTATAGAGGACGGCGAACTATGCGCTGCATCGAAACTCACAGAACTGGACGGATCTGGATTAAACCGGTTTATGGTGGTTTAAAACTGGTATTATCCGGTTTTAACCGGTTTGATTTTAATAGCTATGGTTTATGATTCTGGAACTTTATTAATACATGTGGCTGTGCTTGCCAAAGGCCTAATTTTAGTCCCTGACCCTTCTCACATTTTCCTTATAAGGATAGGATAGAAAAGGAAAGTGGATTTGACGGTGGGAATTATCCTTTTTATATGCGTCTCCTCTTCCGTCGAGTAAGGGTAGGCAACGCATCTGCTATTGCGGATCTCTATGAGCAGCGTCACTTCGCTTTTTCGGCGAAATATGTGGCTTGTTTGCCACCTTATCGCATAAAAAGAAGAGTTTATTAAACTAAAGAAATATTTACTTGCAGTAGCGAGAGTCCGTATTCTGACATGTTTTACTTTGGCTCTATTTTGTTTTGCGTTTAAATTGTGCGCTTCGCCGTTTCCAACTGAAACAAGTATTTATTACGTTGTATTTTTCGATAGATGGCGCTATTTTACATTCTTCCAATTTCAAAAATCTCATGAAAGTACTACTCTGAGAAGTAAAATAAACGAAACTCTCTCCAAAACGGCTTTTCAGATCTTGAAGAAATTTGTCACTGATGTCTAACAATCTGGATGAACATATAGACTTACTAAGATATTTTTTTTAAATACTGTCACGGGCATAATACTTTTAGTCTATACAATCACCTGTTTTCTCTTTAACGAGTTCCTTCTTGGCCCATTTCTGCAGTTCTTCATACAAGACAGTGAGCAACATCTGCAGCAACACGCAGCCGCCGACTGGACTCACGTTGCCTGGCAACGAGTGCTCTATGACGTCAGCAGCGTTACTGAAGCACCGCGGTATGCAGTCCAGAGACCGCGAGATACAGCTCAAACAGAGAGACATTGTCTGAAAAGTATAGCTTTAATATATAAAACTATTTTAATTTTTTACTAGCCGTTGCTCGCGACTTTGTCCGCGTAAAATAAAAAGATAATGAAGAATATTACCTTTACTCACTGATAACGTAGCTTTAATGGCGAAAGATATTTTTAAATCGGCCCAGTAGTTTTTGAGTTATTTCAATACACACAAAAATACAAATCTTTCCTCTTTACAATATTTGTACAAAAGTATAACAATATTATGATTTTTAGTAAAAATTATATATTTCATTGCTCGTTAATTTTATAAAGAGAAAAACAATACAATCTAACATTATTTTTAAACATCTTTATATTACAACTTCAAAAGCAAACTGTTTACTGTAATAAAGACACATAAAAATGACAAAACTATTAAAATATATTATTGCTATTAAAATATATAAAAATATATTATCTAACCTGATACATGGAGGCTCCACTTTGTACCGCATTCACTAAGATTGGCGGCATGAACTGCAGAGATGTGCCAACATTGGCCAATATACCGGCCAACCATGGCGGACGCCGGTCACACCATACCTGACAATTGTATCTGTACTATACCATAATAATAATAATTTATTTTATACATATAAATTATTTATTTATGAGTTATCTAAAAATGTGTTTATTTTATTTTATCTATACTAATATAATATGTTGCCTAAGATGTCAGCAATTACAGCATATTTTTGAATAATTCTTTTTTTAATAAAAAGTCCTACACTTACGTCACGCTTTAGGCTATATATTTTCACGCCATTAAACTTACGGGGTAAATATTTTGGATAAAAACCATAATGTGTGAAAGACACCATAAGTTGCTGCCAACATCAAGGAAGCAAGATTGCCATGGTTTGTCATCATGTCATGTCATTTTGACATTTGCAAATGATAATTTGACAAATGTATGTAAACAATGAAATAAAGTTTTTATAATTTCAAGACGATGAAGCCGCACAGGAACAGCTAGTTTCTATATATAAGTCAGCCAGACGGAGACTAAATAATTTCAAAAAGAAAAATAATAATACTAACTGATTTAACCTAACAACACGTAATAACGTAATAAACGTAATAACACTCTCGTTACCAATATTGTAGATTAAATATCTATAATATTTACTCTAAAAACGCGATAAAAAAACAAAGATATTTGTCCCTATTATGGTTAAAAATAGCCCATAATTAGGGCAAAATATTAACGACCAACTATTGAAAGTAAGTTTAACATTTAAAAAAGAGAGTTTTTAAACCATAATGCCAATTTTAATCTCCAAATTCCAATAATTTGACGGATTGTAAACTGTCCTTGGTAAGCAAATATAATATTAGTGTAAGGATTAGGCCACAAGTGTGACAATGTCAAGGAGATGCATATAAATAAACTAAAGAATAAATAAAATATAAACAATTAAATATTATTTAACGACATCTATATATACAATACTGAGGTTATCAATAAATAGCGTTAGTGATCATGTGAAAAATGTCTCAAGTGAAGTGTCAACTTTGCCTACTCTATATTTTTTTAATCTCTTTGGAATAAATAAATTAAAAAACATACTTGACGTTTATCTAAACACGAAGCCCAGTCCCGACCAGAGAGTTCTAAAGCGTAACACAGAGTGGACTTGAGCTCAGCTTTACTTCCCACTGTGGACAGTATGTTCGTCAGCGCCCCCACGCTACGAGCGTACTCTACATCCGCTGGAAAAAAATACCAAGAGGTTTTTTCTGTCGCGTATTTGGACAGTATAAATCAAATCATTGATTTGTTATTACAGTGCTTTCTTATTACACGAGGACGAAGTCGCGTGCGAAAACTAATCATATTATAAAGCGAATGTTTGGATGGATGATTGTTATCTACGAAAAGGCCTTAACAGATCTAGATGAAATTAAGCCCAGATGTAGAGCATAGCCTAGATTTTTTTTAATCCGCACGGATGATGTCGCGGGAAAAACCTAGTACACAATTAACTCACCGGCATCATCACCTTTGTGCGTACAAAATCCATCAGCGGTACACAGAAAGCCGTCACATTTGTTACGTTCGTGTGTATACCAGAGTCCATCAGCCGGCCAACGCCCGTTCTCAACGGACATTTTACGTACGCCGTGGTACAGCAATAAACGTGCTATACGACATTCACGCATCATTAATACCTGAGAAGTAAAGAAAAATCGACTATACCACCTGGAGTATTAGACACGACTTTTGACTAAACTATCGCACAATTGTTGTGCGATTCTAGATTGTTTCGCAGCCAATTCAACTGTTTAGGTGCACAACTAAAAATGGAGTAGTGTGCACACCTATAAGCTTATGGAATCAAAGCGATACTAAACTTAGCAATAATTTACTCCTCTAAGAATACTAATAAAATGACAATTCAAGTCACAATTTGTTTTACGTGTTGAACATATTAGAGTACAGTTATCTACTTTCGCAGTGTTGCAATTGGAGAAAAATCATTTTTCAACTTTCAACGAAGGGAAAATTCGCCTCTTTACCTTAATAATTTCTATATATCGTTTAATTGATATTATTAGTTATTATGTAATCAATAAAAATAGTTGTAACAAATTATTGTGTTTGAAAATTCACATACTTTCACTAACAAAGTCCAAGATGGCTGCGGTTGAGCTAATAATACGAGAAGTTCTAATGCAATCGCAGTCTTATCCGGTAGTTCTTTTGTATGACTTATGTTGAAGTTTTCGAAATCGTCGAACAAATTCGGACTAACGAACGTATACCATGGACTTGGACAGTCATTAACAATAACTTCATTATCTTTTTCTTCAAATACCTAAAATGTAAGACACATTGGAACGTGATCGAAGATAAAGTACGAATTATGTATGAAAGTACGAAGAAAAAAAGAGACCATTTTAAAACTTTAATCGGAGACTAATTTTATAGAAATAGTGATTTAAAGACAATTGAAATTACCAAGCTACTGTTTTAATCTTATTACTAATATTATAAATGCAAAAGTTTAGATGGATGGATGTTTGTTAGAGTTTGTAGCATAAACAGCTGAACGGATTTCGATGAAATTTGGCATAGACGTAGAGGATAGTCTGGAAGAACACATAGGCAACACTTTTGTTTATTTTAATTTCAAGCGGACGAAGTCACGGGCGAGAGCTAGTGTGATAATAAATTATTTCAAGTAACATTAACTTAGACCATTATTTAAACGAACAGAAATTAAAAAATATATTGTTTTGGAACTATTGTATACTTACTTGATATAAGAAATGCAAGTCTGCGCCCCTAAATATCATAGACTTGAACAATTCGCTGCACTTAGCGTGCACGTCGCGCACGTGGCGCTGCCCCGCCCCCTGCCCCGCCCCCAGTCCCGCAACGTCCGCGCCGCAGCCGCCGATACACGGCAGCAGTTGCGCCACGCACAGTAAGATGTTTAAGATGTCGTTTAACAGTAATGGTGTTGTTGATTCTGTTGTGTTTGTCTGTATTAAGAATATATGCTTTATTAGTCAACTGGATTTAACATTATTTTGCTACAAAAAGCGGAAACCGCTTATATAAGCTGGAGAGAGAAATCTACAAGAACGAGTAGAGAAAAGTATTATGTCAAATGTTCTGTTTATGTAAACCAACGCATACGAACCTGACAATATCTGACTGTGAGTATGGTTAATGTTTCATTTAGCATTCCAGCAAATATTCTTTGTGCCATTCTCGGAGGTACGGTGTCCCATAAATCTTTTCGAATGCCTGGAATAAAAATACATTTAAGATTTGCTTTTATATAACTATTTTAACTAGCTTAAAAAAAAAACATATATTTTAACATTATAGGAAATAATACAAATCGTATGACACGTAATTTTTTTTACCTGTCAAGGTTACAGACTGTGAAAAGATCACAAAAGAAAAAATGCAAACCCGCGACACTAGCAGTGATTTGCACCTAATGGGCCATTTGTAAGTGGTGGTATTTACCTCGTAGCAAGGAAGGCAATTTATTTAAAGTAGAATACCGCGAAAGCATCCAACTGGACTTCCAACCACCTAGGCCAAAAGGCCTGGCAGTTATCTTAGACTAAATTACCATTCATATAGAGCCACCAGCCCTGCACAGAAGGGGTGCCTGTAGCGACGGCACGCTGTTCCTCAATAGGACGCCCTCCAGCATCTTGCAGAATGTATAGTGACAGGACCCGGTTGTGAAGATCTAAAACCCTCTCACCCACTGCTTCCGACATTGCCACGTAACGTTTGTAACATGCCTTAAAAGGACATAATTAAATGGGCATTTTCCTTTTTATCAATAGACTAGCTGTTGCTCGCGGCTTCGCCCGTGAAATAATATATAATTGAAAAATATAGACTATGTTACTCATGGGTGTTTTTGATTTATTTTAATACAAACAAAAATACAAATCTTTTCTCTTTATAATATTAGTATAGATATAGATAGTAAAGATATCCAAGTATAGAATATTATCTTACTAATCTTACTTGTTGCTAATATCATAAATATGAAAGTTTGGATGGATGTATATTTGTTACTATTTATCTCCAAAATAGCGTAATCAATGTAAATGATTATTGTTATAAATTTCTGTAAATGTATTTACCTGCAAGCGTGAATGTCTTTCAGTGTTGCCACTATCTTCTACATGCTGGACGTAGTAAAAGAAAGTATTTTTAAGTAATGCAGCGGCTCCCAGGGTGGCTGTTAACACTGGCAGATCTGCATGGTCGAGTGCTTCTTGTGCGAGTGTATGAAGATGTTCTGGAATACAAAAAAAAAAACTAAATGATGTAATTAAAAAAAAACAGACTTAAAAATACATGCAATATTATAAATGCGACAGTTTAGGTTGACGGATGTTTGTTAAAGTTTGTAGCCTTAACTGCTAAACAGAACTCTATGAAATTTGGCATAGATTGGATAGTCTAAAATAACACATAGGCTTACTTTTGTTTTTAACTCTACACAGACGAAGTCACAGGCGAAAGCTATTTTAAACTTAAAAATCCTTACCGAGTAAAAAATCACCAGCCTTTATAGCCAGTTGCACAAATTTTTCTGGATCTGATGTTTTGACAACACCGCCGGTACGATTCTCTCCATCTATTTTAACAAACATCCCAGATCCCCGACTGTAAAACCAGTAATGGTAGATTAAAACAACCCAAATTGTGAATCTTCAGAAAAATACATTAAAATAAGTCTGCTTCTCCACAGAAGATGATGATAGATGTCCACACATCTATTGGTATCTTGTTTCGCTTTTTTGGCGAATATAGGAGGCTGTGTTCTTTACCATATAAAATAAAAAGGCTATATAGTAGGAATACAATTAACTTTTTTATCGAATTATCTTCCTCCTTATCCTACTCCCGTAGGTTCGGCGCACCGGGTTATTGTTCTTCAAATAATTAATATTTGGTATTCACAAACCATTTAAGAAATAAACAAACTATGGTAATTTTAAGAGGACTACTAAGCCAACAGTCATTCTACATACTTGAATGCAATTTGAAATTCCTCTTCTAACCACAGAACAATTTTCACAGCAGCAAATGATGCATTCCTCGGAAAATCCAATCTCCCTCCAACCACACCTTGGCATATTTTTTCAGATAAAACAGTCTGTTTTTCCTAAAAATTATTATAAACACTTTTTAAAAAAGTAAAAAGCAATTTAATTAGACCTAAAGTTTGTAACATACCTGATAATATTGAAAATCTCTTTGCAGTAGGATGGGAATCCTATCCATAATATTTCCATCTTCGATAACCTCCATTTTATCAAAATAAAAAACAAAAATTAAAAATAAAACTATTTAATACTTAACAAAAAAAAAACTTAAACAAAAGCGTGACTACAACTTCCGAAATCTATTTCATTAACAGCTATTTTTGATATTTCATCTTGTAACAGCTTATGTAATGTAATGCCGTCATGCTTGTATATCCAATAACCTCCATCTTTTAATATAAGGTCATAGCGTTTAGGACCAGATATGGGAGAACTAAGCCAGATTTGCTTATTCGGGCTTTGTCTATTTATCACGTAAGTGCCATATTCAGAACCAAGCGCTACTGTTAACACTCCATCCTGTAACAAAATCATCTTTATAAATTCAACTAGTTTATTGCGCGACTTCCACTGTATGTAATTAAAAAAGTAGTAATTACTTTTTATTACAAATGTAAATGTTTAGATGGATGGATATTGGTGAAATTTTACATAGCCTACTAATTAAGCTTTTTTTACCCCTCGTCCAAGTTGTTGGCAACAGCTACTCTAGTACTAAATATAGTGTTATTGGTAAAATATTTGATACTAGTGCAGTACATTTTAATTGGTATATGTTACATACAGTAATACAAATCTTTCTGCTTTATGGACATACAAATTACATTGCGAATTTTTAAATTGCAAAAATGATATGGAAAACACGATAGGCATTTTAATTTTTTTTCCCTTTACTAACATAGTTAATTTATGATCAATATATTCTTAAACATTCTATATCAGTGCTTCGAACCTGGATAACAGTAATATAAGTGTCTAAATAAAATTGTTTTGACTTTTTAATTACTTACACTGTATGTTACATCAGCACCCTTTAAATTAGAAGATTTTTCCACAATTTCTTCAAAATAATCACACAAAGATTCCAAGGTTTCGTTACAGATTTCATCATAAACTATTGGATCCACTATTTCTGAAGTCTGTGAACTATTAGATGTATTTCTAAAAAATGTTCTGTTCGGAAGACAGGTGCTAGCTTTACAGATATTTATTGGTACACATCGATTTAATAAAACAGGGGCAAAATTATTGATTTGCCTTAGTACCAGCCAGCGGCTGGTACGAAAGATATTCCTAATCATTTTATGAAAACTTTATAGATATTACAAAACTTCTATAGGTTACATTAGACTGACAATGACATTGACAACTAACCGCCGACCGTAGATCATTTTTGACAGTCGACTTTACGTTCAAAATCAGTTTCAATGTTTAACAAAATGTGTATCTTGTACAAAGTGGCGGGAACTGAACGTTTGGCAACAATAGTTTTTCACAATACCTTTTTTATATTACTTGTATGTAACATCATTGTAAAACGGATGCCATACTTCCTCAAATATCAGCTTTTCATTTTGTTTGGGCAAACGTCTTAAAAAAAAGTTTCGAATCTAAAAGTATATTGTCCGCATAATAATAATTCATCAGGATAAAATTGTTGTGATAGTTTAAGGAAAATCTGGCAGCTGACAGCGTCTTCGTCGGATGATTAACTGATTAAACTTTTACTAAAACTGTTTCGTCTCTAAGATTACGATTGATATAGGTCTTAATGTCATGAAAGTAAACTGGAACATTAACATTGATGAACATTAGTTCTGCAAACTGAACGGCACAATGCGTATCTGGACATGCGACCACAAAAATATATACTGGCATCGTGTGGCTGAAATCGACGTTATTTTTTTTATTTAGTAAAGTATGTTTTTATACAATTAGATACATATAAACGCATACGATTAAGGAGACTTCATTTATTTCAGAAACCCGATATTACCTGTCCCTTTTCTAAATGTATTGATTAAATACAACCGTATTGAGTCCCTTGGCCCTTAGCCCTACGACTTACTTAGCGACTATTGACTTATTTGAATGGGAGAAAACGAAATGAAAGCAAGATATATTAGCATCCATAGAAAAGATGGAGCAACGACCTTCAGTAAATCCACATAGGTCGATGCGCTAAGGAATTCTTTTTATTTGCTACGATCCGTCCCGTTTTATCTCTAACAAATCGATTACATAAATCGTTGTTCATCTATACCTATAATAAAATTGGAGTGTCTGTTTGTAATATCAAAGGAAAAATTCCAGATTTCGTGAAGATGATCTATTTGCGTTGCTGATAACGAAAATCGCATTTAAAAAATGTTTGTCTGTCTGTCCGCAAGCCGCGTTTGTTCCGGGTAATGTCCGAAACGACTGGGCCGATTTCGACCGGACTTTCACTGAAAGGTAGCTGACATAAACGGGCATATTATAGACTACTTTTTTTTTAATCCCGCGCTGGCAAAATGGCGACCGGACCGCTATCTCCGGAACGGCTGGACCGATTGGACGGAACTTTGACTGGAAGGTAGCTGGTAAAAAGTAGATGCACGCGGGAATGTTATATAGACGATCTTTTTTTTTAATTCCACGCTAACGAAGTTTGCGGCCGACAACTCGTTCAACATATTTCTAGACGGAATAGAATTCGCAGCATCGTGGTGTCTCGCATCATGAAGTAATTTAACTAGATGTAAGATTTCAGTCTCCCTGTAGTTCTTACAACCATTTTATTCGATAGAACGGTGTTTTCATCTTCGATTCTCTTTGCTTGCTACTAGTTTTCTTTCTCTTGATTTATAAGACGTTATTTGTTCCCCTTATTTCCCTTATTGTCCTTGTTTTCCTTATTATTATTATCTTTCTTACTTTCCGTAGCTTCATTAGAAACAGAAACCCTGTTCTGTGGTGGTAGCATCCATGGATTAGCTTGATATGCAGGGGACGGGACTGATATGGATGGCTCAGGGACCCTTGGTATGGGTAATAGGGAATTGTACTGATTCCAATGCGCATTTATAAAGAACACATGCCTGTCGGCTACATCTTGTAATGGTCGAAAGTTTCCCATGTTAGGATTATCCCAAGGATCCCAAAGCTTACGGAATAGCTCCATCTGAAATAGTTAAGTCAAATTACTTAATTTTACAAGTAAAGTTTATGTCTTTTATGATTAAACTAGCTTTCGCCCGCGGCTCCGTCCGCGTGAAATTATAAAAACTTTATTTCATTGTTTACATTTGTCAAATTATCAAATGCAAACCATGGCAATCTTGCTTCCTTGATGTCGGCAGCAACTTATGGTCTCTTTCCCACATTAGGGTTTTAACCCAAAATATTTACCCCCTAAGTTTAATGGCGTGAAAATATATAGCCTAAAGCGTGAAGTGTGGGACTTTTTCTTAAAATAAGAATTATTAAAAAATATGCTATAATTGCTGACATCTTACGCCACAAAGTAGTGTGTGTTTACGCTTTATTATATTAGTATAGATGAACATCTTTCAATTAGGATTGCTGTACTCGTTTGTAATTCGCAGAGGTTTTCGAGTTGAACAGAAAATCACTTTGGACCAGTTTGGTATTGTTTTAATTTTCTTTACTATTTTAAAAGTAAATATTGTTAAAGATAACCTGTTCAGTAGAAGCATACAGTATAACCCTGGGCACGAGCCATCGTATGACATGGTTCTCGCCTTTGACCGTCGTCAGAGTGCCCCAATAAAGGAAATAATCTTCATAAAACATGGGCATGATGCTAGACATAGGGTAAGGTCCGATTCGAGTGTTTGTCTTTGCCTCTATGATTCTGGGGAATCCTTCTAGAACGCACTCTAAACGTTCATCGGCTTTAACTCCGTACTGAAATATATTTTGATATATTTGCATTGCAAGTTTCCAAAACTTATTCATTTTGTTAGTTTAATAGGGTAATGTTTTCTATCATAAATTTTTACTTACTTTTATAATATAACAGACCATAACTACGCCATCTGGATGTTTCAGGGCTTCCTCTTGCGTCAGGTATTCCGATCTGAAGAACGTTGCCTGGAAAATACTATAAAGTCAATCTTACTAATATTATAAATGCGAAAGTTTGGATGGATGTACAGATATAGAGATGTAGAGGATAATTTGGAAGAACACACAGTCTAATTACCATTGTTTTTTTTGTTTCACTTAGACGGAGACGCTTGCGAAAGGTAGTTTTAAATAAAATAGAATAGGCTTAGTGATTTTGACTTTAACAACTTAGTAGGACAAAAAAAGAGGTATTATCGTTGTCCCGATTTGACATTTTAATATTAGAATTTATTCACTACACGACTGTGTACTCTGTACACGAAAGCGTTAGTACATTATCCTTTATAACAAAAACAAAGAGAATAGCCTAAGATCTCTCCCTAGGCACTAATTTGTTCTTAATTACGTATTAACTCGCTTGGCTAATTAATTAAATAAATTTTCTCAGTAAGCGATGAAACTGGTTTTTATATAGCAAGGGAATAGTGTACTTGATTTTATAAAATTAATTGCTCTTTGCCCACTTGTTTAGTATAATTTTATGTACATTTGCATGTCTAAACCAACATTTTAAGTTGTGCTTGGCCTTAAGCCTTAAGTTTGTTTACTTTGCTACTTACATTTTGGGAGGTTAAGGAACTCGTAACTTAAAATGTAGTAGTCAAAAAATGATTAAGTTGTCTATACTTTTTTAGCAGTGTTCGTAAGAATTATGATATCAACTACAAATAGACTGGTATAGGTACGTTACAGTACACTTTTCCAATAAAGTTAAAAATTAATTAACTAGGTTCTGGCTCCTTACAACTAATAAAATATAAGAATCACCTGCATTTCACCGGGATGTAATCTTTTATCAACGGAATGCTCACTTCCTTTCATAAAATTAGGTCCCCAATGGAAATGTATTTGAGAAAGGACGTGTTTTTCGTATAAGGGACCTCCTTCAAGATATGGCCTCTCCGTCCTCCATTTAGCTCCAAGTAATACTGAAAATAAAGTTGACATGTTTACAGTTGATTTTAGGAAAACAATGCTGACCCTACTTTGCTGTTGAAATACATTTTTTTTTACATCGTCGGTAAACAGTAAGAATTTCTTTTACTTTTTCATTCTTCGATTCTCATTATTTTAATACTTACAACAGCTGCTGCGTCGTTGTCTAAGAATGTTGAGTTAAAATACGGAAAAGTATCCACCATTTTTTATTACAATTTATTGTTACATTTTTTTTTATTTAAAACATTGTTGGATAAAGGAATAATTTTTCAGCCAAGTATAAGTACAAATACCAATTGGTAACAAGTAGTCTTGCGGTAACAAATGATGGAACTTCTAATATCATTTAAGGTGTTGGTTTGCAATCAGAAGGCATATTTGACAGTTGTCAAATGATGAAAACACTTTCCTCGTCCAAAATGCGGCAGATTAAAGATTTCTTTACTATTTAGTGCTTCAGTTCAGATTAACTTCGTGCACACGTGACATTATTAGTACCTATAAACTTACCAGTATATCCAGTATTCGTGAGTTTTATTTTATGTGGGTAAATGTCAAAATTGTACCACTTTAATTCAGGACATTTGTAAGGGATGGAACCTGTGATTGATACTTCAATAGGTGTGGGCAAATGCCCCTCGATTTTGCTGAAATAATAAATATAATCAAGAGTCCCTATAGGAGGGACTTTCTCTTCAACTTCTTCCGGTGCAGTCGGAACTGAAAACCATTACAACGTTTTAGTGAGGTTTGTAATCTTACTAATATTATAAATCCGAAAGTTTCGATGGAAGGGTGTTTGTTAAGAGTTTGTAGCCGAAACGGCCGAACGGATCTGGATGAAATTTGGCATAGATGTAGAGCATATTCTGGAAAAACATATAGGTTACTTGCTTTTTTTTATGATATCTAAATAGTTTATCATTAATTCATAAAGTTCATATTGTTGATAAGGGAAGTTAATAATCATACTAATATTATAAATGCAAAAGTTTAGATGGATGTTTGTTAGAGTTTGTAGCCTTAACTGCTGAACAGATTTCGATACAATTTGGCATTGATGTAGAAGATGGCCTGGAAGAACACATAGGTTACTTGCATTTGTTTTTTTTACTTCCGCGCGGACGGAGTCGCGGGCGGAAGCTAGTGCTTAATAAAACAGTGATTTTTCACTTATTGATAATTCTGTGAGTCACTACGTAGTAAGTGAATTACGATTTATACCTTCTGGTTCGGGTATAGGCAGAGCAATAGGCATTATTTACTTTAAAATTTCAAACATTTTAGGTTTTCAAACAAAACTGTCAAATCGACGTTTTGCTCTATTTTTGTCTATGTCTATTACTTTATGTTTATACAGATTATATCATGTTAAGTGTGACATAGGATTTAAGTTTATTTCGCATCTCATAAATAAAAATAAGGCATCATAGTAGGTGATAAAAATTGGAATACTCCAACAGAATTTAGATGTTTTAGGAGTAATAAATTCGAAATCAATCATGTCATATCTAAAAAAAAAACAATACTGACAAAAAATGTATACGTCAATTTTTGTGCGTCAATTTTCTTGAACTCTTACAAAAATGAATTTATCGCCACTGTACGAATTAATTTAAACAATATATACATAAAATAAAATATACACAATAATGGAAGAATTTTCAAAGAAATATATTCAATCCGATCGAGATTTAATCAACTGGGAAAAATGGGTAAAGGTGAGAGAAGACGAAATAATAGCCATTGGCCAAAGAATACATAGGCAACCTATAGATATGGTCATGAATTTACATGAAAAAGCACGCGAAAACAAAGAAATGAAATCAATATTGCAAGATGCTCAGGTAAAAAAGACAGCAACAGTTAGAGGCGAGCCCTGGACTCTACCAATAAGACTCAAACAAAGATGTTACTGCGAACCTGTGTATGAAGTTTATCGAAAGCCTGAAGAGATTGGACGGCCCCGTATCATCGAACATATTGGAGTACCACAATATATTATAGAACATGAAAAAAACATTCATGGCATTTCAGAACGGAACAAATGTGTGCGATTAAACAATGAATACCAGAAGTATAAGCAAAAACGAGAAGAACAGTTTAAAGAAAAAATAAAAATAATAGACCCACATAGGTGTGACTCGATCAAATCTTATTGCTACTTCTAATTGTACGTAAAAGGCATTTTTCATATTAAAACATTTATTTTCAGGTCCGTCATTAGTGAATTATTTGTCAAAGGCAATAGACCCAAACCACCATCAAAACCTTTGCCACCCCTGCCAGAGAT